>JANAVB010005400.1:657500-1006462 GCA_029216955.1 Iris pallida
ACATATGTAATCTGGTTCGTTCAAGAAACATGATCCAATGGATAAAATAGAGATGATGATGGGGTGGATTAAAAGGGAGTGAATCTGATCCCTCCTCATATATATATATATATATATATATATATATATATATATATATATATATATATATATATATATATATATATATATATATCCCTCCTCATATATATATATATATATATATATATATATATATATATATATATATATATATATATGTGTGTGAAAAAAATATATATATATATATATATATATATGTGTGTGTGTGTGTGTGTGTGTGTGTGTGTGTGTGTGTGTGTGTGGTCATGTGTATATATGTGTGTGTATTTGTATGTGTAGAGAGGGAAGGGAATGAGGAAATGTATGTGAGTATATCTATATATATATATATATATATATATATATATATATATGTGAGAAAAAAAAAAAAATATATATATATATATATATGTGAGAATGATAGAGAGGGATTAGAAGAGATTAGAAGAGAATTAGAAGAGAATTAGAGGAGTTTAGAGAGGGAAATAGAGGGAGAATGATGGAGGAATTTGTGAAGGGGAAAGGGGGAGCACCCACAGCAGCTAGGGGGCTATTTTTTCCCCCTAAACAGCCCCCATAACAGCAGCCAAACAGCAGTAGCAGCAGCAGCAGCAGCAAGCTGCAATAGTAGCATCAGTTAGCTGTAGTAGGAGCAGCAGAGCAACCCCCAAACCACCCTCTTTTGACCCCCCATAACCCCCACTATATGCCTAATAAATACGTATATATACCCTATATATTTAGCTATTTAGACACCTAATTAACCCACTAAAATAGTCCCAAAAACCTGTCCCAAGAGAGTGGAAAATGGGTTTGAATGAGTGAGTAAATGTTAAGTAGGATTTTGGTTAAGGGGTGAATTTGAGTTCCGTGATTCGGAACGCGCCAAAACTTGGAGGGGACTTAGATAATGTGATTTAGATTTTGTGGGTAGGCTTCGGAGTTGGAATCGGGGTTGCGTGTGGGCTTGGAGAGTTGGTATCGCACCGTACCATCCCGTATCTTGAAATATTCAAGATAACGGGTAAACGGGCGATACGGGCCGTAAGATGGACTGGATGTCCACTTACCCTAGAAAACATGGTAGGTAATGGTTGTATAGGCTAGTACCCTACTACCCTAGGAAGCACGGGGTGGAATTCCTAAGGGAAGGCCACTTGGCGTCGAGTTAGAACGGTTTAAGGGTAAATGTTAAGGGGTAATCGGGTAATTTCGAGATACGGAGTTCGAGTATTCGGATTGACTTGAAACTTTGGTGGCTTGTTGGGTACACCCTATAAATGTCATATTTGAACCAATTTTGGCTCGGTTGACCCAGAGTTGACTTTTTACCCAAAAGTCAACCGTGAGTCAACACTTTGTCTGGATTTGACCAAATCCAAAACAGAGTTGACCAGTTGACCAAAAGTCAACTGTTGATCAACATTTGACCAGTTTGACCTAGGGATGACATAGAGTTGACTAGAGTTGACCAGGGTTGACCAGTTGACCAAAAGTCAACTGTAGGCCAACTCTTGATCCCGTTTGACTTTTTTCGACTTGTTTTGACATGTGATGACTGGTATGACCTAGGGTTGACTTGGTCTGACTTAGATTGACTTGATATAACTTGATTTGACCTAGATTGACTTGACAGGACTTAGTGTGACTCAGTGAGACCTAGTTTGACCTAGATTGCATATCATTCATTGTGAATCATTCTTAAACTTGTTTAAACCTAAATTAACATACAGTATCTCATCTTTAGGTTTCTGATTACCGCTCTGAGCATTGATATACCCTACAGCTCAGGACAGCAGGCGAGTACATTCACTGATAGTTTTCATTGTCTTGATATCTGCTATATCCGATTCAGTCGTAGTGTCTTACTTGATTCTCAGTCACGATAGTTCATGGACTAGTATTGTCGGATTCCTGTCATGAGATGTCATTCCTGGATTTCTTGGGATACTGGTACTCGCTTGGTCTTGATTCTTGTACTTGTATTGACGTCGATTCCTGAAGAGGACTTGCTCCCCTCTTAGGGAATCCCGCATCATGACATGCTATATCCGGATCCGTATACTATTCGGAGAATGGGGAATTTTATAGATATTGTGATCAAGGCCCACCTTCAGTTACTACTTGTATCATAGCTATACCCTCACCTCACGATGGGTATAGCCTGACCTGTGCTACTACTTGCTCCATCGCTTACCATCCCGGCCGGACCGAGTCTACGTACTTGGAGCCGGTCGGCTGGAAGCCTGATTCTTGACCCATACCGATCACATTAGGCTATAATATTCGAGGCATATTTTATATTTACTATTCTTGTCATATCTCCTGATCTGCTCTACTTTCAGTACTCTCTCACCATGCATGATATAAAGTTACTCACATGCTCTATATGCCTTTATATTGTACCTTGATTGGAGACTAAGTTCTGCTCGGGAGAAGAGTTACAACCCCGGTCCTTGTTTGGTTTAAGGGTTGTAACTCGGCTTCCGAACGGTTCCCAAGTCTTAATATATCTTTGTCTTGTAGTTCATTATACTGTCTCTTATAGAATTTATCAATTCACATGGAACTGCTGTTAGTGCTTGTACTTGCTCATTTTTCTGACAGGATACCATTATGATATATTACAGATGATTCTGAGTCGGACTACTCAACCTATTATGGGCTCGAGTCAGATGGAGTAGCCTTGGATCGTGGCCTTATAGTAGAGCCACTAGATTTTGTACTTCCAGAGTAGTGCAGATTAGCTAGGTTTGACTGGACTGCGATCCAGCTAGCTTTATCAGACTGTAGCTTCTACATTATATTTTGAGACCCTGTGATGCTGTATATATCTGGGCTTGTATTGGACTCTGGACTTATTTACTCTTTCATCTATCACATGTTCTCTTTCTGAGCTATCTACCTTAGTTTTATTCTGTGATTGAGACTGTATTGATATGTCACCTCCATTCAGAGAGTATATACTGTACAGGTACCTTTATACTGTTAGTCGTAGTATTTACAGACGTTATATACAGCGTTCTACCGCCGATACTGCGGCGTAGGCTGGACGTACCCATGTGCTCGTGTCCCTCATAAGGGTGCGGGTCGTGACACGTTTTTATGGTAGCCCATGCAGGTCGGTGTCACAATTAGTGCGATCTCGTAATGGTGCTCGACTTAGAGTACTAATTACGAGCCTGCAATTAGGACGTAGGACCTAGGACATGATAGAAGTTTCTTAATCACACCTAGAAAAATTTCTGATCTTTTGATTATCATGATTATTCACCTTGTATTAAATTAACTGTCCTTCTTTGATAAACCTACTCATGTGCCATATTGATCTCTTTGTTTCAATTCGCCTCCAGGATGACGAAGACGCACCCGCAGGCCACCGGATCGAGTAGCTTGCCTGAGAGATCTGATCAGGCTGAGGAGGAGGTTCACGAGGCTGCCCCCAGTGATTCTACTATCCCAGAGGCCCTGGCAGTTGCACAGGGAGGTCTACCACCTCCACCCCAGAGGGTTACGGTCGTTGTTCCAGAGATACTGCCGCCACCACCATCGATACCGACGGATACACATCATATGTTCCTTCTCCTTCAACAGATGATGGAGACACAGTGAGCCCAGGCAGAGGCCTCGCAGTGCCAGTCGGAGGCATCACACCGTCAGATCGAGATGCTGAGGCAGAGTATGGAGAACTCGTATCAGCTTGTACTGGCAGCAGTGGATAGAGTGGCACCAGGTACGGTACAGGGCCCTACTGGCCAGCAGCCGTATCAGCAGTAGTCCAGGCCAGGGACAATATTAGACTTTAGGAAGATGAGCTCCAAGGACTTCACGGGCACGGAGGGCATCCTTTATGTAGACGACTGGCTAGAGGATGTACAGCGGAGCTTGGAGCTGGCAGAGCTTCCTAGAGCACTTTGGGTTTCGGCCGCAGCCAGCCGATTCTTCGACATTGCGCTGACATGGTACCATACGGATCCTCGTACGTCGGTGAGAGGGCTGACATGGGAGAACTTTTGGAGGCTCTTCAAGGAGAAGTTCTTTTCGGACGTGGCTCTTACAGCATTGGAGGGCCAGCTCGTGGGTCTAGTTCAGGGGAACTCGTCGGTGGACGAGTATGCAGCTGAGTTCTTCTGCCTTAGCAGGTTCGCTCCCGATATGATCCAGGATGAGGGGCAGAAGGCTCGTAAGTTCTGCAAGGGACTTATTCATGCAGTACGTACCCGTACCTCGGGTCGTCGTGACGCGACGTTCGATCAGATATTGATGGACGCGCAGATTGCAGAGGAGGACTTCGACCTCAAGCCGAAGAGGAGCGGAGATATTATGGGGGCGAGTTCCAGTGCGGGACCGGCCAAGCGTCCCCATATTCAGCAGCAGCAGAGGCCGTTTCAGTAGCAACAGCCTCTGTTGCAGATTCAGCAGGCACCGGCGCGTGCCCAGCAGCATCAGGGTCAGGGCTAGAGGCAGACCCAGCAGTGTGCTTTCTGCGGAAAGACGGGGCAGAGCAGAGACGTATGCCAGAGGAGGTTAGGCGCCTGCCTATTCTGCGGAGGGACCGACCACCAGCTGAAGGGCTGCCCTGCTCGGGAAGCCAAGGGAGGCCAGAACAGGGTACAGCCGGCTAGAGGACCAGCGGTTCAGCAGAGGTGTCCTCCACTTCAGACCCAGCAGTAGCATTTTGTCCAGCACCAGAGGGGAGCACCCGCGTGTAGGGTATTCGCTTTGGCAGCAGAGGATGAGGTAGAGCCTGTGGGAGATGTTGTAGCAGGTCATGTTCTCCTAGATTCTTTCCCTGCTTTCGGCTTGTTTAATTCTGGGGCGACCCATAGTTTTGTGTCTGTTTATTTTGATCTGAGACACAATATTATTGCTGAATATATGGGTAGGACTTGCAAGATTATGAACGGGGGAGGTATTATCCTGATTAATAATATTTGCAAGGGGCGGAGAGTCACTCTGAGAGGCCGGGACTTGAGTGCGTGTCTGCTCGTAATGTCCCTACCGAGGTACGATATGGTACTTGGTATGGATTGGTTAAGCATGCACCATGCTAGTATTAATTACAGAGGAGGCAGAGTTCTTTTTAGGACGCCGGGAGAGCCAGAGATGGAATTTGCTCGAGGAGCAGCAGAGCTGGAGGCTGGATTCTGTGGAGCTTTGTTGGCGGGGCAGGATTTGCCACATCTGTTGATTGCTGAGTTCTCGGATGTCTTTCCCGAGGAGTTGCGAGGATGCCGCCAGATAGGGACATTGAGTTCTCCATAGACTTGGTGTCGGGCGCCGAGCCTATTTCACAACATGTTTATAGGGTGAACAACAGCGAGTTGATAGAGCTGAAGAAGCAAGTCGACGAGCTGCAGGACAAGGGGTTCATCAGATCCAGTTCTTCGTCTTGGGGAGCGCCAGTCTTTTTTATGCCGAAGAAGAACGGTACGTCCCGCATGTGTATTAATTACCGGGCACTCAACAACCTTACTATCAAGAATAGGTACCCTTTACCGAGGATCGACGACTTGTTCGATCAGCTGAGTGGGGCAAAGGTCTTTTCGAAGATAGATTTGAGGTCCGGGTATCACCAGCTGAAGGTGAGGCGGGATGACATTCCCAAGACGGCATTTCGGACTCGGTACGGCCAGTACGAGTTTACAGTAATGCCATTTGGGTTGACCAATACTTTTGCGGTGTTCATGAACTTGATGAACAAGGTATTCCATCAGTACCTTGACAAGTTCGTGGTGGTCTTCATAGACGATATCTTGATCTATTCGAAGACGCAGGAGGAGCATGAGGAGCACTTGAGAGTTGTGTTAGAGACTCTAAGGAGGGAGCAACTCTACGGGAAGCTTTCGAAGTGTGAGTTCTTCTTAGACCAGGTGGAGTTCTTAGGTCATGTTGTGACCGAGCACGGGATTTCAGTAGACCAGAGAAAGATTTCGGCAGTGGAGTCTTGGTTTACGCCCAGTTCAGTTGTCGAGGTTCGGAGCTTTCTGGGTTTGGCTGGCTATTACCGGAAGTTTGTCCAGGACTTCTTGCGGATTGCAGAGCCGATGACTAGACTCACCAGGAAGGACATGGAGTACGTCTGGACTGTTGAGTGTCAGGCTGCATTCGATGAGCTGAAGAGGAGGTTGACTTCAGCTCCGATCCTGACTTTGCCATCTGGGTCAGGAGGGTTCTCGATCTTCAGCGATGCTTCCGGGAAGGGTTTAGGGTGTGTTCTTCAGCAGCACGGGAAGGTGATTGCCTATGCATCTAGGCAGTTGCGTCCTCATGAGAAGAACTATCCTAGGTTATATTTGCTTTGAAGTTATGGAAGCATTACCTGTATGGAGAGCGAGTTGAGATCTTCACAGATCACAAGAGCTTGAAGTACGTATTCACTCAGAAGGAGTTGAACATGCGGCAGAGGCGGTGGTTAGAGCTGATGAAGGACTTCGATATATCCTTACAGTACCATCCGGGAAAGGCCAACGTAGTTGTAGATGCCTTGAGCAGGTATCCAGTTGCTATGTTCTTGACGATAGATCGTCATTTGTTGGCCGACCTGGATAGTTTGGGTATCGAGGTCATCATTTCGGGCGTGGAGATCCCGATGTGGGGTTTACAGATTCAGTCTAAGCTGATAGATAGAGTCAGGTCAGCGCAGTATGATGATGTTGCCCTAAGGAGCATCAGGGAGCAGGTGAGGACGGACTTGCTTGACGATTTCTCTGTAGCCGAAGACGGGTCGTTGCGGCACGGTACTAGGCTGTGCGTTCCGCATGGAGAGCTTCGGGAGGAGGTTCTTCAGGAGGCGCATCGCTCTCAGTATTCTATGCATCCTGGGGCCAACAATATGTATAGGGACCTGAGAGAGCACGTGTGGTGGTATGGCATGAAGCGCGAGGTAGCTCAGTTTGTATCTCGTTGCCTTGTGTGTCAGCAGGTGAAGGCCGAGAGAGAGAGACCAGATGGATTGCTACAGCCGCTACCCATTCCCGAGTGGAAGTGGGAGCACATCACCATGGACTTTGTATCTGGACTTCCACAATCGCCAGGAGGGAAGGACGCGGTTTGGGTCATCGTTGATAGATTGACCAAATCGGCCTACTTTTTGCCTTTCAAAGTAGGTTTGTCTACGGAGAGGCTGGCTGAGCTGTATGTTCGTCAGATCGTGAGATTGTACGGAGTTCCGGTGAGCATAGTTTCAGATCGGGATAGCCGATTCACTTCCCACTTCTGGAGGAGTTTGCAGGCTAGCTTGGGCACCTCGCTCAAGTTTAGTACTGCTTATCATCCTCAGACAGACGGGCAGTCGGAGAGGACCATCCAGACTTTGGAGGATATGCTTCGCACATGTGTGCTAGATCTTGGGGGTTCTTGGGAGGACCATCTTCACCTGGTAGAGTTTGCTTACAACAACAGCTACCAGGCCAGTATAGAAATGTCACCATTTGAGGCTCTATATGGATGGAGATGCCGTACTCCTTTGTCTTGGGACGATGTCGGCGAGCGGGCGCTTCTTGGGCCGGAGATGGTTGTGGATGCAGCCGAGAAGGTCAGGATGATTAGAGACAGACTTCAGGTGGCTCAGGATAGGCAGCGGCATTGGGCCGATAGTCACCGGAGACCGTTAGAGTTCGAGGTTAGTTTCAGTTCTTGTCATGTTGTTTGTGTTTGTTTTTTAGTCTGTGTGCTGAGTTTTTGTCTTGTGTCTAGGTTGGTGACATGGTGTTTTTGAGGATATCTCCGACATGTGGTACTATTTGCTTTGGCGGCGGTGGGAAGCTCAGTTCGCGCTACATCGGACCTTTCACCATCATAGAGAGGATCGGTGCAGTAGCCTACCGACTGGACTTGCCTACCAGGCTCGAGGGAGTGCACAACGTGTTTCATGTATCTCAGCTGAGGCAGTACGTGGCAGATCCTAGCCATGTATTGGACCATTCAGCGATACAGCTGGGACCTACTCTCAGCTATCCAGAACAGCCGGTGGAGATTCTGGATTGTAGGGAGAAGGTGCTCCGGAACCGGGTCATACCCTTTGTTCGGGTTGCGTGGAGATATCACTCTCCAGGTGAGTCTACCTGGGAGAGGGAGGACGACATGCGGGAGCGTTTCCCTTATCTTTTCGTGCCCTGAGGTATAAATCTATTTTTTTGTCTTTCTGTTTGTGATTTCCTGTGCTTGTGTCTTAAATTTCGAGGACGAAATTTTTTTTAAGGTGGATAGACTTGTCACCCTCACTTTTCCAAGTTAGGGATAAAATGGTAATTTTCTATTTTATAATATTTTTGGGAATTTTATTTCATGAATATTATTATTTAATTATTATAGGAGTCGGGTTCGAATTTCATCGCATTCCGAGTTAATTCGGGACCCCGGGAAATTTCGACTTGAGCCGTAATTAGCATGTTAATTAACCATGGCCCACCATACTTAACTTTTAGGATTAGGAGTTTGGACTAATCCCATATAAGTATCTAAGCTTAATTATGCTTTTTGTTTAATTTTTGCTAATCCCAAAACCCAAAAATTGATTTAACTTAGCCTAGAAGGCAAGGGAGGGGCAAACTTGTAATTACAAGTGCCCCTACCCTCCCTTACATGGCTGGTCATATAGTCCCCCTCCACCTCTCCTTCCTTCCTCACTAAGTCTTCTTCTTCTCTCTTCATTTCTTTTTTCCAACTCCATCTTCTTCCTCCAAATCTTCATTTAGGTATGTCATTCAAACCCTCATAAATTTTCCTATTTTATTTATTCTTTCACAGTAATTAGAGAGGGGACCATTCTCTACATGTTAACCCTAGATTTTGTAGGTTTCCTTAAATTCTAGTTTAGGGATTTATTATGGTTTTATCCTTTTAGAGTGGTATATATATATATATATATATATATATATATATATATATATATATATATATATATATATATATATATATATATATATATATATATATATATATATATATATATATATTTATATATATAGACACACAAATACACACACACACATATATATATATATATATATATATATATATATATATATATATATATATATATATATATATATATATATGTGTGTGTGTATTTGTGTGTCTATATATATATATATATATATATATATTTTATATATATATATATATATATATATATATATATATATATATATATATATATATATATATATATATATATATATATATATACATTTATATATATATATATATATATATATATATATATATATATATATATATAAAATATATATATATATATATATATAAATGTATATATATATATTTTTTTTATATATATATATAGACACACACGTATATGTATCTATATATATATGGACACTCACACACACACATGGACACACACTCTCACATGGACACACACATACTTATGGACAAATACACACACACACACACACACACACACACACACACACATATATATATATATATATATATATATATATATATATATATATATATATATATATATATATATATATATATATATTTATATATATATATATATATATATATATATATATATATATATAGATATATATGAAGAACAGTTTGGCAACTCTAGAGGAGGGGTGAATAGAGTATATATATATATAATGACCAATTAAAAAATTACTCTTTCACGAACAATGAATAATCAGAGTAAAATGCGGAATGTAAATGAAAGACAAGAGAGCATACGCAAACACAGCAATTTTAACCTGGTTTCCCTCGTGGAGGACTAGTCCAGGCCTGAGAACTCTAGCTCAGGATTAAATCCACTATTTGTGAAATAGTAGCTTACAACCCGTGCCTTTACTTCAGAAGAGCACGTCAACTTCTTACAGAGAATCGCAGTGGCGATTGCTTGGAATTGTCCAAGCGATTTCTTCACTCTTGCACAAGAATCCTAACTGAGAGATGCTGAGCACTCGAGACTTAGGAGGCTTGTGGCTAGTAGATGGGAAGGGTATGGCTTATAGAGCTTGTAGGAGAGAAGAGAAGAGAAGATTGAGTGATTCAAAATGAGAGAATTCATGCCCTATTTATACTGATTTTTGAGGCAGAATTCGGCCAGAATTCGGGTAGGAGAATTCAAAAATTTGGCCGTTGGACAGCTAGCAACCAGCTAACCCTAAAATTAGGGTTCCTGATTTCTAGGAGACAGAGTTCGGCCCGAACTCTGTGTGGAGGCAGAGTTCGGCCCGAACTCTGTCTCCAGAGCACAGAGTGATTCTAAGTGGGACTTGTGGGCAATTTTATTTTGGTGGAGCTTGGGATTTTGGGTAGGCTTGTAGACCAAGTTCCAAGAGCTCAGCATAACTCAGAGTACATACTTCTAGACTCAATGAAATGTAAAAGTACAGACTCGAAAATATACTGAGAGTCGGAAACTGAGCTGTCGTTTGTCCTGAACTGAAAGCAGACGTCGTGTGTCGTATTGAATTTATACAGATATTATTTAGTCAATGTAGTCAATATTTGGTTGACTGTGACTTTGTGTCAACAATCTCCCCCATATTGATAATTGACAAAATAATATATGTATATTTCAATATTCATACCTTGACACAGTTGATTACAACATAGCTCCCCCATAACTGATACAGAGCTAGAATCGGATAGCTCCCCCGTAATCAGTGAACGGTTCCGAGCTAGAAGTAGTAGCTCTCCCCCGTAAACAGTGCATATAACCTGTAACCTGATAGATAACATATTCCCAGAACGAGCACAGATATATACAGATGAATGCATAGAACCTGCATAGAACCTGTAATAGTTTCCCAAAACAAACCAGCACAAAAATATACATATGTTTCTCTCCCTTTTGGCAGTTAGCAATATAAATAAGCAATGAATAGTAATGCAACCACACCAAGAGAAAAAAATAGTATAATACTAGACAAGAGAGTGCATTGGCATAAAAGAAACTACGAGAAATAGCATAAAATGATATCCACCAACCAGAATGTCAAACACATCATCAGGGTTCTAAGATAAAAATCCAGTACATAAATCCATAACTAAATAACTAAAAACATAGAGCAACTAAGACCATCAGCAGTGGCAGCAGCATAACAAGCCAGTCTCCATCACGGAGCACCAGAAGGTCCTGGAACATCTAAAGGACCAGGGAAAGAGCGACGAGGGTCCACGAAAGCATCATCCGGATCCATATACCTCATGACCCACGGATCGTCTATACGATGACCCGCTCGATCTGGATCCCGCTCAATAGGCACATGCAGATCAGGATGACGAGCGAGTGAATACCGCATATCATGCAGAGAGTTCCCAAGGGCACTAATCTGCAGAGTGGTACGGTAATCCTGCTGCGTCCAACGATCATCCTCAACAGCAAAGCGATCGCGAAGCATAGTCTGTATAGACTCCAGGGTGGCAGGAGGAGGAGGTGCATCCTGACCAAAAGGAGGGGCGTCAGGCTCCTCATCCTCAGAATGCTCAGATGCCTCAGGAGAGGCGACAACTGCCTGAGTACGGCGTGCCTTGGACAAGAAGGCAGGAGCGGGCAAGAATGGACAGTCATGAAGAGGAATGATAAATGCACGAAAAACCATAGGAAGATATAAAGGATAAACTAACGCCCTTAGTTTCTTCCTACAATTTATCATCCAATCCATCATTGTCCTAGGAAGATTGAATGGAATACGATAATGGAGATGATATAAGGCTGAGATCTCAAAGTATGTAACTTCATCAGTTGATCCAGCCTTGGGTAAGATGGTGTTAAAAATCATGCGATGAAGTTCATAGAAGTAGGGATTGAGATGCTTAGCCATAAGCTTGCGAGGACTTATGTTAGGAGCACATAGTTCCTCCTTGAATCCTTCAAGAGAAGTATCGCCAACAAATTGGAATTGGCGTGCTTCCACAAGTTTATCCCAAGCATCAAGATTAATAAGTTCAAGAAACTCCCCCAACTCCGAATCATTGAAGGCGATGTCAATACCGGCAACCCGGGAATAGATGTGGGTTGCATCAAAAGTTAAATTGCAATAAAACATTTGGATTGCACTACGATAGATGACAAAATTTGAAGCAACTAAAGCATCCAAACAAAGATCACGGAATAAAGACTCATATTGAGAAAATATGGTGAAGTTTATGGGATGACCCCCAAACACCGGACGAGTTCTAAATCGCTAAACCATTCATTTGAGGCTTCTAGCGACACAAAAAGACGGTCGTCATAAGTGTTAGGGTCATCGGGACATGGTGGATTGAACAACGGATTGAGGGGATGTTGTTCATCTACTTGTTCAATCGGAGGAGGAGGATTCGAAGAGGAAGTACCCTCGGTTCGGATCCTCTTCCCACGATTGGGCAAGCGTGGAGCCATTTGCAAGAAATTTGATAACTTGAAAAGGAGAGAAAATGAGAGTTATACCTGAAGATAATGTCAAACAGTTGAAGAGAACGTTGAAAAACCCCTTTCCCTTGAGTTTGAGAAGAAATAGAGCCCTCTATCTCAAGAACTAGGGTTAGGGTTTTGAAGGAAGAAGATGGAATAGGTGGAGAAGAAGGAATTATGGGAGGAAAGAGAGGGAATCCCGAAATAAAGTAGGGCTTGGTCTTTGGTCGGGTGAAATATTGACCATAGGATTAGAATTGATCCAACGGCACAGCCAGATCCCGACCCTGGAACCAAGGGACCGAACTCGGCCCGAACTCGGATTGGAGCAGAGTTCGGCCCGAGTTCTGGATCATTGGTCCAGAACAGAACAAAGGCTAAATGAAAACAAAAGTTTAAGAATAACAAGAAATGATAACAAAGAAAAAGATTTAAGAGTTAAACAAAAGAAAGTTGAGGACACCAAAGAGAATAGAATAGATAGAGAAGGAGAGGTACACAGAAAACATAATGAACTTTTTAGAAAATATCAATTAGGCAATATTAAATCGAAATGAGCCATATAATAAATAAAGATATATATTGTGGTTCAATAGTCCAAATTTGCCATGGGTTAGCTGCAGGGGCCGGATCCCAGCTAGCGGTAGTCCTGAGGACTAGTGCACCGTGTCGCTTAGGCTTTTACGCCTTGTTGTCAGAAGGACCCTTTCGGCTTGTACCCATACCAAATTCTTCGTAAAAAAAAATCACAATATACTCGATATTTATGCAGGTGAGTTTCAATTTATGACTGCTTCATCTAAGATTCCAAGTTCACGACAAAGAAAATTGAAACGCTCTTCGGATAGTGGCTTAGTAAAGAAATCTGCCAGCTGATGATCAGTGTCAATAAATTCTAAGTTAATCGTGCCATTTTGCTGATGATCACGCAAAAAGTGGTGTCTGATCTCAATGTGTTTAGTGCGTGAGTGGCATACAGGGTTCTTAGTCAAATAGATGGCACTAGTATTGTCACAGAATATAGGAATATGCATGAAAGATAACTTATAGTCTTCCAGGGTTTGCTTCATCCACAGAATTTGTGCACAACAACGCCCAGCTGCTATGTATTCAGCTTCTGTTGTGGATAGTGCAACAGAGTTCTGTTTCTTGCTAAACCAGGAGACTAAAGCTTTTCCTAATAAATGACACGTGCCGCTCATACTTTTACGGTCGACCTTGCATCCAGCGAAGTCAGCATCAGAGTAACCAATAAGATCAAATGATGTTGACTTGGGATACCATAGGCCTACTGTAACCGTACCCTTAAGGTATCTAAAGATACGCTTAACTGCGGTCATGTGTGATTCCTTAGGATTAGCTTGATATCTAGCACATAGGCAAACACTGAACATGATATCGGGACGACTAGCAGTTAAATAAAGTAAGCTGCCTATCATACCTCGATACTTACGTTGATCAACAGGTTTGCCACTCTCATCTGGTTCGAGTTTGGTTGAAGTGGCCATTGGCGTGCTGATTGGTTTGATGTTGTCAAGATCGAACTTCTTCAGCATGTCCTTGGTGTACTTTGATTGGCAGATGAAAGTTCAATTAGCCAGTTGTTTTACTTGCAGACCAAGAAAGTAGTTGAGCTCTCCCATCATGCTCATCTCAAATTCCGTCTGCATACACTTGGCAAATTCTTGACAAAGAGTTTCATCAGTAGACCCAAAAATAATATCATCAACATAAATCTGAATTAATAGAATGGTGTCTTTGAAAGATTTGATAAACAGTGTAGTGTCAATTTTCCCTTTAGAAAAACCTTTCTCAAGCAAGAAGCTGCTTAGCCTTTCATACCAAGCTCTGGGGGCTTGTTTAAGGCCATAAAGCGCTTTCTTTAGCTTGAACACGTGGTCGGGAAATTTGTAATTTTCAAAGCCAGGGGGTTGTTTGACATAAACTTCCTCCTTAATAAAGCCATTCAAGAAAGCACTTTTAACATCCATTTGAAATAATTTAAAGTTCTGATGATTGGCAAAAGCACAAAGCATCCGAATGGATTCTAGTCTAGCAACAGGAGCATATGTCTCATCGTAGTCGATACCTTCCTCTTGGTTGTATCCTTAAGCTACTAGACGAGCTTTGTTACGTGTGACTGAACCATCTTCACTTACTTTGTTTCTAAACACCCATTTGGTACCAATTATTGAGTGATTAGCCGGTTTAGGAACTAGTTCCCATACTTGGCTTCTCTCAAATTGGTTGAGTTCTTCTTGCATAGCAGAGATCCAAAATTCATCAGTAAAAGCTTCAGAAATGTTTTTAGGCTCTACTTGTGAAATGAAGGCAGTGCTAGCAACAGAGTCTCTTAATGATGATCTAGTAGTAACTCCACGTGAAACTTCACCTATGACTAAATTTTCTGGATGAGAAGGTTTGAAAGAGAATTTCTTAGGCAAACCCTCCAGAGAATTAGTTTCGGTTGAAGTATTCATTGGAGTAGAAGTTGATGGCTCAATGTCATCATTAAGAGTATTTGCTGTACTGTTGTCTTCATCAAAAGTCATATTTGTTGACTCTTCCACAATAAATGAGCGTTTATTGAAAACTCTATATCCCTTACTCTTGGCGGCATAACCAAGAAAGATACCATCGTCAGCTTTGGCATCAAATTTGCCTAAGTTGTCTTTGGTGTTAAGGATAAAACATCTGCAGCCAAAAACTCTAAAATAAAAAACATTTGGGGTTCTCCCAAACCAAAGCTCATAGGGTGTTTTCTTCGAAATGGGACGAATACGCACCCTATTCAAAATGTGGCATGCTGTACTTACAGCCTCTGCCCAAAAATATTTCGGAAGAGAAAATTTATTCAACATGACTCTAGCCATATCGCCAAGAGTCCTATTCTTCCGCTCCACAACACCATTTTGTTGAGGAGTTCTAGGACAAGAAAATTCATGATCAAAACCATTTGTATTACAAAAACTTTCAAAATCTGAATTTATGAATTCGCCTCCATGATCACTTCGGATTCGAGTAATCATGTAGCCTTTTTCGTTTTGAACTTTATTTACAAAAACTTTGAAAACAGAGATAGCGTCGCTCTTATTAGCGAGAAAGAAAACCCAAGTAAATCTCGAAAAATTATCAACAATAACAAAAGCATAAAGTTTGCCACCAAGGCTAGCTATTCTACTAGGACCAAATAAATCCATATGAAGTAATTGCAAGGGTCTAGTAGTACTTACAGAGTTGATGGAATGAAATGAGGATTTAGTTGCCTTGTTTAGTTCATATTCGGCACATACCGTGTCCTTTTTGAATGTGATGTCAGGCAATCCTCTCACTAGCTTCTTGGTAGAAAGCCTGGATATAGCATCCATGTTGGCATGACCGAGACGCTGGTGCCAAAGTAGTCGTTCGTCTTTGTGGGCATATAAACATCTACCTGCATGGTTAGTATTTATAGAGAGATAGAAAATATAGATATTGTCCTCTCTTTTCCCTTCAAAAGCAATGTCTCCTGTTGACCTATCATAGATATAGCAACAGTTTTGTCCAAAGTTAATATCATATCCATGATCAGCAAGATGGCTAATGCTGAGCAGGTTATGCTTTAACTCGGTCACTAGGCAGACATCCTTTATAACAGGAGAAGGAGGATGACCAATGATACCGTTACCTATTATGTGCCCTTTGAGATTGTTACCGAAGGATACGTATCCTTCTCTTTTCATCGATAGTGATGCAAAAAAATTTGCGTCTCCCGTCATATGTCGCGAGCATCCACTATCGAGAATCCACTTACTCTCAGTTGAGGAGGAAAGGTCCACCTACATCAAGAGTAGATGTGACCTTTGGTACCCATTTTCTTGAGGGTCCTGAAAAGTTAGTTTTTGGAAACCAAGCATATATTTTCTTGTCTACCAATCTTCTAACTCTACACTGTGGTGAGATGTGTCCATGTATTCCACAGTAAGTATAGATAGCATTTTTATTTATACTGGGAGCATGAGAATGATATCTATAAGCAACAGGATGAGGATGATATGGAGAGTTAGCATGGTAATGATGACTATGTAGAGAGTGAGTGGCATGATGATGATGTCTGTGTGGCATAGCATGATGATATTGACTGTGAGGAGTGGCATGCTGAGATTGTCTATATGGCATAGTGTGATGCTGTGGCATGATATGATGATTTTGCTTATGTGGCATAACATGATGATTTTGTCTACGTGGCATGGCATATTGATGTGGTATGGTATGATGACTTTGTCTATGTGTAGAGTGATATTGGTTGTGTCTTTGTGTAGTATAATGAGTATGAGGAATATTCTTACGTGCACGTGGTTTGTGAAAGTTTGTGTATATAAATGCATGGTTATGTGCTGTATGAGAATGACGTGGTTGACTAGTATGAGTGGTGTTGTGCCCATGTGATTGGGTTTGAGGTTGAACAACCTGTTTACCCAATTTGGTTTCTAATCTTTTAGACATAGCTTGCAGTTCATCAATCTTGATATTTAAGCCATAAATCTTAGTCATGGAAATCTTGTGTCTACTCTTTTCTTCAGCAAGCAACGTGTTGAGAGTAGTGATTTCTTGAGTTTGTTGCTCAATGCGTGCTTCAGCATCATGTAAGCTTAATTTAAGCTTGGATACTTCATCAGTGTCATTTGTGGGTGATGTGTTTCTAACATTATCAAGAAGTAAAGAAATTCTTTGTATCTCATCTTCTAGACTTTTGATTTTGTCCTTGGCATGCTTGTATTTACCGATAACCTTTTTGTGATCATCAAGTAAATCGGTGAAAGCATCGCCAAGTTCATCAAAAGAGAAGTCATCTAAAGTTTCGTTTGATACCTTGGTGGAATTTGCCATGAGGCACACATTTGCTTTGTCTTGAGGAGAGTTCTTTTCTTCCTCGGAGTCACTTGCTTCGCTTTTATGCCAAATGCTTGTGTTGGCATACCTTTTTGATGAGTTCTTCTTGTAGGGCTTTTTATACCGGTTGCTTTTCTTTAAGAGCGGACAGTCTCTTCTGACGTGTCCAGTCTTTTTGCAACCATAGCAGGTTGGCTCTTCTTCATCGTCTTCTTGTGGTTCCTTCTTTCTTTGATTGAAGCGAAGGAATTTCTCGAAGTTACGTACCATGAGAGCTTGGTCTTCATCATCTGAGATATCGTCTTCAGTCTCATCGTGATCAACCTTTCGTCGATGAACTTTGAGTGCGATCTTCCTGGTCTTCGGAGCAGGCTCTTCGAAGTCCTTGAGGTCAAGCTCGTGAGTCATGAGCTTGCCCATCAAAGTCTCCATAGACATACTTGTGAGATCATTTCCTTCTATGATGGCTGTCACCTTAGGGTTCCAAATCTTTGGTAGCCCTCTGAGTAGCTTGCGGATCTTCTCATGGTTTGAGTACTGCTTACCAAGCGAGGATAACGGGTTGATGATGTCGAGGAATCTTGTAAACATTTGAGTGATCGTCTCATTTGGCTTCATCTTGAAGGCTTCGTACTCTTGAGTGAGACGGCTTATCTTTGATTCCTTGACTTGAGTGGTTCCTTCATGCGTCACTTCCAGAAGTCTCCATACTTCATGAGCAGTGGTGCATGTAGAGACCCTGTTAAACTCGTTCCTGTCTATAGCACAGAATAAAGCATTAATAGCCCTAGCATCTAGACTTGCCTATTTCTTCTCCTCGACAGAATATTTGTCGTGTGGTTTCTCAGTGAGGTCACCATCGACAACTATTCTGGCGGGCTTTTTGTAACCGTCAGTTACGACAGTCCACAGGTCAAAGTCTAGAGACTTTAGATAAAAACTCATCCTTGTTTTCCAATATGTGTAGTTAGTTCCATCAAATAGGGGAGGCCTATGAGTGGACTGACCTTCACCATGATTGGAGATCAAGGATTGTGTGGTTGCCATGGATCAGCTCTTAGGATGTTAGTCCTTATAAAGAGAACAGAGCTCTGATACCAATTGAAGAACAGTTTGGCAACTCTAGAGGGGGGTGAATAGAGTATATATATATAATGACCAATTAAAAAATTACTCTTTCACGAACAATGAATAATCAGAGTAAAATGCGGAATGTAAATGAAAGACAAGAGAGCATACGCAAACACAGCAATTTTAACCTGGTTTCCCTCGTGGAGGACTAGTCCAGGCCTGAGAACTCTAGCTCAGGATTAAATCCACTATTTGTGAAATAGTAGCTTACAACCCGTGCCTTTACTTCAGAAGAGCACGTCAACTTCTTACAGAGAATCGCAGTGGCGATTGCTTGGAATTGTCCAAGCGATTTCTTCACTCTTGCACAAGAATCCTAACTGAGAGATGCTGAGCACTCGAGACTTAGGAGGCTTGTGGCTAGTAGATGGGAAGGGTATGGCTTATAGAGCTTGTAGGAGAGAAGAGAAGAGAAGATTGAGTGATTCAAAATGAGAGAATTCATGCCCTATTTATACTGATTTTTGAGGCAGAATTCGGCCAGAATTCGGGTAGGAGAATTCAAAATTTTGGCCGTTGGACAGCTAGCAACCAGCTAACCCTAAAATTAGGGTTCCTGATTTCTAGGGGACAGAGTTCGGCCCGAACTCTGTGTGGAGGCAGAGTTCGGCCCGAACTCTGTCTCCAGAGCACAGAGTGATTCTAAGTGGGACTTGTGGGCAATTTTATTTTGGTGGAGCTTGGGATTTTGGGTAGGCTTGTAGACCAAGTTCCAAGAGCTCAGCATAACTCAGAGTACATACTTCTAGACTCAATGAAATGTAAAAGTACAGACTCGAAAATATACTGAGAGTCGGAAACTGAGCTGTCGTTTGTCCTGAACTGAAAGCAGACGTCGTGTGTCGTATTGAATTTATACAGATATTATTTAGTCAATGTAGTCAATATTTGGTTGACTGTGACTTTGTGTCAACAATATATATACATTTATATGTATATATATATATGATCTATACATATCTATATATATATATATATATATATATATATATATATATATATATATAATATATATATATATATGTAGGTGTGTGTGTGTGTGTGTGTGTGTGTGTGTGTGTGTGGTCATGTGTATATATGTGTGTGTATTTGTATGTGTAGAGATGGAAGGGAATGAGAAAATGTATGTGAGTATATATATATATATATATATGTGAGAATGATAGGGAGGGATTAGAAGAGATTAGAAGAGAATTAGAAGAGAATTAGAGGAGTTTAGAGAGGAAAATAGAGGGAGAATGATGGAGGGATTTGTGAAGGAGAAAGGGGGAGCACCCACAGCAGCTAGGGGGCTGTTTTTCCCCTTACACAGCCCCCATAACAGCAGCCAAACAGCAGTAGTAGCAGCAGCAGCAAGCTGCAATAGCAGCAGCAGTTAGCAGCAGAGCAACCCCCAAACCACCCTCTTTTGACCCCCCATAACCTCCACTATATGCCTAATAAATATGTATATATATACCTCATATATTTAGCTATTTAGACACCTAATTAATCCACTAAAATAGTCCCAAAAACCTGTCCCAAGAGAGTGTGGAAAATGGGTTTGAATGAGTAAGTAAATGTTAAGTAGGATTTTGGTTAAGGGGTGAATTTGAGTTCCGTGATTCGAAACGCATCAAAACTTGGAGGGGACTTAGATAATGTGATTTAGATTTTGTGAGTAGGTTTCGGAGTTGGAATTGGGGTTGCGTGTGGGCTTGGGGAGTCGATATCGTACCGTACCATCCCGTAGCTTGAAATATTCAAGATAACGGGTAAACGGGCGATACGGGCCGTAAGATCTGGATGTCCACTTACCCTAGAAAACTTGGTAGGTAATGGTTGTATAGGCTAGTACCCTACTACCCTAGGAAGCACGGGGTGGAATTCCTAAGGGAAGGCCACTTGGCGTCGAGTTAGAACGGTTTAAGGGTAAATGTTAAGGGGTAATCGGGTAATTTCGAGATACGGAGTTCGGGTATTCGAATTGTCTTGAAACTTTGGTGGCTTGTTGGGTACACGCTATAAATGTCATATTTGAAACAATTTTGGCTCGGTTGATCCAGAGTTGACTTTTTACCCAAAAGTCAACCGTGAGTCAACAATTTGTCTAGATTTGACCAAATCCAAAACAGAGTTGATCAGTTGACCAAAAGTCAACTGTTGATCAACATTTGACCAGTTTGACCTAGGGTTGACCTAGAGTTGACTAGAGTTGACCAAGGTTGACCAGTTGACCAAAAGTCAACTGTAGGCCAACTCTTGACCCCGTTTGACTTTCTTCGACTTGTTTTGACATGTGATGACTGGTATGACCTAGGGTTGACTTGGTCTGACTTAGATTGACTTGATATAACTTGATTTGACCTAGATTGACTTGACAGGACTTAGTGTGACTCAGTGAGACCTAGTTTGACCTAGATTGCATATCATTCATTGTGAATCATTCTTAAACTTGTTTAAACCTAAATTAACATACAGTATCTCATCTTTAGGTTTCTGATTATTGCTCTGAGCATTGATATACCCTACATCCCAGGACAGTAGGCGAGTACATTCACTGATAGTTTTCATTGTCTTGATATCTGCTATATCCGATTCAGTCGTAGTGTCTTACTTGATTCTCAGTCACGATAGTTCACGGACTAGTATTGTCGAATTCCTATCATGAGATGTCATTCCTGGATTTCTTGGGATACTAGTACTTACTTGGTCTTGATTCTTGTACTTGTATTGACGTCGATTCCTGAAGAGGACTTGCTCCCCTCTTAGGGAATCCCGCGTCATGACGTGCTATGTCCGGATCCGTATACTATTCGAGGAATGGAGAATTTTATAGATAGTGTGATCAATGCCCACCTTGAGTTACTACTTGTATCATACCTATACCCTCACCTCACGATGGGTATAGCCTGACCTGTACTACTACTTGCTCCATAGCCTACCATCCCGGCCGGACCGAGTCCACGTACTTGTAGCCGGTCGGCTGGAAGCCTGATTCTTGACCCATATCGATCACATTAGGCTATAATATTCGAGACACATTTTATATTTACTATTCTTCTCATATATCCTGATCTGTTCTACTTCCAGTACTCTCTCACCATGCATGATATACAGTTACTCACATGCTCTACATGCCTTTACATTGTACCTTGATTAGAGACTAAGTTCTGCTCGAGAGAAGAGTTACAACCCCGGTCCTTGTTTGGTTTAAGGGTTGTAACTCGGCTTCCGAACGGTTCCCAAGTCTTCATATATCTTTGTCTTGTAGTTCATTATACTGTCTCTTATAGAATTTGTCAATTCACATGGAACTGCTGTTAGTGCTTGTACTTGCTCATTTTCCTGACAGGATACCGTTATGATATATTACAGATAATTTTGAGTCGGACTGCTTGACCTATTATGGGCTCGAGTCAGATGGAGTAGCCTTGGATCGTGGCCTTATAGTAGAGCCACTAGATTTTGTACTTCCAGAGTAGTGTAGATTAGCTAGATTTGACTGGACTACGATCTAGCTAGCTTTATCAGACTGTTGCTTCTATATTATATTTTGAGACCCTATGATGCTGTATATATCTGGGCTTGTATTGGACTCTGGACTTATTTACTCTTTCATCTATCACATGTTCTCTTTCTGAGCTATCTACCTTAGTTTTATTCTGTGATTGAGACTGTATTGATATATCACCTCCATTCGGAGAGTATATACTGTACATGTACCTTTATACTGTTAGTCGTAGTATTTACAGATATTATATACAGCGTTCTACCGCCGATACTGCGACGTAGGCTGGACGTACCCACGTGCTCGTGCCCCTCATAAGGGTACGGGTCGTGACGGCATGAGCCTTCTCCAAGCGGCTGGCGCCCTTATGCGGCTTGGACTGCATAGAGTCCCTCTTCGCCCCTGTAAGTGCAGCATCATAGTATTTTCTTCTGCCAGATTTGGGGACAGCAGAGTCCTCTATGGTCTGAAGTGGGGCCGCAAGCGAGACTTCTAAGCTGTCTCGGGCAACAGAGAGTACTTCTTCGAGAGCTTGGGGAGGAGCGAATAATTTGGGCCTCCACTCCCTGCGGGCCTTCTTTGTGCGGGCTCGCCGCTGGACCGGGCCAGCGCTCCCGTCGGAGAGCATTTCTTCAAATGCCTGTTGGTCGAATCGGGCGACCAGCATTTATTGAGTGGAGCCAAGTTTGGCTGCGTCTGATTGCGTCACCAACTCCTCAGCCATGGAGAAGTTAGTCCCCAGCAGAGTCGACATCGTGTTTGCCATTGATTGTAAAAGTGCAGAATAATTTTATAGGAGGACTAAACGTAGACTCACAATACAAACTCGCTCGTACAAAGAAAGCCTAGGAATGAAAACCTAGGTACAGCAATCTAAGTACGATTGTTTATTTTTGGTTCTAGGGGGTGACGATAGAGGCTCGGGAAAGCGACGACAGCTCTGTCTTACTCCTTTGACGATCGGACGTAGCCTTGGCTCTGATAAAGAAATGCTCTCAGGATGGGAAGACTCTTCTGCGCGCCTTTGTCTCTCTGTGTGTTCAGCCGGGTGGAGAGGATCTCTTTTGCAAGAGAACGACACCTTGCTATATTTTTTCGGATCTGATCCTTTAGAAAAAGAATAACACATTGCTATTTATAGGAGTGGGGTGTGATCATTAGGGTTTGCAATGATTGCCCCTTGAAAAGTCGGCGGCCAATAATCTGGACCATTAATCTTGATTACAACAAATTTGAGCAATTAGTTTTTGTTTACGCCAAATCCGTACGAGCAAGTAATACTGATTGCCATGAATCATCGTGATAAACTTAGATCTCCTACCATGTGTTCATTCTGCTTGATTGCAACTAATCTGATTTGATTCGGGTAATTAAGATGATTGGAACAAATCTGGGTTTGTTCTGATTTGCTAGCAGCTGTAACTCCGAGGGGAATAAGACCGCCACGTGTATCAACTGTCGTGAGGACCGCCACATGTTTCAACCGTCATGAGCGGGGCGTCTGGCAGAGCCGTATGAGTGCGGTCTAAGTGAACTGCATACGGGTGGCCCCCATAATCCTAGCCGTATGAAGGTAGCCGCCGCATGGGGGCAGCAGCTTCGTGAAGGAGGCGGCCGCATGAAGGAGGCAGTCGCATGAAAAAGGCAGCCGCATGAAGAAGGCAGCCGCATGAAGGAAGCAGCTGCATGAAAAGATCAGCCGCATGAAGCAGGCAGCCGCATGAAGGAAGCAGCCGCATGAAGCGGGCGGCCGCATAGGGGTAGCAGCCGCATGAAGGGGGCGGCCGAATAGGGGTACTTTGGGACTCGACGGATCCTTCCAGTTATAAAAGATTTTCTTCTTTTCCCAAGGAGCACACCATCATTATTTCAACTTTATGTCAGAGCTGTCATTCATTGCGTCAGAGCTGTCATTCATTGCGTCAGAGCTGTCATCAGAGCAATTAATTGGGAGGCTGCTTTATGGCCAGCTATAGAAGCGGATAGCGCATGGCCACGTGTCTTTGCCTGAGCCGCATGGAGCTGTTGGAGAGTTTCGAGCCGCATAAAGTTCTGAAGGATTCCTGAGCCGCATGAGGCTCCTTCTATTTGGAGCCGTATGGGCTTTTCTTATCCTTTTTCATGCTTCTACATCCACGACAACGATCCGCAATTCATAAGCCATGTGCTCAGTAGGTTCTGTGACAAAAATTGCATCCAGAACGTGGCATCAACCACTTATAATCCGACAACAAATGGGTTGGCTGAAGCTTTCAATATAACAATCGTCAAACTACTCAATAAAGTCATGTCATCCAATAAATGCGACTATGATGAGAAGCTAGGCGAATGTCTTTGGACCTACCACACAATGGTACAGACTCCAATGGATGATACACCATTCTTCCTGGTATATGGGAGCAAACTAGTACTGCCTGTTGAAATCCAAATCCCTTCACTACGAGTAGTCATTACAAACTAGTTGACGGAGGAAGACAATCAACGTCGTCGGTTGTAAGATTTGGAGACCTTGGACAAAAAATACCTCTTGGCTCAACAGCGCATTGAGCTCTATCAAGCTCGTATTTCACATGCTTTCAACAAGAAGGTCAAACAAAGAACTTTTCAGGTGGAGGACCTCGTCCTATCAGTCAGAAGGCTGATGTTGATCCCCACAAGATACTTGGGAAGTTTGAACCCAAATGGGAAGGCCCTTTCATCATTGAGACAGTATATTCTAATTGTCCCTATCGACTCGCTAAACCTAACGGAGACTTGTTCATGATGCCAATAAATGGCAAATTCCTAAAGGAGTATTACACTTGAGGCTCCTCAACGTATACTTCCATCCCCTAGTAAGGAAAATCTATAAATTTTACCATTAAATTCATACCCCTTATCATGATATGTCTCTAGAACCCAGTTGTTCTGGGACTCTCTTATCAATCCCCAGTAGAAAACATCCATGTGCACATCACGTCTGAGTTGTTTCCCTACATCCCCACAAAGCTTAATCTTCGTTCTCAATAAGATGAAGCTAAAATCAGTGTTTACCACGTCCGCAAATACCTCTGAGTAAATACCCCATTTAACAACCCATGTGTTGTTACACCCCGCCTATAGAACATCTACGTCCATAAAACCTTTGAGTTGTTCTTTGCATCCCCACAGAGTCTGTTCTTACCATGTCCATATCACCTCTGAGTAAGAAAACTCTATCACCAACCCCATGTTTACCATGTCCATATTACCTCTGAGTAAATATGTCGATTCCTTCTCTCAACTTTTCATCTCTACCTAGAACTAAGGTACGCCAAGAATGATAGGTCCACATAAAATCTCTAGCGGTAGTACCCAAACCTATCACGTCCATACTACATTTGATGGGATTGTCACACCTAAACAGATCTACTATCTATGCTTCTTGTTCAAAGTATTTCAAAACTTGTCCAAAGTTTTAAAAACTTTGAAGGGGGTCTTGTAAAAGCATGAAAAAAAAGAATACTACTTTTAGTCCCACATCGGAAAGGAGAATAACAACTCTGGGTATATCTTATGTCAAATAGGTGGTATGGCAAAATAAGCGGGACATTCTGAGTATATCTTCTGTCAAATATGAGCATTTGTTTCTCTATAGTAAGTAAAATCGAAAAACAATAAAGAGTTCAAGGACGAGAGAATCAAATTCAAACACGGGGCTTCAAAGTTAATGAAATACTTCAAGGGAAGTTGTCATGGCAGTGGCGGATGAGATCCTAGAGACATCTATATCTCAATCCATGGGGGATAATCATAAAAAGAGTGAACCAAGTGCACTAAGGTTGATTAGACCGTAATACACCGATTCTAATTAGACAATATGTTAGTGGGCATCCCAGTAAACATATGTCCTGAACACGCTCGATCAAGAATAAGATTGCAAAATTAGTCTATAATTGCTGCATTAGTCAAGATAGTAAAAATTATAGCATCCGAGATTTATGATTGAAAGAAAACACAAGTAGTTCAAGTTCATCAAACTCTAAGACTCGTTCGGTGTTCATGCCTCTTAAAGTCGTCCTACTATTTTCTTGTCTAAGGCCTTGGTTGAACTAATGGGGCATGGATCTTAAGCTCTATAGTCTACGTAATCTTCTGAGTACTGTCTCTAAAGGGTTGTAAGGACATGGTAAATGATAGGTCAGGGGGCATTCTACCCAACTTATAAAAGTTCAAATAGTAGGTTGATTGAGCAATATAACACCTATAACTAGTATGAGTCATCTTCCTAACCTTTATCGAGCATGAAGGGAAAAATTTATAGTAAAAAAAGGAATCAAGTGTAACTCCTCTTCCCGAAAATTTTGAAATATATTTTTTTCAATCATTTATTTGATTTAAATGGTGATTTTAGAATTTTATAAATAATTAATTAGTTAATTATTATGGTAGAATATTTTAAGTCATAGTTGAGTTATGAGCACAATGTGACTAAAAATCGTGGCACAGATAGTGCAGTGGCGTGTCTTGACTAGTGTTTTAGTCATGATAGGGAAGGCCGAGCCATATCGGTGTCCTAACTAGAAAAACAAGGCCAAGTTGCGACTTGACCTCTATAAATAATTAATTAGCTATTCATTAATATTATTGACTTTAGGAGACCCGGTTGTACCAAACCAGCCCGGACTGGACCCGTACCAAGCCCAAGCCCAAGCCCATGTAGAATGCAGTGTGATAAAAGACGTCCATGTCGATATAGTTTAAGAGTATACTTCGTGCCTTACCTTAAATTGTCTAAATAAGTAGTTTTCGAAAAATAATTATATATATAAATAATATCAACATTAATTTTGATATAGCACTTCAGAACGTGTACAAGACTTTTTCTGTGGACTAATTTATATGAGAGTATACAATTTCACCCATCACCGCTTCTATTATTAGTTTATTGTAGTTTGTATTATTATTATTATTATTATTATTATTATTATTATCAATGTTGTTGAGGTTATTATTATATAATATTATTTTATTATTATTGGTTATATTATTTTTGTCAAATAAATGTTATAATATATGTGTTCATATTTATATAGGTAGGCCCCACACTAGGAATAAATGTTATTGAGATTTTATTTGGATTTTATGGAGATTATATATAAGTATATATATAAAGATATATATGTGTGTATATAGATATAATATATAAAGAAAAAAACCAATTAGAAATCCCAGCCCATCCCAGGCCCGAGCTCGACCCCCCGTATATTAAAGTAGCGGCATGTATATAGATAGATCGAGAGAGATGGAGAGGAAGAACTAAAACCCTAACCTGACTCCAACCCCCACAGCCGCCACCACCACTCCTTGGGCGGCCACCCTGGCCCTGCATGCCATCGTAGGACAGCCGCCGCTGGCCGGAGGCCGACCACATGCACGCGAGAACGACAACAACAGCAGCAGCAGGGCGAGGGGGCTGACTTTGCTATGCGATATCTCAACGATAGTTCGATCATTTTACGTCCCATAAACTCTGGTATGCACCTAACCTAACCCCCTTCGCTATGATATAATTAGCTCGATTTACTTTGTACTGCACGCATCACAAACCGAGCCCAAAGATCGACCAAAACCAGTTTGCAAATAGCAAAACAGAGCAGTCCCGACCCTAAGTTGGAAGCCAAACATCTGTAAATCCAAATTGAGTTTTCAAAATCCACTTGAAGGGACATGTAGGCAACATAACCACGATTAAGATCCTTTTTATATTCTCTGATTTCATCCAGCATGTGAAAAGTATTTCGACTTTCAAAACCAACAAAAACCTATTTTTAAAACATTGAGAATATTGAAAAACTCTCCGGTACGACGTGCGTCCCGCTAAATCGGGTGACATGGTCGTGAACCGAAAGCATAGAAAGATGTGTATCGACTTTGCAGACATGTGGGCTTTGACGGAATTCAAATTGGTCGTGTGTGTGCAACAAATTTGATGCGTATCTATCAAAATTTACCGTATCGACCTCTTTGTAAATTTGTCAATTACTTTGTGTACGTTCGTTAGATCGAGACGAAACTTGCACCAACAGGACCGTATCATTTTTTTATATGCCAAGTTTGGTCCAATCAAAGACAATTGATCGGATCGCCGTTTTACGGGCCCCATGATCCGACTCAACAGGCAATTTTGTGCACGGCCCGCCGAAATCCAACTTTGGACATACTATTGTGTTCGTATCATCAAAACGAATCTGTAAACTTATAGTTTGACAACTTTAGAGACCTAACTTTGGCATACTTTTCGGTGCAAATCGGGTCCAACGACGGACATCGTTTTAGCACGAAATGACTATTTTGCCCCTGTATCGAATTGGACATATGGACAGGAAATCCTAGCTAATTTGACTATTCTAAAAATGTTGGTAATGTCTATTTCAGCTTTCAGAGACAGTTGTGAGATTTGGAGTTTATGGCTTACTAGTTGACAATATATTGTTGGTTCTTCGTGCTACCACCAGGCAAGATACCTTGGCTCCCTTTACAGTTCATTTTTATGCTTATAGTTCTTCTGCTTTTATTATGTTATCATTTAGTTACTCTAGTTGATTTGATTCATATGACTTCTACGTTCCATATTTACTAGTTTATTGTCTTGCTTGTATTCCATCTTTCATAACTGGATAGTGTAGTTATACCAAGCTTGTTCACATTATAGTTCATGCTAGAGTTGTCCTTACCTGTGTCATGACTGAGTTGTACCGTGTCCTCACCTGTATCTTGACTGAGTCGTGTCTACAAGTATTTATAATTGAACTACCATTCCTGTATCGTTTCCTCAACCTGCGAGTCCACAATCGGGGCGAGGTGTAAACCCCCAATATTTTTCTAATTATTTTAGTGCTTTAAAAATTATTATTTTTATATTATTTAGCATTAAAGAGGTAGTTGGTATATATGTGTGTATTTATAGATATAAATATATATAATATGTATGATTGTGTGCTTGATATATTTTAAGTGCTACTAAATATTATCTACAATTATTATAAAATTTTTGTTACTTATTTACAAATTTATAGGATTTTATGTGATTTTTTACATATATATGTGTGTATATATATATATATTTATTATATATATATATATATATATATATATATATATATATATATATATATATATATATATATATATATTAATAATAATAATAATAATAATAATAATAATAATAATAATTTCAGGTGGTCGGCCCAAGGAGGGACCGACCACAGCAGGTTAATGACAGTTAAGAGCAATGAAAGGAAAAGAAAAAAAATGAAACAACCCACACACAAAAAGTGGGCGGGCCCCCCACCCAAGTCTTTGCATGCTACAGTAGGCTCACAAATTAAGTCCCAACCCGTGGGATGTTTTTAAATCAAAACCTATTAGTATTAGGTTTAGTTAGGAGTGGATATAAATACATCTTATTCCACAAACCTCAAAATCCTAGACTTCCAAAACGAAAGTTGCAGCTGATCATACCTCCTTCGCCTACAAATTCGTTTCACCAGTGACGGAGTCTTTTACGCGACGAAGGAGCATCGAAAGTCAGCCCCGCGTCACCCACGGAGCAGTTTTTCCGCTCAAGGTACCCTACTTCCCTATGACGTAGCTTTTTACTCGTAGTACCAATTTTTGATCCGTAAAATTTTTTGGAAAGTAGACTTGATCCTCTTCGAGATCCTCAAGGTGGATTTCAAAACAACCCATTGACTTGCTCGAAAAATCGAGACGAAGTTGAAGAAAAACTAATTTTCTGTAAAACTAAAAATTATTTTAAAACGATAACTTGTCGGCCAATTTTCTTGCTGTGCATTAAAGATTTGTAGAAAATAATTAAAAACAGTAAAAGACAACATAACCAAGATCACAACGTACCTTCTGGATCATCGTTTCGATTAACGTGTAAAAAGTAAATTGATGTTGAAGTCGGAGAAAAACCTGTGTTAATTTATATAAATTTCTGAATTCTTTCTTGATAGGGCGTGCGCCCCAACAAACCGGGCGACGTGGTCGCACGTTATACGAATCGAAAGGCGCGTATAGAAGTTGCTGACGTGTGGGAACTGACGGAACTCAGTTTCGTCGTGTGTGCGCGACGAAATCAGTCTGTATCCGTCAAGATACCCCCTATATCGCCAATTTGCAAACTTGCCCATAAATTCGTGTACAGTCGTCCAATCAAGACGAAACTTGCGCCAATAGGTCCGAATCGAAATTTTGGTCCTGTGTGCCAAATTTGGTTTGATTCTGAGAAGGTCGAATCGGAACCCCTTTTTGGCGGGCCCGCGACCCACTCAAACGGGCAAATTTGTGCACGGCTCATCGGAATCCAAAACTGGACATACCATTGAGTTCCTCTTCTCAAATGAATCCGTAGACAAGTAGTTTGATAACTTCAGAGACCATATACTTTGGCACGTGTTTCGGTGCAAAGCGGATCCAACGGCGGACATCGTTTTGACCCAAAATTACGATTTTCCCCCTGTTCCAGAATTAGACTTTTGGACAGGCATTTCCTAGGTATATCTTTTTCACCGAGATCATTTATGATGTTTGTTTCAGCGTCTGGAGTCATCTGTGAATTATGAGTTTTGGTGCTGACACTTGCTACTCTTGGATTGCCTTTCTCGCACCGCAGGCAAGTATACCTTGCCATAGATTCTGATTGTGCTCATTTATTTTTAGTATATTTTATTATTGCATATTTATTTCTCTTATGTTTCATTTTGGTTCTATTGGGAGTCCAAGTCACACTTGGGTACAAGCGGCTAAATTTGGTCGTTATAATTGTTATGTCTTTATTTGCATGTCGACCTTGTGTCAGTTGACTACCCTATGAGTATGTAGGGTATTTTCATATCCCCTATGGCCTTGACATATGTGAATCATGTGATGATTGAGTTATATAGGACAGGGACCTGCGTACTCGACTGGCCATCGATACGTAAGGGACGTGCGACGGTTAGGAGGTAACTGCTATTAGTAAGTCGAGTTAGAAGCCATAACAGTTTCCAACTGAACAGGTTGTGGATACATCTTAGACAGAAGCATTGGGGGTAGGGGACAGGTATTAGCGTAGGGGCTACATTTATTTTTTACACATATTATGGGTGATAGTGACTCGGATGAGCACTACGTGCTGCCCGGCCGATAGTGTCTCGGATGAGCGCTAATTGACGGCCACTCTTTATTACTTGCTTGCGTGAATCCGTTACAGCCCCTGCGTAGAACGTTGTCCTCTAAAGTGCATCTCACATAGACGGTTAGAAGATCCTGTAGAGTCATAGTTGCATATTTTACACTTTCAGTTATTTTGGCATGTTTGTTGTATCTTGTTACGTCCCTCTGAGGACCTGGTGATCTCTCCAGGATTAGACGTGCAGGACTATCCCGAGGAGTACGGTGCAGCATTGGATCCATCATACATCGGTGACGAGGCATCTCCCGCTCATACTTAGTTTTATTCTTTATTATCTGAGACCATGTATTGGACATCTTTTTATCATCTTTCTTGCTGTTTGAGGAGGTTGGACTCCATTTAGCTGAGACTATTTTTCCATAGCTGTTTGGGTGGGAATGTCTACCCGGCTATACTTTGATATCATTATTTATCTTATTTAGTGGACTTATTATATTCTCTGTGTTGAGCTGTGGATGAGATTTAGTTATATTATTGTGGCTTATCATGTATTATTATTACAGCTTATGTACCAATACGGGGATTACCATATATTGGTGTATTCTTCGTATAAGTACAGCTGCCATGTCTACGTACTTAGTCCTACGTATTTTAGGACTGGGGCGTTACATGTTTTTGTGGTGGCCCATGCAGGTCAGATATTAATATTGTTGGGTTACATGAGTGTGCCCAACAAGCCTGCAAATAGGAATAGGATATATATAGAATCTCATCCACTTATTAATATCTTTCTTGACCTTCTCTCAACTTCTCATTTGATTGCTTGATTAAATCCAGTTTGAAATTGTTCTAACCAACTCAATTCTTCGTGCCAATATAGGATGAATCTTTATAGTGGACTCACTACTCCCCTCGCCCTTACTGACGGGAACGCCACTGCTCAAGAAGGACCGGCGAGTCAGCCACCTATGTCCCCTACCACTCCAGCACCATCCAGATTGCAGCCTGTGATGACACCCCCCCCACTACTCAGCAGCAAGCCCCGGCACCTCAAGTGGGGCAGACGTACCCTGGAAACCCTGTAACTCAAGAGGAGTACCTACTGCCACCGCCACCTTATCCATCTCAGCCCCTAGCACAGATTCTACCCCCGTATCCACCATCATCATATCTACCATCCTCATATCCACCACAATAGCCTCTACAATATCCACCATCCTCATATCCACCACAACAGCCTCCATAATATCCACCAACATCATATCCACCACCACCACCTCCACAATATCCAGAATCATCATATCCACCCCAACAGCCACCACAGAATCCACCATCCTATCCACCCCAGCAGCCCCCACCATATCCATCACCATATCCACCATCATATCTACCCTAGTATCCTCCACAGAATCTACCTCAGTATCCACCCACATACCCCCCACAGTATCCCTTTCCATATCCTTCCTATCCTCTACAGTACGGGCCACAGGGTGCCCCACAGATCATGCCCCAGATGCCATACTTACCACCACAGCAGCCCATGCCTCAGGCTGGTGGAGCTACTACAGAGCAGATCCTTCAGAGCTTAGTACAGGCTCAGATGCAGCATAGCGAGGCTATCAGGAGGAGTTTGGATACAGCACTGACCCGGACACACTAAGCCTTTGTAGGTTCTATTGAAGGATTCCGCAACATGAATCCTCCACACTTTAAGGGTACTGAAGACGTCATCGGGATCACCAATTGGCTGGTTAAGACAGAGAATCTCCTGAAGGCTTTAGAGTTATCCGCATATCTATGGATGACGGCAGTGAAGTTACAGCTGGAAGAAAATGTTTATGATTGGTGGAACGCAGAGGAGAGGCGGCTAGGAGTTGATCAGACATGGGAGGAATTCAAAGAACTGTTCAATAAGAAGTTTTTCTCCGACACTGCCAAGGATGCTCTATATGACCAGTTTCTACACTTGGAGCAGGGGAATATGACAGTTGACGAGTATGACGCCGAGTTTAGCCGACTGAGTCATTTCTCACCAGGGTTGGTTACGACAGAGCTGGATAAAGCCAAAAGGTTTCATAGAGGCTTGAGTATAGAGTTACAGAGGTACACCAGCTCCGAGTCGAGGGTCTCCCAAGAAGCTGTTCTGGCAGAGGCTAGAACTCAGGAGGCCATAAGCAAGAAGGCAAATCGACGAGTTACATCGACTACGGGATCAGCTAAGACCACTAAAGGAGGGCCAGTGAGACGTCCTCCCACACGTCAGCAACAGCAGAGGACAGGAACATACCAGACACAGGGAAAGGCCACTTGCCATTATTGCGGCAAAGTTGGTCATGTTTTGCGAGATTGTAGACGATGGTTGGGGTATTGTTTGATTTGTGGATCGAATCAGCCCCAGGCTAAGGATTGCTCATTTCAGAGGGTCACTCCACATAATCAGCAGCAGAGGCCAGCTATTACAGGACCAAGAGCACCATGACCACCCTTACCTACCCAGACAGCCCAATTCCAGCAGGCTAGAGCACAGACGGGTAATCAGCGGATTGGGAAGGCTTTTGCTCTAGCTGCCGAGGAGGCAGAACCAGAGGTAGACGTCATAGCAGGTATGGTTCTAGTTGCATCATTTCATGACATTATATTATTTAACACTGGAGCCACCCATTCATTCATAGCCACTAGCTTTGCCACTAGACAGTATACCCACGTCATCTCTATCTAAAAACCTTAGAATCCTCACTGGGAAGGAGTTGTACCCGTTAGTGGTATACGTAGAGATTGCTCTGTAGTGTTATGTGGTAGAGAGATGAGTGCACGACTACTTGTATTCCCCATGCCTACCTTAGACGTCGTTCTTGGATGGACTGGTTGAGCCAATATTTTGCTCTTATTAACTGCCGTAGAGACAGTATCATACTTAGACCCCCGACTGATTCAGAGCTCGAGTTCACCCAAAGAAGAAGCATTGAGGAGTGAAAATGTTAAATCTTGGAAAAGTTAGTAGTAACGGGATGAAGGTTCACTTCGAGAATTATTGGAGGGATTAAACTTGTAATCATGATCAAATTAGACAGCTTGGAGTGAATACAAAAGTTTGATTGTTCCTTTGGAAAACTTGTTCAGAAACTTTTGTAGGAAACTCGAGTTCTAAAATTTTAATGGTAGACCACCATGAAACCCTAATGGATTGGAAGGATTCCACACTAATTGCCATATCCCTCATGGCAATGTTAATAGCATATGCATAAGTGTTGCTAGTCATCCATAAAATCATGTGGTTATATTTAAACTTGACACACTCGACATCCCCTCAAATCTAGATTTTATTGTGACTTCCTAACCATTTGAAAATGGAGAAAGGATTAAATTGTCCCTTGATCATACTCCATCTAAGTGGCTATCATATCTCTAAAAACTGTATTCCTAACTCATTTTAACTTGAATTGCTAGAATCTAAATCATCTTTTTTTTCATGCTTTAACTTGGCCACTATTTTATGCGTTAAACATTATCTCATAGACTCCAACTTTCTATTTTAAATTCTTTTGTGTCCTTACCATGACTTGAATAATTGGAGCATAATACTAGACTTTTCAATCCGACAAATTTCATATGTAAGACCTAGGCGAGCCTACCTTCATGTGGGTATATCATGTCCCACTAAATCACGTCCCTTTATGCTCTAGTTGCTTGATACGACACTCGAGTCGAAAGGACTAAACTCAAATCCTTACCATGAAACTAATATATTTTCTAGCTACAGATAAGACTCAACCTTAACTAATTCTTTCTACCCGATGTGTGATTGTGTTCTGTTTGACGCCTTAAAATGCTTGACTTGTGCTTTACCTTGATTGCTTGACCTATTGAATACTACACCACTAGTTAAATTTTTAAGTTGGGTAGAATACCTCACTACCTAACAAACATTTTTCGGGTCAACCATATAGATGAGTTCATTTATACTCCTAATTTAAGGACCTTGGAATGATTGATTTCCTTCATCACTACCTCCCTTACTTACATATTTCTCACCTTGTGTTGCTAATTTAGCCTTAGTTTTACAAGCTTATTCCTTTATCGAGCTTGATCATGACATATTTTATTGGGCACGCCCACTAACATATTGTCTAATCAGAACCGGTGCATGATGGTCTGATCAACCGAGTGTATTTTGGTTCGCTTACATCCATCGTTCTACACGGATGGGGACGTAGCTAAAATTGCCCTTTAGAGTCTCCCTCACGACTGCCTTGGCAATTCTCTTAGAATTATACAACCGCCCTTGAAGCACGTATTGGCATTCAAAAACATATTCCTTGAACTCTTGTGGGATTTTATCTTTTACCTATACTAGACGAGGCTTGTACTTGATAGATAGGCCAAACTATTTTTCTGTGACCATGAAGTTTGAGTATACACCGAGATAGCTAGCCACTATCCTATCAACGTGACCTTGTCCCTATCAATTTCCTTGCATTACATTTGATCCCCGACCTTAGTTTAATTTCGAGGACGAAATTTTCTTTAAGTTGGGTAGGATGTAAACCCCCAATATTTTTCTAATTATTTTACTGCTTTAAAAATTATTTTTGCTATATTATTTAGCATTAAAGAGGTAGTTGGTATATATGTGTGTATTTATAGATATAAATATATATAATATGTATGATTGTGTGCTTGATATATTTTAAGTGCTACTAAATATTATCTATAATTATTATAATATTTTTTGTTACTTATTTACAAATTTATAGGATTTTATGTGATTTTTTACATATATATATGTGTGTGTGTGGGTATATATATATATATATATATATATATATATATATATATATATATATATTAATAATAATAATAAAAAAAACATTTCAGGTGGTCGGCCCAAGGAGGGACCGACCACAGCAGGTTAATGAGAGTTAAGAGCAATGAAAGGAAAAGAAAAGAAAAAGAAAAAAAATGAAACAACCCACCCACAAAAAGTGGACGGGCCCCCCACCCCCGTCTTTGCTTGCTGCAGCAGGCTCACAAAGTAAGTCCCAACCCGTGGGATGTTTTAAATCAAAACCTATTAGTATTAGGTTTAGTTAGGAGTGGATATAAATACATGTTTTTCCACAAACCTCAAAATCCTAGACTTCCAAAATGAAAGTTGCAGCTGATCATACCTCCTTCGCCTACAAATTTGTTTCATCAGCGACGAAGTTTTGTGCGCGACGAACGGAGCATCGAAAGTCAGCCCCGCGTCACCCACGGAGCAGTTTTCCCACTCAAGGTACCCTACTTCCCTACGACGTAGCTTTTTACTTGTAGTACCGATTTTCGATCCGTAAAATTTTCTAAAAAGTAGACTTGATCCTCTTCGAGATCCTCAAGGTGGATTTCGAAACAACCCATCGACTTGCTCGAAAAATTGAGACGAAGTTGAAGAAAAACCTATTTTCTGTAATACTAAAAACTGTTTTAAAACGATAACTTATCGGCCAATTTTCTTGCTGTGCATTAAGGATTCGCAGAAAATAATTAAAAATAGTAAAAGACAACATAACCAAGATTAGAACGCATCTTCTGGATCGTCGTTTCGATTAACGTGTAAAAAGTAAATTGATATTGAAGTTGGAGAAAAACCTGTGTTAATTTATATAAATTTCTGAATTTTTTTCTCGATACGGCGTGCGCCCCGACAAACCTGGCGACGTGGTCGCACGTTATATGCATCAAAAGGCGCGTATGGACGTTGCTGATGTGTGGGAACTGACGGAACTCAGTTTCGTCGTGTGTGCACGACGAAATCAGTCCGTATCCGTCAAGATACCCCCGTATCGCCAATTTGCAAACTTGCCCATAAATTCTTGTACAGTCGTCCAATCGAGACAAAACTTGCGCCAACAGGTCCGAAACGAAATTATGGTCCTGTATGCGAACTTTGGTTCGATTCTGAGAAGGTCGAATCAGAACCCCTTTTTGGCGGGCCCGCGACCCACTCAAACGGGCGAATTTGTGCACGGCTCATCGGAATCCAAAACTGGACATACCGTTGAGTTCCTCTCCTCAAACTGAATCCGTAGACATGTAGTTTGATGACTTTAGAGACCATAGACTTTGGCACGTGTTTTGGTGCAAAGCGGATCCAACGGCGGACATCGTTTTGACCCGAAATTACGATTTTGCCCCTGTTCCAGAATTGGACTTTTGGACAGGCGTTTCCTAGGTATATCTTCTTCACCGAGATCATTTTTGATGTTTGTTTCAGCTTCTGGAGTCATCTGTGATTTGTGAGTTTTGGTGCTGACACTTGCTACTCTTGGATTGCCCTTCTCGCACCGCAGGCAAGTATACCTTGCCATAGATTCTGATTATGCTCATTTATTTTTAATATATTTTATTATTGCATATTTCTTTCTCTTATTTGTCATTTTGTTCCTATTGGGCATCCAAGTCACACTTGGGTGCAAGCGGCTAAATTTGGTCGTTATAATTGTTATGTCTTTATTTGCATGTCGACCTTGTGTCAGTTGACTACCCTATGAGTATGTGGCAAATTTTTATATCCCCTATGGCGTTGACACATGTGTATCACATAATGATTTAGTTATATAGGACACAGACCTGCGTACTCGACTGGCCATCGATACGTAAGGGACGTGCGACGGTTAGGAGGTAACTGCTATTAGTAAGTCGAGTTAGAAGCCATAGCAGTTGCCAAATAGACAGGTTGTGGATACATCTTGGACAAGAGCATTGGGGGGAGGGGACAGCTACTAGCGTAGGGGCTACATTTATTTTTTACACACATTATGGGTGATAGTGACTCGGATGAGCACTACGTGCTGTCCGGCCGATAGTGTCTCGGATGAGCGCTACTTGACGGCCACTCTTTATTACTTGCTTGCGTGAATCCGTTACAGTCCCTGCGTAGAACGTTGTCCTCTAAAGTGCATCTCACATAGACGGTTAGGAGATCCTGTAGAGTCATAGTTGCATATTTGACACTTTCAGTTATTTTGGCATATTTTCTGTATCTTGTTACGTCTCTCTGAGGACCTGGTGATCTCTCCAGGATTAGACGAGCAGGACTATCCCGAGGAGTACGGTACAGCATTGGATCCATCATATATCGGTGACGAGGCATCTCCTGCTCATACTTAGTTTTATTCTTTATTATCTGAGACCATGTATTGGATATCTTTTTATCATATTTCTTGCTGTTTGAGGAGGTTGGACTCCATTTAGCTGAGACTATTTTTCCATAGCTATTTGGGTGGGAATGTCTACCCGGCTATACTTTGATATCATCATTTACCTTATTTAGTGGACTTATTATATTCTCTGTGTTGAGCTGTGGTTGAGATTTAGTTATATTATTGTGGCATATCATGTATTATTATTACAGCTTATGTACCAATATGGGGATTACCATATATTGCTGTATTCTTCGTATAAGTACAGCTGGCATGTCTACGTACTTAGTCCTACGTATTTTGGGACTGGGGTGTTACACGAGGGTTGATCGTTTGTAACTGCGAGTCCACACTCAGGGCGAGGGTGTTTGTCTTGATATGTTTACACCTGTGAGTCCACACTCGGGGCGAAGGTGTTTGTTGTGAACTAACCTGCGAGTCCACGCTCGAGGCGAGGGTTAGTGAGTAGTTTAAACCTACGAGTCCATACTCGGGGCGAGGGTCTAGTATTCCATTGATCTTTTGTTTACTTGTGCTTCCTGCAGTTCATTTATGCGTAGTTGCTTCCGTATCCGTGTTCATAGTCACTGTCAGTTTCTGTTTCGTTTCATGTTTATAACCTGTTTATATTCTTATGCTTGATAGAACTGTTAGATAGGCATATTTTTATGTATCTTGCTATGTCCCCTGAGGAACTGATGATCTCTTCAGGTTTAGCAACTGTATGGAGTTTGTTAGCTGTCAAGCCCCGCTTCCGTAGGAGCGATCGTCCCCGCTAAGGCGTGATGCCGCACGAGCCTAGATTGTGCTCGTACAAGGCGGGTTCCATAACGGCCGATTACAGCGGCTGCGACGGGGTCGTCGCACAGAAGTCCCAAGTAGAGACAATAAACAAGCAGCAAAAATTTAAATCGAAACACAAGTTACTCAAAAGATGATCTTTTGCTGATATCGAAACAATGGTTATATTGGGGGCGCAAGGCCAAGATTACAATCACTCAAGCTCACTCTTCTCACTTTACAAGTCACTCTGCTCTCTCTCATCTCTCGATACAATACTTGAATCCAGCGGAAGCTTCGGAAGGCGATGTCCATACATTATATCCCGTATAAGTCTGGTCTTCACGCAGCCGCACGCTTTGAATCACCAAGGAACTCCGTGCCTCGACGCATCCAAGCGAGCCCCGCACCACGAGCTTCTACCTGTGCCTGCACATAAACACTATGTGGGTGTCAGTACTCAACTGTACTGGTGGAGTGAGCTTCTCGCCCACCCATACAAAACCAACACGTTTTATTTACTTTGTGCAATACAAGCCCCTTTACGATTATCTTTCTAGTCTTGCCTTAGGATCGATTTTATGACCGACGCCTTGGTCTATTTTATGTCTCTAGACCGCCACCACTAATAACATACTCATACTTTACCGCTAGGCCTTCTCATTACAATAACGTCAACTTATCGCCTCGAGCTTGCCTTTCGTGCCATACTCTGGGACGAAACGACTCGGTCGTACAATGAACTCGATTCGTGCTTTAGTACCACCGAGGCAGTACCTCCTCGCTTAGTCTTGCCTATACTCGTGTTGTGACAACGCAGTCGTGCCTCACATCTCGAGGTCGTGCCCAGAAACTCAACATGACTTAACCAAACTTGCCCTACGACCCTTCTCAACTTAACTCATAACGACTAACCCGACTTGTGGAACCGATATTGGGAACTCAAGCACGACGCCATATCTGGTGCCGATGCATGTGTCTTTACGTATGGCCTAATCGTATGCTTTCTAATACTTTGGGTGCAACCGAGCACACATTTCACCATTCAACGCATACCGTGCTTACACTTCCTTTGTTATGATCGACACCGTGCATGCGGATTCACCGCTTAGCACGCCAATTATCTATATGAAAGGCCACTGGCATGACAAGCCATTACGGACATAGCTCGGGTAGGCGGCGGGTCCTTCAGCGCAGGTAGGGAGCCCCGTTGAAAGCCTCCGACTACCCACGCAATAAAAGCATGCGCTGCTATAACGTCTACCTCCTAGGACGACTGGGCCCGGTGCCCCGGCGTATAACCAGTCTAGGCAGAAATCTTTGTCGACAAGGTGTCCAATGACCATGCACCTACGAGACATCTAGACTCACGTAAATGCATGGCCTACTTGTTAGTACGACTGAAACTATACTTAGCAACTCGTGCTCTGAACTACACTTTACATAACATGCATTGGGACCGAGAGACTCCCAACCGAGGGATCGTCTCATACTCCTTAACGTGGATAGGAATGTGAGACTCCCAACCGAGGGACCGCTTCATACTCCTTAACGCGGATAGGAACGCAAGACTCCCAACCGAGGGACCGCCTCGAACTTTTTTGAACTTGAGGGAACGACTACTACATAGCCTTCCAACTTAACTTGAACAAAACGTGTTCCTTTAGTGCCATAGACCGTGGCTATCTTTACATCGTGCCAACCGTGGCTCGTGCCTTTAACTGACTTCCGTCCTACGCGACGCTATCACCCATGTCATACGTTATATGACGGCCCTTGAGATCGTTGGACTATTTAACTCGACAACCGCAGAAAGAGCGGGACGACACTTGGAATGACCTAGGTCGACCGGCAAAACTTTTGCCTAACATACTCAAGCCTACAACTTAACCCGAGGGACGAGCCAAGGCTATGCCAAGCCTTGCACGGTGGAATCGTGAATGCTTTATCGAGCATTTATGCGGGCGACGCCTAGGACTTAGGCTAACTCATCGTTTGTGTCGAATACCAACTTTTCCTTCTCCCAAGCCGCGGGACGAAGGATCGAGTGTCATTTTCAAAGCACGCTGAGCACCAACTCTAATCAGACCGTGGAACGTTTTCCATGTTCTAAACTCGATTCGATCCGTCGGGATAATTTCCTTTAGCTATGTGGATTCGTCTCTTTTATTATTAAGCCTACTTGTGCAAGTTCAAAATACGCGATTTATTATGTGAAGGCAAAGATGAGGCAAATTCACCGAAACTACCCCACCTGAGCGATGTCTTCGAGTCACTGTTGTAAGGCCAAGTCCGAACGCCGTCGGCGTTTCGATTCCTCCGATTGACTTTATGGGACGGGGCACTACAACATACACCACTCAGAACAAGTCTCGTCCTCGAGACTTTCCTGAAGGCAAACCATCCTTCCATTTCTATGGCCAAGACTTAATTGTACCCACTCCGCCTACGCATTTCTTCGATTCCGAGCCACACCCGTGCTTATCGCTAACCTAGTCGTAAGGCACACCAACCGATCAACCAACATTCAAACTCGTCTCAATTCAATGATCGTGTTACCGTCAACATTTCTTCGAAACTTACAATTTCAAAATCCTCGACACTTTCCCGTTCCTCAACTCTCACTTGATTCAATGTATCACTTAGTTGGATCGTGCACATATTCTAGGCATCCCTAAAATATATGCATTTCAGCCAAGTCTCGTGATAGAGAATCCTCCATCACCACTCGAGTCGGATCATGCACATATTCGGGCATCCCTGATATACGTGCATATCAACCGACCCTCATGAGTGGTGCCTCCACTATTTTCTATCGTTTCGCACTCGGACGTCTTTCGAACCGCTAGGCTATGTCTCTCGTCAGCACTGGAATCATAGTTCCCAAACAACGATATCAACATTAACCCCATCCTAAGGTCAAACCAAATCGACGGTACGGGGTTTTCTACCCAAGCTCGCATCACTCCGATTTCTAAACATCGAGCATCGATTTCCTACTCACATCCCAATATTCGTCGCACGGGGTCCGAATCGTTCAGTGAAGCCATCCTACGATAACTCACGTTTCAACTGATTTTCTCGATAAGAACATATCGCTTGTTCATCAAGCCGTTTCGCATAGTCTATCTCTTCGAACACGTTCGGCGTAATCCGCCTATCAATCCTTCCAAGTCACGCACGCTACGACACGAGACTTTCCTAAACCATAATTCACATTTCACGTTTCCGAAATTATCTATTCCAATTCACGTAATAGTTCACAAGGTCGTCCGACTTAACAATATGTTGTGCTCCGATCTCACGCGAGACAGATTATCCACGGTGGGCACAATCACCATGCACGCTTCCGCGAGATAATTATTCTCATCGGGACGTAACTCTTGTTTTGTGTCTAGACTAATTCATTCTCGATGCGCGGATTGAACCTACTCAATCCTCAAGTTTTATTTAGTCATCAATCACAAGTCCTAACATTCTTGAGTTCTCCTTCGCATCAAGCCAACAAGTCGAGACAATCAAAGTTGTCGCGTCCTGATTTTCTAAGTTCGATCATTCCCGCGACCTGAATCACTATGTCAGCACTCACGTGGAACGATCGTCCCAAATCTGACACAACGCATGTGCGAGGCTGGAGTCGTGCTCGCACAAGACAAGAATGTCGACGCTGTGGTTATCCGCGTAATCATCAAGATACGATCACTTTTATCCAACATTCGTCTCAACCAAAGTCCTAAGTATTGCATCCATTTGGAACGATAACACTTGCACGATCGTCATTCACCGTGTTAGATTACCCCCGAGTTATTGCATATCGTCTTTGATACGCCTCAATATCATCGACGATATACGTAACCTGACGATCTTCGTTTGCAATAAATTCTGAGTCGTACGAATGATGCTATCGTCCGACTGGATAATCTCCTCGACATTCAAATTCAATTTCGATCATTACCCCTCGAATCGTTCACAACATCGATTTCGACAAACCCCAATTCACGTATCGTTCATCCGTCTATCTTAAGTCATCGACCAGCGTATTTCCTCAATTCGTAATATTCCTTGCTAACTCAATCATCGAACGATATCCATTCCAATCCTCAGAGTCATTCGCGTAACTTTAAAATTGAACATTTCATGCACGCTATCTACCAGTCGTGTTAACTTTTTGTATATGATCCGTATCAATTTTCTCGATTAGATTTTACTTACTCAATCGTTTTCGCGTTTCATACTCGTACAATCCTCAATCTTTCGCTCGAATGATTTCCAAGACGGACCATACACCACTCGGGATTCGAGTCATCCAATCTAGTCTAAATCACGTTCGCGTTATTCGCTAAGACATGTTTCGGATTCGTTTGACGAATCCCTAGCGTAATCGTTCACGTCGCATCGACGCACTAAGTCGTTCGTACTATTCCTCAAAATCCAAAACAATCTTCCATGTATGCCTAAGCGTTAATCCAATAGCTCTTCTATCGATATACACTCTAAGTGTATCCTCGTTCCGGCCGAGCGATACTTAATATTGCTCGTGACTCGTTTGCACCAAAAGGTCGAGGTGAGCGATAATCGGCACAACTTAGCCAGAGGCTGTGTGCATAACCATCCCGTTCGAACTATACTTCGGTCTCGTGTGCTCGTTTGCTATTATTGGCGTAAGGTCGTTCAAGCACGCAACGCGTTTGCTAACTTTTAGCACGTGTCTTCTATCAACTCAAGGTTGGCACCGTTCGGCCCAAAGGCTATCACCTATCGATGCGTTCGATTAAACACTTGTACGAGCTTTTAAAAATATTAGACTTATTGTATGGACATCCCGTGGAACAATCGAGAGAGAGCGCACCAACGATATCAACTTTGCGGAAGCAACATTCAGAGTTCGCGAAAACATCAGAGTTAAAGAATTCAATCGATAGTCCAAGGACGTAAAGCCGTGCTCTGATACCATTAAGTCAAGCCCCGCTCCCGTAGGAGCGATCGTCCTCGCTAAGGCATGATGCCGCTGTAGGCCTCAAAAATGAAAGTCACGCTGAGTTGATCAAGACAGAGTCAAAAGTCACGCTCAGTTGATACAGACAATATAAACAAATCACGCTGGGAGACAGCTCATCATTTGTCAAAGAGTAATTATGACTGACAGCACGATAGTCGAAGAATGTCTCTTCGTGTGCCACGTATGCACAGAACTCGAGAGATCACCGCCGTCTATTGCGTGACTTTCGAAATCTTCTTCAGCAAGACTCAGCCTTCATCGAGTTGGCGTACCAAAAAGGGTTTCTTGTCATTTAATGCGACTGACAAAGCAATCACTGTCAGAGATTTTGTGTCAGTCGAGACACGCCGAATCAAGACAGCTGGCAGTTCTATCTCAAGTCTGCGTGTATTTGTGATCTTCATCTCAAGTTTGCGTGGATTCTGAAGTTTTCTTCCTCAAGTTTGCGTGGATTTTAAAGTTCTTTGCCTCGAAGTCTGCGTGGATCCTGAAGCTTCCTGCCCCAAGTTTGTGTGGATTTTGAAGCTTTCTACATCTAGTTCGCATGGATTTCGTCTTCAACAAGTCTGCGTGGATTTTATCAAATTGGAGTACGTGGCAGTCATGCCACTGATCTCTTGCCTGCGTGTCCTGTAACTTGTATACGACTCATACATGATTGCCATGTGTCCAACAGTTACAGGCCACGTCCAGTAACTGCTCACAGCCTTGTGTATGTTAAATCCTGCGTGATTTTTAACTAGGCATAGGCTGTGAAGACAGTTATCTTTTCAGTTATTATTTTTGACTCTATAAATAGAGTTCTTTTTCTCATTCATTGTACAGATACACTGATATCTACTGTCAAAATTTTGAGAGCTTTTCTTCTTCGCATAGTCCAAGGGATAAAGCGATCGTCTTCTAGATCGGATTCCTACAGTTGTAATTTTCCCAAAAACATAACAAATAAAGAGAATTTCTTTATGGAAAACAAATTGGCGACTCTGCTGGGGAAAACCATCTCCTCTTCTGAGATGGTAACAACTCAATACGACACTTCGTCAATCGGCTCGACGAAGAAGGTGATGACGATCAAATTCGATCAACTCGCCTATGAAGAAATACAGCGGGCTAAGGGTGGCAAGCCCACTCCAGCCTCCATCATCACTGCCAAGTCGAAGGGACACTCTGTCTATGTCCCTAAGAATCAGTTGGCAGTCAATGGTGAAGTCTCTGCCACAGTGTCTACTCCTACCTCTGGCAAGAACTCCACTGCAAGCACGCACACTCTTGTGCGCTCGAAGATGACAGTAATCAAAAGTCACGCTGACAGTACTGGCTCCTTAGCTAAATCTGTTCTAGCGTACAAATTCAACCCTAAAAGTCACGCTGACAGTACTGGCTTCTTAGCCAAATCTGTTCCAGCGTGCAAATTCAACCCTAAAAGTCACGCTGACAGTACTGGCTCCTTAGCCAAATCTGTTCCAGCGTGCGAATTCAACCCTAAAAGTCACGCTGACAGTACTGGCTCCTTAGCCAAATCTGTTCCAGCGTGTAATTCTAAAATTAAAAGTCACGCTAATAGTACTGGTTCCTTAGCCAAATCTGTTTCAGCGTGTATTTCATCAGAGAAGAATAACTCCTTAGTTATCTCTTCTTCTTTACCAAGTTCTACTAGAACGGGGGGTGGTCTTCCACACAAAGTCCCTTCGAAAAGGAATAACTCTTTAGTTGTTTCTTCTGCTCCTGTAGTTTTTACTTCAGGAACAGCTTTGACTGATACTTTTGTTAGTCAAAGGAAAGGAGATGGTCTTTTGACTACTCTTCCTTCTGGATATTCTATATCTCAAAATCTGATTGAGTCTAAGAAGAAATATTCCTTAATATCTTCTCCTATGACTTCTTCAAATTGGGCACAAAATCTGTCCATTAAAGAGGGTCTGTTACCAACTCCTAATCAAAGGAGTTATTCAACTCTTCCTTCTCTGCAAATATCCAGATCAATGGAGGGAAAACTCCATGTTTCCAAAATTAATGTGTTACCTTCCACTGATTTAAGAACAAAACTCAGCACTTCTGGTGTTAAGAAACCATACCAATTGGATATGAAGATAAAAGATCCAGATGCAGAGTATGCAAGAAATTATGTGGCTCACATTAATCACTCTTTGTATAATCAAGAGCCATTAAGACCCAAGAACAGGAAGTATAGTCCTCAATCTTCACAAACAGATTTACGGGAATATCTTCAACAGAAGAGAAGGAGTAACTCTATGTCAAAGGAACATGCTGAATGTGACTTCTATCCAAGAGTCATAATTCAGTGCAGATGTCAATCAACGGTTCAAGACCATGGTGATCATGAATGTGACTTCCAGCCAAGAGCCACAATGAAATGCAGATGTCAAACTAAACGACAGTCGGTCTTCAATAGAATTCAGTATGAACCTATGCCTGATGAAGATGAGCCTTTGTTTGCCTCTGTCAACATGACTTCTCGGGATACCGGGGGTAGAGTTGATAGTCCAGATGGAGTATATAGAAACACCAGAGCAAGAGTCCTGGCTTCTAGTCAAAGAAATTTGATCCCTAAAATTGATTCTGAATTCCTTGGAGAATCTAACTTCCCACCTCTTCCTACTGGGGGTAGTTCTCCTATAATTGACTTTGATGCACGAAGCAATGATTCAGAACAAATAACATCTACCAGTTCATCAATAATTCCTCGTACAGTCACAACTTATATGGTTGATGGGAATACTGATGAACCTTCTTCTTTCTTGACTCCTCAAGATCAAAGAATTGCTTCTTTGGAACAACAAATGAAGTCTATGGCTGATACTATGAAGTCGATGTATGAACTCATGGCAACACAGATGCAAAATCGACAGACTGTACCAGATGCCATACCAACTGACACTGATATGAGTCCAGTACAAGTTCCTCCAGCAGTACAATCTAATACTCCTGGACCAGCTCAACCAAATCCTAGTCTCTCTGGAGCTGGGGGTAGTGCTTACAATGCTGTTCCTCCTCCCAACTATTCTCTACAAGCCACAACTCCACAATCTTCGGGAGTTGTCTCTGAAGAATTGAAGAATCTCAAAACTCAATTCGAGGCATTCAAACAGAAGGATGGTTTACAAAGGTTAGGCATCAAGCAGCCTTATCTAATAGAATGGAAGCAAGTATCATATCCTCCTAAATACAAGTCTCCTACTATCTCATTCTATGATGGAACCACTTTTCCAAGTCAGTTTATTAATCACTTTGAAGTGATGACTGATCAACTGCAACCAAGTGATGCCCTCCTTACTCGGATATTTATTGGATATCTCAAGGGAACAGCTTATGAATGGTATAGGAGTCTCCCAGATGGGAGCATTACCTCATTTGCTGGTTTCAAACAGATATTTCTTGAAAGGTTCTATGAAGGGCTTAATGACATGACTATGTCTGCTCTTATTAGAATCAAGCAGAAAAATAATGAATCTACAGAGGAATACATTGAACGGTTTCGAAGAGAAGCTCTGAAGATGCCTCTTGGAACTCCTGATGCTGTCACCATCGACACATACAAATCAAACTTATTGCCAATCATCAGTATGTGGACAGGGTCCACTCAATTTCAAGATTGGCCTTCCTTCATAGTCAGTGCCAAAGCTGCAGAAATCAGTGCTGAAACCTTCAAAGGTTTAGGAGTGCAGATGACTCCTAAAGAAACAGGACAAGGTGCTAATAATAAAAATAATGCTTGCAAGGGAAAAGAAACTCTTGAAGTTAATCTTCAGAGCAAAGATACATCAAATGTTCAAACTCCTGCCTCTACAACTCAACAATCAAGAACACCTCGCCCCAAAGAAGAATATTCTTTTGGTGACGACGATGTCCTTGGTATCTTTGAATGTCTGCTGAAAGGTAATAAGATACAATTACCTGAGATCAAGAAACCTGATGAAGCTGGTAAGACAGATCATCCTAAATACTGTCCATACCACAGAATGCTGGGTCATACAATTCGTACATGTTATGTACTGAAAGGAAAGATCCAAGAAATGATTAAGTTTGGAGCTATCTCTCTTACTCCAAAAGAGAAGACCGTCACCTCCAACGTCGTCTCTATGCAATTTGGAGACTTCCCTCCTCAATTTCTTGAAAACGGGATCGTTCCTATTCCCAAGGCAACTCTTGACATAGTGAATATTCCTCCTCTACAGTCTGAAGGATTAGCACCAATCACTTTGGAGACTGGAGAAATCATGTGGATTCATCCTGATCTAATAACAGACTTTGAATCTCCTTTTTCTCAAAAGATTTCTTCTTGAAAGTCCAAGAAGGCTGAAAAGATCAAGTCATGTCATATGACTTCTCTTGGGTCTACTTCTGACACAGAGCCAAAAGACAAAGAAGAAGCACTTGTTAGTGCTATTCGAACGGGGAAACCTTATCTAAAGGATTATTCCAAAAGTCCTGAGGATCCTCTTGATATCCCTCCAGTTGATAAAGATGCTTCTAATGTTCCTCCTGAAGAAGAATCATCCACTGAACCTGTTCCTCCCAAACCTACAACTCTTGAGAAAGGCAAACAACAGGCTCGGTTTGATAAGCCAATCAAGAAGTCCTCTCCTCTTGGACTTCAGAAGCCTTACAACTTCGACATTTTGGCTCAACTTGCTAATACTCCAGCTAGAATGTCCCTCTTTGAACTTCTACGTCTTTCCAAAGAGATCGGAAGACATTAAGTGAAGCACTTCTACAAGCTGACTCTTGTCTTGCACAATTGAAGAAGCCAGATGTAGAACCTGCCACTTGCTTACATTGCAACAGTGTACTGGAGATTATCCCAAATATCACCTTTACACAAGACGACATGCTATTGGAGGATAATCGACATGATCGGCCTCTCTACTACATTAGTTATATCGACACAATGAAGATAGATCATATCCTTATTGATCCAGGGTCTGCTATAAGCATAATGCCAAAGAGTTTGTTGGATGAACTAAAAATCCCTCTTCACAAGCTCTTCAAGACGGTTACTACTATCTTGGGATTCAATCAAAGTCGAAGTGAGCCTTTGGGAAAGATTCATCTGAAGCTTCAGATAGGCAATTTCAGATCTAAAGTCACTTTCTATGTGATCGAGATCGCGGGATCCTATAATCTTCTTCTGGGGAGGCCCTTTCTTCATGAAAATAATGTGGTGCCCTCTACTCTTCATCAATGTTTTAAATACATTGATAGCAATGGAAGAGTACAAAAAGAAGTTGCTAATATAAATCCCTTCCATGGGGTTGAAGCTTATTTCAACGATTTCCGAATGTACAAAGAAGAGTATACAAGGATCATACAAGCTATGGAGAAAGAAGATGCACAAAGTGAGACTTTAATAATCCCTGTTAAAGGTCGAACTACTCAGCAACAATCTCCTAAACCCTCTGGAGAAAATTCTTTCATCATTCCAGTGAGTGGACGGATCTCTCCGTTACCTCAGTCATTTACTCAAAATACACTGATCATTCCTGTCAGTGGGCGTACTACAGTTCTTGTATCTTCACAAAAGACTCTGCTAATTTCAGTTGGAGGGCGGACTACTCTTCCTACTCAAACTTCAAGGGAGCTCACCTCTTCTGAGCCATTTGTTATCGATCTTAGTCGAAATAATGCTTCTTCTTCTTCTTCCCCTTTAGTCATTGACTTGGCTAAAATCTCTAAAGCTCAGCCTTCTCCCAATATAAATACTGCTGCTTTTACATTTAATGAAAACTCTCCACCTTTGCAGTACGCTGATGTGTGTAATTATGTTCATAGTTATTTACATCTGTTAGATGACTTGAACACAATAACCATAGGAGTTGTACAGACTGTTCATACAGATGTATCCCTAGAACCTGTACAATCTTCATACTTTCTAGTTCCCAGCAGAAAGCCAGGAGACATTCCAATATTCTTCTATAAAGGGCCCCAAAGTCCTTCTGATTTAGAAGATGAAGACAAAAATGATGATACTGGAAGATTACAACTACGTCGTTATAGTCAGCAATCTAAAGACATCATCAGAAATATGGGCTATGACTTCAGGACTGGCCTCAATAGTGGAAAAGGAAGAAAAATACCTGTCCGGATTCCTCCTTTGAAATATGGAAGGACGAAATGCGGATTGGGCTATATAGCTCCTACTCCTTTTATCAATATTATCCATGAAGATCCCGAGTCTGACAAAGATAAGAGATCTGATTCTTCTAGTACCACTTCTTGGGATTCCGATACGAGTATCGGTGACTTCTACTGCAACATTCTGTCTTCCAACATGGTTTCCATTGACCATTCTGAAGAAAGTGATGAAGACGAAGAAGAGTTTGAAATCTCACCTGAATCAGAACAGTGGGCCCAAAGATTAGATAATCAATGGGAGTTCCGTTTCGAGCAAAAAGAACCTCCGACTGAAGATAAACTTGTTCAAATAGATGTTGGTGAAGAGGGATCTCCCAAACCAATATTCATCAGTGAAAGTCTTTCAGAAACTGATAAGAAAGACATGATCAAACTCATTCGTGATTACATCGATGTCTTTGCTTGGAGTTATGAAGATATGCCAGGGCTTGATCCTCAAATTGTAACTCACAAGCTCAATATCTTGCCGAATGCTAAACCGGTCAAACAACAACAGCGACGATTTCGTCCAGACATCATGGATATAATTGAAGCTGAAGTCAATAAACTCATTACCTCTGGGTTTATTAGAGAGCAACAACATCCCGATTGGGTGGCTAATATTGTTCCTGTTCTTAAAAAGACTGGCAAGATCAGAGTATGCATAGACTTCCGTGATCTCAATACGGCATGTCCTAAAGACGAATTCCCTCTACCAATCACTGATGTCATGGTTGATAATACCTGTAGATTTGAACGAATGTCATTCATGGACGGGTATTCTGGGTACAATCAGATCAAAATGTTTCCAGAGGACGAGAAGCACACTTCTTTCAGAACGCCGATTGGTACATACTGTTATACAGTTATGCCATTCGGTCTCAAGAATGCAGGAGCAACTTATCAATGAGCTATGAGCACTATATTCTGTGAACATTTGCAGAAAACAGTCGAATGCTATGTTGATGATATTGCAGTCAAAAGTCGACAAAAGGAGGATCATATCCAAGATTTGAAGACTATATTTGATCTAATACGTAAGCATCAATTAAAGATGAACCCTACTAAGTCCTTCTTAGGCGTCTCTAGTGGTAAATTTCTCGGCTTCGTCATTACCTCTAAAGGTATACACGTGGATCCCGAGAAGATCAAAGCCATCCAAGAGATGCGTCCTCCACGCACCTTAAAAGAGCTACGAGGATTTCAAGGAAGAATCGCTTATATCAGGAGATTCATCTCTAATTTATCAGGACGCTGCAGACCATTCAACAAACTTATGAAGAAAGGTGTCTCTTTTGTCTGGAATGATGAATGTCAGAAAGCATTCGATGATATAAAACAATATCTAATGAGCCCTCCAGTATTGGTACCTCCCATCGCAGGAATACCGTTCCTCCTCTATACTCGAGCAATGAGTCATTCATTGGGTGCATTACTCACTCAAAAGAATCAAAATAGCCATGAACAAGCCATTTATTATCTCAGCCGCACTATGACCGAAGCTGAACCTCGATATTCACCGGTTGAAAAAGAATGTCTAGCCTTGATGTTTGCTGTCCAAAAGACACGTCATTATATCATTGGCCAGACTATTCATGTCATCTCCAGGATCAATCCTATACGGATCATGATGAAGAAACCCAGTGTTTTGAATTCTCGATTGGCTAACTGGGGAATCCTACTTGCTCAGTATGACATGCACTATATTCCTCAGAAATCAGTCAAAGGACAAGCTTTAGCTGATTTTCTGGCTGCTCACTCAATTCCAGAAAATTCAAAACTCTATGATGAAATCCCAGATGAAGTCCTAGATTCAAATCAAATTGCTGAAGAAGATCCTACTAGGTGTTTATTCTTTGATGGAGCAGCAAGAATTGGTCCTAATGGTGATATTGTCGCTGGAGTTGGAATCGTTTTTGTATCGCCAGAAGGTCTTGCCATCCAAAGAGCTTATTCTCTCGATCAGCCGTGTTCAAACAATGTAGCTGAGTACAATGCATTACTCATTGGTCTTCAACTCGCTAAACATCTGAATATTCAACATTTGGAGGCATACGGAGACTCTAAACTTATTGTCAATCAGATCAGGGGTACTTATGAAGTTCGCCATCAAGATCTGGTTCCTTATCATAAAACAGCTATATCTATGGCTTCTTCGTTTGAAGAATTCTTCATTGAACATGTTAGGCGAGCATGTAACACAGAAGCTGATGCCCTTGCTAATCTTGCAGCGGTGCTGGCTATTCCAATCAGACGGCAACAAATGATCGTTGTTCGTAATCGAGAATTATTTCATCTTGAAAATAACTTGACTCTAGGACTTCCAGTTGACATTGAAGAATCAACATCTCATGACGTCAACACAACAAGAGGATTCGGATTCAGTCGTAAATCGATGTCATCTTCATCCGATTCCAGCATGGAATTCATCTTCAGTAACTTGACTGAGAATCAGAATACGGATAAAGATTGGAGACTTCCTTTCTTAGATCTCGTATTATATGATATTCTTCCGAATGATCCGAGTGAGGCAGCATCTATCAGACGACGATCACTCAGATTCTACTACAATCATACAACAAAGACCTTAATTATATCGTCGAGCTTATGATGGTTTACTCCTTCGATGTGTTGCCGGTGACGAGGCTCAACAAATCATTCGCGAAGCACATGATGGAATTTGTGGAGCACATCAGCCAGGACCAAAACTTCAAGACCGTATTCGACGTATGGGTTATTATTGGCCCACCATGGTATCTGATGCCATCGAATATGCAAAGAAGTGTAAAGTTTGTCAAATCCATGCGGATTTTATTCATCAACCCTCAGAATTTCTACATCCGACGGCAGCATCATGGCCCTTCGAAGCTTGGGGCATGGACATTGTCGGCCCGATCAATCCACCGTCATCTAAAGGTCATCGGTTCATTCTCGCAATAACCGATTACTTCTCCAAATGGGCCGAAGCCATTCCTTTATCTGAAGTTAAGACGTCTAATGTCATCAGCTTTATTAAGCACCACGTCATCTACAAATTTGGTGTTCCTCGACGCATTGTTCATGATAACGGACCACAGTTCGTCAGCCAGAAATTTACTCGATTCTGTGACGATCACCGGATCAATAATATGGCTTCTACCGCATATAATCCAGCAGCTAACGGATTAGCAGAAGCTTTCAACAAGACTATCATCAAACTCCTAAAGAAGTTTGTCTCCACTAACAAACATAATTGGAGTGACAAGCTCGGGGAATGTTTGTGGGCTTATCGCACTACAGTTCGTAATGCTACCAAATGTACACCTTTCTCTCTGGTGTATGGTTGCGAAGCTGTTCTTCCATTAGAGATTCAAATTCCTTCTTTAAGGATAGCAATCGCTAATGAACTCACTGCTGAAAATAACGATCGTCTTCGACTTCAGGAATTAGAAGCTCTGGATGAAAAGCGATTATCTGCTCAACAGAATATTGAATTCTATCAAGCTAGAATTTCAAGAGCTTTTAATAAAAAAAGTCAGAGTTCGATCATATCAAAAAGGAGAACTTGTTCTAACAGTCAGACGTCCTATGACTATGACTCATATGAGTAAGGGCAAATTTGACGCAAAGTGGGAAGGTCCCTATATTGTGAGCAAAGTTTTCTCAAATGGAGCTTATCAACTCTCAGAATTGGATGGTCGAAAAGTTTTGATGCCTATTAATGGCAAATTCCTTAAAAAGTACTATATATAAATGTAAATACTTGTAATCATCAGACAAATTTATGTTTAAAAATAAAATTTTTATTTTATTTTCATAAATGATGATGAATGATATTAAGGAAGATCACTATCATCCTTCTCTACTTATGGACGTGGGCCACTACCGTCCTTCTCGAAGATGTGATCAGCAAAAGAGCCGAGAACCTCCTTGCTAGAACCCACGAGGAATTTGCAAGCAGCCATCCTCATGGCTTCCTCTTCTTCAGTCCTTCCTGGTTCGAGCAGAAAATCCAGAATGTCCCTTGGTGGCTTGGGTGCAGACGAACCTTCGCCTGCTTCCGTCTTCTTCGTTTTGACTGGACCAGCAGGGCATTCTTCAGTGCCTTTCTGAACCTTTGAGGCTATCTCAGTCTTCTTGGATGCTTCTCCAGATGACATTTTTATGTTGAGGAGTAGAAGTATTCGTTCTCGCCAGATTTCTACTATATTTATAGGCAAAAGTTCCTTATTCATCCGACGTTTCACATATTCATTAATGCTTAACGGTTCATCCATTCATTTCTCACATTCATCAGACGGTTCGTCTGTTCATTAATACTTGACGGTTCATCCGTTCATTTATTACATTCACTCGACAGTTCATCTGTTCATCATTTCCTAACGGTTCATCCGTTCATAATCTTCTATCAATTTATTAAGTGGGGATTCGTTATTTATCATGTTTTCATAACCTCTGAATCAATTCCGAATCTACTTACTCATTTGTCATGTTTTGACCTCTGCATAGAAATTAATCTATTTTTTTTTGAGTTCCTATATATTATCACGTCCATAATACCTCTGATAATATCATATACTCTAAAACAGAAAAGATGATTTTATTATCTATCATGTCCATAATTTATCCATAAATACAAATCATTGAGCATAGAAGAATTGTCATTTCCATTCTCTTTTCACCATAAAAAGTCTATTACATTATCTGAAGTTAAGACGTCTAATTTCATCAGCTTTATTAAGCACCACGTCATCTACAGATTTGGTGTTCCTCGACGCATTGTTCATGATAACGGACCACAGTTCGTCAGCCAGAAATTTACTCGATTCTGTGACGATCACCGGATCAATAATATGGCTTCTACCGCATATAATCCAGCAGCTAACGGATTAGCAGAAGCTTTCAACAAGACTATCATCAAACTCCTAAAGAAGTTTGTCTCCACTAACAAACGTAATTGGAGTGACAAGCTCGGGGAATGTTTGTGGGCTTATCGCACTACAGTTCGTAATGCTACCAAATGTACACCTTTCTCTCTGGTGTATGGTTGCGAAGCTGTTCTTCCATTAGAGATTCAAATTCCTTCTTTAAGGATAGCAATCGCTAATGAACTCACTGCTGAAAATAACGATCGTCTTCGACTTCAGGAATTAGAAGCTCTGGATGAAAAGCGATTATCTGCTCAACAGAATATTGAATTCTATCAAGCTAGAATTTTAAGAGCTTTTAATAAAAAAGTCAGAGTTCGATCATATCAAAAAGGAGAACTTGTTCTAACAGTCAGACGTCCTATGACTATGACTCATATGAGTAAGGGCAAATTTGACGCAAAGTGGGAAGGTCCCTATATTGTGAGCAAAGTTTTCTCAAATGGAGCTTATCAACTCTCAGAATTGGATGGTCGAAAAGTTTTGATGCCTATTAATGGCAAATTCCTTAAAAAATACTATGTATAAATGTAAATACTTGTAATCATCAGACAAATTCATGTTTAAAAATAAAATTTTTATTTTATTTTCATGAATGATGATACATGATATTAAGGAAGATCACTATCATCCTTCTCTACTTATGGACGTGGGCCACTACCGTCCTTCTCGAAGATATGATCAGCAAAAGAGCCAAGAACCTCCTTGCTAGAACCCACGAGGAATTTGCAAGCGGCCATCCTCATGGCTTCCTCTTCTTCAGTCCTTCCTGGTTCGAGCAGAAAATCCAGAATGTCCCTTGGTAGCTTGGGTGCAGACGAACCTTCGCCTGCTTCCATCTTCTTCGTTTTGACTGGACCAGCAGGGCGTTCTTCAGTGCCTTTCTGAACCTTTGAGGCTATCTCAGTCTTCTTGGATGCTTCTTCAGATGACATTTTTATGTTGAGGAGTAGAAGTATTCGTTCTCGCCAGATTTCTGCTATATTTATAGGCATAAGTTCCTCATTCATCCGACGTTTCACATATTCATTAATGCTTAACGGTTCATCCATTCATTTCTCACATTCATCAGACGGTTCGCCTATACATTAATACTTGACGGTTCATCCGTTTATTTATTACATTCACTCGACAGTTCATCTGTTCATCATTTCCTAACGGTTCATCCGTTCATAATCTTCTATCAATTTATTAAGTGGGGATTCGTTATTTATCATGTTTTCATAACCTCTGAATCAATTCTGAATCTACTTACTCATTTGTCATGTTTTGACCTCTGCATAGAAATCAATCTATTTTCTTTTGAGTTCCTATATATTATCACGTTCATAATACCTCTGATAATATCATATACTCTAGAACAGAAAAGATGATTTTATTATCTATCATGTCCACAATTCATCCACAAATACAAATCATTGAGCATAGAAGAATTGTCATTTCCATTCTCATTTCACCATAAAAAGTCTATTACATTTTCTTAGACTTTCTTACAAATCATAATGGAAATCTATTACAAATCTTGGATTTTCATTCTATGTACAACTGAGATCTATTTCTTCTTGGATCTTCTCTGGCAATCTCGTTGTTTGTGGCAATTCCTGGGTGTCCAGCAGGAATCAAACTCTGGTCTTATCTCTCAGACGAGAGGAGAACCACAGAGTAGGGCAACACGAAAATGTGTTGCTGCCAATACAACTGGTGGATTGTGGGTAACCTCTCAAGGAAGACAGGAATGTATCCAAACCTTGGGATACAATTCCTAGTTCTCCCGTGAAAGAAACTCTACTACCCGATTTCTCGGTAGTAGAGTTGACTCCACCATCCAACTCTCGTGTATAAAGGCTCTTCCTACCATCTAAGGAAGACCCTTCTATCCCACGAAGAGTTCTGAGTTGTCTGATTTACGCGTCAAAAGCGTATGAGCTCCCTGATGTAGATGTCAGCAGGATATTCTCCACAGCATCCACATCCCCAATGCCAGTTCTGAAGAAAATTTTCAGCCAAGTTTCTGCAGAAAACAGCAAAGAAAAAGAGAATTAATAAACAGAAATGTCATTTGACACGCACTGACTGGTCAAGCGTGCATTGTTCAATCAGAAACAGAAAGCCTATCTTCAACAGCAAAAATAGTACGCATACTATACTGGACTTACCTTCAAGTTTGGTGCTAAGGATTGGCAAACTCATGTTTGATACAGTATGCAGAAATCGAACATTAGAAGGCATTGCTTTCCTGTTTGAGAATAAAATCTCTCAAAAATTTCGTTCTCAAGAAGAAGAAGAATGAGAGATGAATATCTTTGAAACTCAGCTACCTATTTAAAGGACAAAGTACAAGTCTATTCTTGGAAAAGATCCGCGTAAATAGCGCTCGTAAACCATGGAATGAATGACACGTGTGCTTTGGAAGACAAAGCAACATTGGAAACAGTCAAAGAGTGCTAATTAACATTCTTCATTAATGCACGCTGTTCAATGCAAAAGTTGTACTTCATTTCTTAAGACAGGCACTGATGGCCTTACAAAAGACAAAACAAAAAGTGCAACAAAAGCAGAAAAGTCACGCTCTATTTCCCATAGCGACTGAGCTTGGTGCCTAGTTCTTCTACGCTCCTAACTCCCAGACAGTGCAACAGAGCTTTAAACATTTCACGCTGCTCTATGAGGCTGCGCCCATCAGAAGAGGACGAGCCATCCAAGCCAAAATAGCTCAGGAAATTCTTGGCTAGTTGTAAGGGATCATCTTTGAGCTCGAAGACAAGGGGCTCTGGCTCTTCACCCCCAAAAGTTGGGTCACCATGAGAACAAAAGCCCAACTTGCGTGCTTCTTCCTCAGATTTCTCCTTTGGTGTCATATTGACGTAAGATGAAGATTAAAAATGAAACTTCTTCCTGCTTATATAACTGAGTTTTGCCGGCGGTTCATATTCCACCATAAATTGGATAAAATCAGTCTCGGAGAACGAAGAGTCATTATGACATTTAATAAGTTCATTTGGATGTTTTCAAAGAACTTCGAAGTCTTTTCGACTTCCGAAAAATTTTGAAGTCATCTCAGCGTGACTAAATCCATTTTATCATCTCTATTTTCAAAGTATTTCGAAATAATTTATCATTTTTCGAAAACTTTGAAGGGGGTTTTGTAGGCCTCAAAAATAAAAGTCACGCTGAGTTGATCAAGACAGAGTCAAAAGTCACGCTCAGTTTATACAGACAATATAAACAAATCACGCTGGGAGACAGCTCATCATTTGTCAAAGAGTAATTATGACTGACAGTACGACAGTCGAAGAATGTCTCTTCGTGTGCCACGTATGCACAGAACTCGAGAGATCATCGCCGTCTATTGCGTGACTTTCGAAATCTTCTTCAGCAAGACTCAGCCTTCATCGAGTTAGCGTACCAAAAAGGGTTTCTTGTTATTTAATGCGACTGATAAAGCAATCACTGTCAGAGATTTTGTGTCAGTCGAGACACGCCGAATCAAGATAGCTGGCAGTTCTATCTCAAGTCTGCGTGTATTTGTGATCTTCATCTCAAGTTTGCGTGGATTCTGAAGTTTTCTTCCTCAAGTTTGTATGGATTTTGAAGTTCTTTGCCTCGAAGTCTGCGTGGATCCTGAAGCTTCCTGCCCCAAGTTTGTGTGGATTTTGAAGCTTTCTACACCGAGTTCGCGTGGACTTTGTCTACAACAAGTCTGCGTAGATTTCATCAAATTGGAGTACGTGGCAGCCATGCCACTGATCTCTCGCCTGCGTGTCCTGTAACTTGCACACGACTCATGCATGATTGCCATGTGTCCAACAGTTACAGGCCACGTCCAGTAACTGCTCACAGCCTTGTGTATGTTAAATCCTGCGTGATTTTTAACTAGGCATAGGCTGTGAAGACAGTTATCTTTTCAGTTATTATTTTTGACTCTATAAATAGAGTTCTTTTTCTCATTCATTGTACAGATACACTGATATCTACTGTCAAATTTTTGAGAGCTTTTCTTCTTCGCATAGTCCAAGGGATAAAGCGATCGTCTTCTAGATCGGATTCCTACAGTTGTAATTTTCCCAAAAACACAACAAATAAAGAGAATTTCTTTATGAAAAACAGCCGCATGAGCCTAGATTGCGCTCGTACAAGGCGGGTTCCATAACGGCCGATTACAGCGGCTGCGACGGGGTCGTCGCACAGAAGTCCCAAGTAGAGACAATGAACACGCAGCGAAAATTTAAATCGAAACACAAGTTACTCAAAAGATAATCATTTATTGATATCGAAACAACGGTTACATTGGGGGCGCATGGCCAAGATTACAATCACTCAAGCTCACTCTTCTTACTTTACAAGTCACTCTGCTCTATCTCATCTCTCGATACAATACTTGAATCCAGCAGAAGCTTCGGAAGGCGATGTCCATACTTTATGTCCCATATAAGTCTAGTCTTCATGGGGCCGCACGCTTCGAATCACTAAGGAACTTCGTGCCTCGACGCATCCAAGCGAGCCCCGTACAATGAGCTTCTACCTGTGCCTGCACATAAACACTGTGTGGGTGTCAGTACTCAACTGTACTGGTGGAGTGAGCTTCTCGCCCATCCATACAAAACCAACACGTTTTATTTACTTTGTACAATACAAGCCCCTTTACGATTGTCTTTCTAGTCTTGCCTTAGGATCGATTTTATGAACGACGCCTTGGTCTATTTTATGTCTCTAGACCGCCACCGTGTCTTTGCACTAATAACGTACTCATACTTTACCGCTAGGCCTTCTCGTTACAATAACGTCAACTTATCGCCTCGTGCTTGCCTTTCGTGCCATACTCTGGGACGTAACGACTCGGTCGTACAATGAACTCGATTCGTGCTTTAGTATCACCGAGTCAGTACCTCCTCGCTTAGTCTTGCCTATACTCGTGTTGTGACAACGCAGCCATGCCTTACATCTCGAGGTCGTACCCAGAAACTCAACATGACTTAACCAAACTTGTCCTACGGCCCTTCTCGACTTAACTCACAATGACTAACCCGGCTTGTGGAACCGATATTGGGAACTCAAGCACGACGCCATATCTCGTGCCGAAGCACGTGTCTTTACGTATAGCCTAATCGTATGCTTTATAATACTTTGGGTGCAACCGAGCACATATTTCACCATTCAACGTATACTGTGCTTACACTTCCTTTGTTATGATCGACACCGTGCATGCAGATTCGCCGCTTAGTATGCCAATTATCTATATGAAAGGCCACTGGCATGACCAGCCATCGCGGATATAGCTCGGGTAGGCGGCGGATCCTTCAGCGCAGGTAGCGAGCCCCGTTGAAAGCCCCTGACTACCCACGCAATAAAAGTATGCACTGCTATAACGTCTACCTCCTAGGACGACTGGGCCCGGTGCTCCGGCGTATAACCAGTCTAGGTAGAAATCCTTGTTGACAAGGTGTCCAATGACCATGCACCTACGAGACATCTAGACTCACATAAATACATGGCCTAGTTGTTGGTATGACTGGAACTATACTTAGCAACTCGTGCTCTGAACCACACTTTGCATAACGTTCATTGGGATCGAAAGACTCCCAGCCGAGGGACCGCCTCATACTCCTTAACATGGATAGGAATGCGAGACTCCCAACCGAGGGACCGCCTCATACTCCTTAACGCGGATAGGAACGCAAGACTCCCAACCGAGGGACCGCCTCGAACTTCTTTGAACTCGAGGGAACGACTACTATATAGCCTTCCAACTTAACTTGAACAAAATGTGTTCCTTATGTGCCATAGACCGTGGCTAACTTTACATCGTGCAAACCGTGGCTCGTGCCTTTAACTGACTTCCGTCCTACGCGACGCTATCACCCAAGTCATACGTTATATGACGGCCCTTGAGATCGTTGGACTATTTAACTCGACAACCGCAGAAAGAGCGGGACGACACTTGGAATGACCTAGGTCGACCGGCATAACTTTTGCCTAACATACTCAAGCCAACAACTTAACCCGAGGGACGAGCCAAGGCTATGCCAAGCCTTGCGCGGTGGAATCGTGCATGCTTTATCGAGCATTTATGCAGGCGACGCCTAGGACTTAGGCTAACTCATCGTTTGTGTCGAATACCAACTTTTCCTTCTCCCAAGCCGCGGGACGAAGGATCGAGTGTCATTTTCAAAGCACGCTGAGCGCCAACTCTAATCAGACCATGGGACATTTTCTATGTTCTAAACTCGATTCGATCCGTCGAAATAATTTCCTTTAGCTATATGGATTCGTCTCTTTTATTATTAAGCCTACTTGTGCAAGTTCAAAACACGCAATTTATTATGTAAAGGCAAAGATGAGGCAAGTTCACCGAAACTACTCCACCTGAGCGATGTCTTTGAGTCGCCATTGTAAGGCCAAGTCTGAACGCCGTCGGCGTTTCGATTCCTTCGATATTGAACTGATGATCTCTTCAGGTTTAGCAACTGTATGGAGTTAGTTAGCAGAGTAGGACGATAGATGTTCTTGATAAACTTACAGGATCCAGGTATTGATATTACGCTTATTATCCATTCGTGTTTTTATTTCTTATCATGATATACTCTACTTCTTAGCTTACTTCATAGACTCATGTTAATTCTTGGAGTATAATCGGACATGTATGCTAGTGCCTGCAGATCACGACCGATAGTGTTCATTCATGTTTTATATTCTTATTGTGGATTGAGATATAGATTTGCCTTACCATGATTAGGTACATGATATCATAGTCTAGACAGCATTTACGTATTCAAGATGTGCTAGAGTCCCCTCGATACATAGCTGGCTTGCTCACGAGCTCGTATCTGAAAAGCGGGTGCAGGTCGTGACATCAAGCAAGAGGCAGGTCAAGGCAGTCAACCGAGAGTTCGAAAATGAGATTCAAGGGAGGAGGTCAACCTTGTAGATGAGATCCTAGACTCTAATCCTATATGCAGGCTCACATCGGTACAGTAACGTAACCGAATGGATAAACTGACCTGCATGGGCCACCACAAAAATATGTAATGCCCCAGTCCCAAAATAATTAGGACTAAGTATGTCGACATGCCAGCGACATAAATACGAAGTAAACTCCAATATATTGAACCATCGTATGTATACATAAGCTGTATAATACAGTAATCTATGGCACTAATCTCATCCATAAATAAAGAAGGAAGAATTTATAAATCAACTCATGAATTTTCATTTATAAATTGTTGGGCAGAGACAAATCCACTACCAACTAAAAGAGAAGAAATACATAACAAATGAATTTATCGAGCGATGCGAAGGTGATCCAAGTGCAATCACCTTGAGGAAAGAGAGTGAAACATGGCCTTGGCTAGAGCACCTACAAAATATCACAAAGGCACACACCTGGAGAGATCACCAGGTCCTCAGAGAGACGTAACAAGATACAAGAAGAACATGCCATAAATACTGAATATAAATTATATCATAACATCACAAAGTAAAAGTAAAGTTGTAACTCCTCTTCCCAAAATTTTTTGATATATTTTTATTTTTAATTTGATTAGTTTACATTTAATTTTTCTATGATCATTGGAGTTGTGACTAAGCCCACAGGTGAGTTATGACCATCTTGTGGTCACATGGTCTCTATATAGGGTCTATATGCATTCTATAGCTATATTATATTTTATTATGATTTTTAGTTATTTTTATATATTTTTAAATATTTATTCTATGAAGATTTATATTTATTAATGACTTTCATAATTTATTTTGAGACCATTTGTGACTATTTTGAGACCCAGTATTTTTCTTTAGGCTTTATTAGGTTAAATATATTTTCTGTATTTTTCTATAATTTTTCTGGGATTTGTAGATAATTAAATATAGGAAAAATCTATTTTCAAAGACTTCTAGAATTTACTGTGCAAGCCTATGAGCATATATTGACCCCAAATATTTTTCTAGGATTTATTATGCTATGTTATATTTTCTAGAATTTTTCCATAATTGTTGGCAATATTTAAGTATTTATTCATTAAAGTTTATATATTTTTAAAGGCTTCCAATATTTATTATGAGGCCATTTAGGACTAATATGAGGTAAAACATTTTTATTTATATTCTAGAAGGTTAAATGTATTTTCTATAATTTTCTACAATTTTCTGGATTTTTCTGATATTTATTTGGAGTTAAAATAAGTTTTTAACGATTTCTGCATTTAAATTAACTAATTACACAGTCATCTGCACAGTCAGTTGTACAGTCAGCACTGGGCCCACCTGTCGGCGCCCAGCAGCCCACCGACTCTCTCTCCTATATATATTATTATATTCGTTAAACCTAGAAATTTTAGCAGATTTTTTGTGGGAGAACTCATCTAGAGTTTCCGACTTCCCGAAGCGATTGTCGTCAACTTCGACGTGATTTTCTTGCGCCATTTTTTTTTGGATTCGTATTGAGCTAAAATTTCTGAATATGCAATTTATTTTCATAGATATTATTCCTAAATTTCTGGAAAATTCGTAGAGTGTCGGTTGTCCAAAACTTGACACGTTTCGGTGTTTTCGAGATTTCGGGAGAACCAGAAATCGAAATCACGAACCGTTTGAAGTTTCGGAAAGCTAACACAGAGCTCTACGACATAAATTTTTCCTAGAAATTATTTCTTTCATTTAATATTTTATTTTTTCTATTGAACTCAGAATTAATTGGTTGAACACCGTTTTGGTCACGATTGGCCATAACGGCGATAACTTTTGACCAAAGCATGATTTTGGGGCACGGTTGATTCCAGTTCACTCGTGGTGCTGAAATTTACCAAGGTACACTTTCAAAATCTAAATTTCATAGTATTTAACTAAATAGTCAACAGCACGCCTCGATTTGCATGCCATGGTTTCCAAAATTGGAAACATGACTTTTGATGGCCAAACTTGCATGTACAGATTATATTCAGATTATTATTTGGTTAAATTAGGTTTTTAAGTGAATTATTCTAGAATTAATTATTATTAGATTAGTAACCCAACTAGCCACTATTCTATGAATTTAGAACTAGAACATTAGAATTGATTTATAGTTTTCGTGCATGGTTCATGGTACGATATGTGTTATAGTTTGACAGCTTCTAGATCGAAATCCCCTTATCATCGACTTGTGACTATTATTTGTGCAAGAACCACATGCAAGTATACCTTGCCTTCCTCTACAGTTTTATTTACATGTATTTCCTTTCAGTTTCCAACTTTTGAATCGTTTATGGACATGTGCTTTTCATGTAATTTTTTGTGGAGTTATTTTTATTACATATAGCCGTGTTCATGTTTGGTCTTGTGTTTCATGCTTGGAGTTTCTCACCAGTATCTTGCTTCAGTCGTGTCATGGAATGAGTACGTGTAGTGAACTGCCATAGCCTTGATTATCGTTTTACACAACCAGAGGGTCCACACTCGGGACGAGGGTTGTTTGGTGCACCAGAGAGTCCACACTCGGGACGAGGGCGTTCGTCGTGATCATTGGCACCAGAGAGTCCACACTCGGGACGAGGGTTGACCAATTACACCAGAGAGTCCCCACATGGGACGAGGGTGTCTTGCAGTGAACTAACCAGAGAGTCCACACTCGGGACGAGGGTTAGTGCTTAGTACAAACACGTGCATCCACACTCGGAATGAGGGTTTGGTTCTTCCATTGATCTCGTGATTATCGTTCATCCAGCAGTTCATTTATACGTAGTTGTTCTTGTGTTCGTGTGTTCGTGTGTTCGTGTTCGTGTTCGTGCTCGTGTTTCGTAGTCATTTATCGTGTTCCTGTTTCTTCTTGTTTATTTTCTCCCGCATGATAAAACTGTTAGATAGGCATGTATATTATGTATCTTGCTATGTCCTCTGAGGACCTGATGATCTCTTCAGGTTTAGCGATATCATGGAGTTAGCTACTAGTTCTGGATGGCGGAGGATTTACGATTCTTGTGGGATTCAGGTATCATTATTACGTTTGTTATCCTTTTGTGCTTTACATTCCTTATCACGAGTTATCCTTTTTATTGATTCACTTTAGAGACTCTAGTTATATTCTTTGTGTCTTATCGGACATTTATGCTAGTGGGCTGCAGTCCACGACCCATAGTGTTCATTCATGTTCGTATATTTTTTTATGGATTAAGATATAGATTCACCTTTGCCATGATTTGGTAGTATAACATAGCCTTGACAGCGTTTATGTATCCGAGTAGGGCTGGAGTCCTCTCGATACGTAGCTGGCTTGCTCACGAGCTCGCATCCGAAAAAGCGGGTACGGGTCGTGACAAGTTTTTTCGGTGGCCCATGTAGGTCAGAGCATATCGTACCGGTTACGTAACTGTACTGGCACGAGCCTGCGCATCTGACTAAACCCTTAGAAATCTCAATCCACACTGCCTTAAAAATTTTCTTAGAAATTTCTCTACCGTCTTTGAGACTTCGTATTCGTTCTCGATTATTCCCCCTTGCCTTCTTGTACCATTGATTCTCGTCCCTCCCTATTCCGGGGTGACGAATAATCGTGCTGTCTAGAATTCATCAGAAATTTTTAAATTATAGTATAATATTGCTTGACTATTGAATATTTGATTGTTTATAGGTATGAGGGATTAAATATACCATATGCCCTAGATATCTGTTGGTAGAATTGTTAGCAACTAGATAGAAGATTATAAGATTTTAGCGACCATATTTTGAGGAGTAGTATGACCAAAGGTGGGTAGAAGTCCTCAAGTATTCGGAGTTATAAAATGACTAGAAAGGTCATAAAATATTTTTGAGAATTAAATTGAGGAGATTAAGGAAATAGTAGACTTTGATTTTTAAGGAATAGTTATGAATTAGAATTTCGAGGATGAAATTATTTTTATGGTGGGTAGATTTGTAACTCCTCTTCCCAAATTTTTGTGATATATTTTATTTTTTATTTGATTAGTTTATATTTAATTTTTTTATGATCATTGGAGTTGTGACTAAGCCCGCAGGTGAGTTATGACCATCTTGTGGTCACATGATCTCTAGATAGGGTCTATATGCATTCTATAGCTATATTATATTTTATTATGATTTTTAGACATTTTTATATATTTTTAAATATTTATTCTATGAAGATTTATATTTATGAATGACTTTCATAATTTATTTTGAGGCCATTTGTGACTATTTTGAGACCCAGTATTTTTCTTTAGGCTTTATTAGGTTAAATATATTTTTTGTATTTTTCTACAATTTTTTTAGGATTTGTAGATAATTAAATATAGAAAAAACCTATTTTTAAAGACTTCTAGAATTTACTGTGTAAGCCTATGAGCATATATTGACCCCAAATATTTTTCTAGGATTTATTATGCTATTTTATATTTTCTAAAAAATTTCCATAATTTTTGAATATTTAAGTATTTATTCATTAAAGTTTATATATTTTTAAAGGCTTCCAATATTTATTATGAGGCCATTTATGACTAATATGAGGTAACACATTTTTATTTATATTCTAGAAGGTTAAATGTACTTTCTATAATTTTCTACAATTTTTTGGATTTTTTTGAGATTTATTTGGAGTTATTTGGAGTTAAAATAAATTTTTAACGATTTCTGCAATTAAATTAACTAATTACACAATCATCTGCACAATCAGCTGTACAGTCAGCACAGGGCCCAACTGTCGGCGCCCAGCAGCCCACCAACTCTCTCTCATATATATAGATATTATTATATTCGTTAAAGCTAGAAATTTCAGCAGCTTTTTGTGGTAGAACTCATCTAGGGTTTCCGACTTCCCGAAGCGATTGCCGTCAACTCCGACGTGATTTTCGTGCGCCATAGAGGTAAAATTTCAGCAGCTTTTTGTGGTTGGACTCGTATTGAGGTAAAATTTCTGAATATATAATTTATTTTCATAGATAGTATTCATAAATTTCTGAAAAAATTGTAGAGTGTCGGTTGTCCAAAACTTGACACGTTTCGGTGTTTACGAGATTCCGGGAGAACCAGAAATCGAAATCACGAACCGTTTGAAGTTTCGGAAAGCTAACACAGAGCTCTAAGACATAAATTTTTCCCAGAAATTATTTTGTTCATTTAGTATTTTATTTATTCTGTTGAACTCAAAATTAATCGGTTGAACACCATTTTGGTCACAATTAGCCATAACGGCGATATCTTTTGACCAAAGCATGATTTTGGGGCACGGCTGATTCCAGCGCACTCGTGGTGCTGAAATTTACTAAGGTGCACTTTCAAAATCTAAAGTTCACAATATTTGACTAAATAGTCAATGACATGCCTCGATTTGCGTGCCATAGTTTCCAAAATTGGAAACATCATTTTTGATGGCCAAACTTGCATGTTTAGATTATATTCAGATTATTATTTAGTTAAATTAGGTTTTTAAGTAAATTATTCTAGAATTAATTCTTATTAGATTAGTAACCCAACTAGCCACTATTCCATGAATTTAGAACTAGAACATTAGAATTGAGTTATAGTTTTCGTGCACGGTTCATGGTGCAATATGTGTTATAGGTTGACAGCTCCTAGATCGGCATCCCCTTATCCTCGACTTGTGACTACAATTTGTGCAAGGACCACAGGCAAGTATACCTTGCCTTCCTCTACAGTTTTATTTACATGCATTTTCTTTCAGTTTCCAGCTTTTGAATTGTTTATGGATATGTGCTTTTCATGTTATTTTCTGTGGAGTTGTTTTCATTGCATATAGCCGTGTTCATGTTTGGTCTTGTGTTTCATGCTTGGCGTTTCTCACCAGTACCTTGCTTGTGTCGTGTCATAGAATGAGTATATGTAGTGAACTGCCATAGCTTTGATTATCGTTTTACACCACCAGAGAGTCCACACTCGGGATAAGGGTTGTTTGGTGCACCAGAGAGTCCACACTCAGGACGAGGGCATTTGTCGTGATCATTGGCACCAGAGAGTCCACACTCGGGACGAGGGTTGACCAATTACACCAGAGAGTCCACACACGGGACGAGGGTGTCTTGCCGTGAGCTAACCAGAGAGTCCACACTCGGGATGAGGGTTAGTGCTTAGTCCAAACCCGTGCATCCGTACTCCGGATGAGGGTTTGTTTCTTCCATTGATCTCGTGATTATCGTTCATCCATCAGTTCATTTATACGTAGTTGTTTTAGTGTTCGTGTTCGTGTTCGTAGTCATTTGTCATGATCTTGTTTATTTTCTCTTGCATGATAACAATGTTAGATAGGCATGTATATTATGTATCCTGCTATGTCCTCTGAGGACCTGATGATCTCTTCAGGTTTAGCGATATCATGGAGTTAGCTAGTAGTTCTGGATGGCGAAGGATTTGTGATTCTTGTGGGATTCAGGTACCATTATTACGTTTGTTATCCTTTCGTGCTTTACATTTCTTATCACGAGTTATCCTGTTTATTGATTCACTTTAGAGACTCTAGTTATATTCTTTGAGTCTTATCGGACATTTATGCTAGTGGACTGCAGACTACGACCCATAGTTTTCATTCATGTTCGTACATTTATTGTGGAGTAAGATATAGATTCACCTTTGCCATGATTTGGCAGTATACTTTAGCCTTGACAGTGTTTATGTATCCGAGTCGGGCTGGAGTCCGCTCGATACGTAGCTGGCTTGCTCACGAGCTCGCGTCCGAAAAAGCGGGTGCGGGTCGTAACAAAAGTATTCCAACCAAAATACGGCCCAATATCCCATCATCGAAATAGTAGACTACACCTATAACCAAACAAGGACAAGGGACAGCGCACTATTTCGCGATGTAACATTGCCTCGTTCCATGACTAGAACGAAGTATGACATGACATTAAATAAGGTCACCTAACCAATCTAGTATGCAATTTAGAAGACATCTCGATGTATGGGTAGGTGAAGGCTGACTCCACCAAGACTAACTCACGACACACATACATCAAGTACCAATACTACCAGTCGGCATAACTCGAGGCTATAGGCCCACGTGACCCATCAGTCCACATAGCTCGAGGCTAGTGACCGTCGCAACACGACTACCATAATACACAGTTACTGCTGCTTTTGGATTTGGGTATCCCATATATCTAACTGTCTTCACCCTTCCAAGGGTCACTGTAAAAAAGGTAGTCCGCTAAGACTAGGTCCACATGCAAATTAAAATACAAGCTAGAAAATAATTGAATGCAAAACAAAGTAACTATAAACAATAAGTCATGGATCCAAATAAAAATAAACTGGAAATAAATATGCAGTAATCAAATTAAAAAACATGCAACTAATTATAAACAGTAAATAAGTTCGGATATCTTGCCTGAGTTTGTGTGCAGAAAGGCGACATCCAATAGCTCGAATCGACAGCGAAGAAAGACAAATCTCACAAATGTCCTCAGATGCTAAAATAAATACCATAAACATTTCTAGAATAAGGAAAATAGCTCGGATAGACTACCCATAAGTCCAATTCTGGACACAGAGGTAAAATTATAATTTTGGGTCAAAACGATGTCCGTCGTTGGACCCGTTTTGCACCAAAATACATACAATATTTATGGTCTCTAAAGTCATCAAAATACATGTCTATGGGTCCGGCTTGAGAAGAAAAACCTAACTGTATGTCCAAAGTTGGATTTCGGCGGGCCGTGCACAATTTTGCCCGTTGGAGCGGGTCGCGGGCCCGCCAAATAGGTATTCTGGTCGACCTTCTCAGAATCGGACCAAACATGGCACACAGGACCAAAATTTTGATACGGTCTTGTTGGCGCAAGTTTTGAATCGATACGACGAACGTTCACAAAGTTACGGCCAAGTATGCAAAGGGTCGATACGGGGGTATCTTGACGGATACACACTGATTTTGTCGCGCACATGCAACAAAATTGAGTTCCGTCAGTTCTCACACGTCGGCAACATCCATACGTGCCTTTTGATGCACATAGTTTGCGACCACGTTGTCCGATTTGTCCGGATGCACAGTCGTCGACATCGACTTCTGTAAAAAGGGTTTCGATGCCCTATAGGTTGTCTATGACTGGGTTCAGTTGGTTTTAGAAAATTTCTAATGGTTGATTCCAAATATGTCTTCCAATCTGAGGGTTTGGGGCAGTTTCATGTTTTGTCTTGGCAGTTTTTTTGACAACTTGGCTTCAATATATCGGTCAATCAGGGTGGTTATATCAAATTCCCTTTGATGGTTTTGAAGGGGATACATGGGGTTTTCGGAACAAGTTATGAAATTGAAAATGATTCACTACATGAGAAGAAATTAGATCGAGAAGTAGGGTACCTTGCATGTGCGAACACAGAACATGGCTGTGTATGCTATCGGGTTTTTAGAGTTTTCTAGCGATGCAGCGATCGTCAATGGCGAGTAGGCAGTCGAGGGGTTGCATGAGGAGGCTGGGGAGGCGCTGGGCTCGGTGCTAGGGTTTCTGGTGTGAAGTCGAGGAAGAATTTTTGGGATGAAGCTCGGGTTCTCAATTGTATATATATATCAATTTTTTTTGTCTGAGATTGGCTCGGGTTTGTTTTCGATTAAGCATAGGATTGAATGATTTTTTGTTTTAGGGTGTGTGTTGGAAGAGATTTAGGGATAAGGGGAGATTTGAATAGGAGATTATGGAGGAAGATTTGATTTGATCACATCTTGTCAATGCTTGTTCGCGGAAAGGAAAATAAGCCATGGTCGGCTCCTTATGAGTACTGTTCTAGGAACAGTACTAATGGCTTTATGTTTTTTCTTTTTTATATATATATTTACCTGTATAATACTTATACACTTATCTCTTTATGTATTTATATAGCAATTCATAACTATATTATGCCATAAAAATACAAGAAAATCCTAAAATTTTATAAAATTAATAATAAGCTTACAACATATTTCTAGGAAAATATTTTGCATGCCAACAGCCAAGAAATTTTCTATTTACGTTAAACTTGATTTATCAAGGTAATTCATTTATATGTTAACAAAAATTATTTGCTAATTATAAAACATCATAAAATATTAATTAAAATTAAAATAAATTTTTATAAATATTAGGGGGTTTACATCTTACCCAACTTAAAAATAATTTCGTCCTCAAAATTAAACTAAAGGTAGCGGGTATGCAATACAATATGGAATTAAAGAACTAACATATGCAAGACGTACCTTGGTTTCGGACAAATAAGGGGTACTTATAAAAGGAAACCACGTTAGCTCTATATCCTAAAAGATAAGGTATCCTTGGTTCAAGGCTCTATCCAACTTATAGAAGTTGGCTAGCCGTGAAAATTGTTGTTACATGACTTCTGAGAAGGATAATTTATAAACCATGGCACGTGAATATTGGGCATTTCTAACTACAGTCACGGAGCCTAAAGAAATCCTAGATATTTCCACATCGTTCCTGGTCACTAACTTCTATAGGAGAATTTCTACCGTTTAACATCGTTCCTATTGAGTCTTATGTTTACAAGATAGAAGGCATCCCTTGTTCAACTAGAACGTATCGAGTCAAAGGATTTCACTCTTCGCCTAACACGAGTAACTAAGAGATGAGACTGAAAAGTTCAGCAAGGAAGGAAGAATTCATGGGCCAAGGGATGAGGGTCGATAATAAGTCCATAAACCTTGTTATAGAACATGACTAGGTAAGGGCTGGGAGTCTTTAAGTCATAATGACTAGTGGTGCGGGATCGGTATTTGGTATTGTATAGGAGGCATGTGCTTGCTTGGGTGGAAGGCATACGTCATAGGTGTGAGACATTTTGCATGGATCTTGGATACTCGGTTTTATTAAGGAAATTAGGTGATATTGCAAGGCTAGGATCAAATGGAACAAAAATGGGCTTCTTATGGTTTATTCTAAAGGATAATGGGTCATACATGTAGTATCATTGAAATAGAACATAGGAAGGTGTGTTTGCTTGGAACATGCATGTCGTGTGTATAACTTAACTGGTCTAGTTCATGAGTGTGAAATTTGTTGGAAGGTAAAAGCAAATATTGTGCTCTAAATATTAAAGTCGCAGTACGGTTATCAAATGAGATGGATAGAAGTGGACTCCATGAATCACTGTTTTATTAGTTCGATTTGAACCAATCTATCCCAATCATTTGTTAATTCGTAGAGAGGCTTGCCTAAACATTCCATTCTCGAAACTAAGACATGATTTTGCGATATAACGAAACTGGAAGAACCAAGGTTGCGATCTTCTATTGTGTCTATCTAAACTTACGAGCAAAAGAGGTGGTTTATAAAATGCAATACGAAGAGCGTGTCACAACTTTCAACCAGATGGGGGGCAGTTAAGAATAACATAACATTCTAAGAGTTAGAGTACAATAAGTTCAAAGTTCTACCCCACTCATAGAAATTAGTCAATCATAGAAAGCATAATAGTGGGGTTTCTAAGAAGATCATATTTTAACGAGATACGTGACGGTACGAGGTATTCTGATCGTAGTCACGAACTCAAAAGGAAGCCTAGGTATTACTTATTTAATATTGCCCATATATTGACCATTCTTCCTCAAGGTAATAGGAGGGGTCCTGGTCAAGCTTAACCACTAACAAGTTGGTACCGTGGGATTCCAACCATAACATATCATAGGCTACAAGGAGATATGGTTAGGAGATCTATGGAAAGGGAATTAAAGGACCAAGAGATGGACACTACATAATTGGTGTAGGTACCTATTTCATAAAGTTTGGTTTTATAGCCCAATATGGCGATAGGCAAGGATGGGTTTAACTGAGTCTCAATGGGTTCCCTAATTGGACTTCAATCTTTGATTGCATGAACCTTAGATTTTAATCTATTGTGGCTGGACAAATTCCATAAACTCATTCTAAACCATTTCTATTTGGTTATGGTAACCTAGAATAGGTTTCCACTCAAATGGTTGGGCTAATTTTCGAATCGGGTTTGTTAACTAGGTTCCTTAAGCCCAAAAATGTGCCTTCTGTGATTTTTTAGTGTAAGTAGCACACGGGTCCTCAGTTAGGTGGCATACTAGTGGCATGTGTTTAGTGGGCTCCGAGTAGATCAAAGTCACATATTGGGTCAAAATAATTGAGTCGAGGTTGGATATCTAATTGAAGTCGGGAAGTACATCGGTATTACGGTAAGGGTTATCGGTAGTATTTTTGACATGAAATTCCTATCATGAAAATAGTGTACAAGGGGACGTGTTTGAGTGGAACATGATATGCCTATATGAAGGTGTACTCGTCTAGGTTTGAAGGTAACCACGGATCTCGTGCTCCGAATAGCAATATCACGGTTGAGGACACCAAATGATCTAGAAAGAAAGTAGGTGTTTAAAAGACGCGGAGTTATCATCCTAGTGGAAACCAATTTATTTTAATCAATCGGTAACCCCATAAATCCTAAAATTAAGAATGGCTTACAATCTATTCTCTCCAGAAACGACGATACGATTTTAGGGTTAGTGAGGTTAAAAAAATTTCAATGTCATGATATCGTGCCTGGGGCTTTGAGTATTAAGGAATACTACATAATGCGATAGATAACGTAGTATGGTAGATATGAATCAATTGGAAGGTGGTTCTCTGAGTTCGAATAGATGGAACGATTTTGTAAATATAGCTTTCATGGCCAGAGGTGGTATGGCGAAATAAGGGCGACATTCTGAGTATATCTTCTGTCAAATATGAGCATTTGTTTTTCTGCAGTAAGTAAAAGCGAAAAACAATAGAGAGTTCAAGGGAGAGAGAATTGAATGCAAACACGGGGCTTAAAAGACAACGGAATATTTCAAGGGAGTTGTCAAGGCAGTGCAGATGAGATCCTAGAAACATCTATATCTCAATCCATAGGGAATAATCATAAGAAGAGCGAACCAAGTGCACTATGGTTGATCAGACCATAATACACCGATTCTAATTAGACAATATGTTAGTGGGCGTCCCCAGTAAAAACATGTCCTGAACAAGCTCGATCAAGAATAAGCTTGCAAAACTAGGCTATAATTGTTGCATTAGTCAAGATAGCAAAAATTATAGCATACGAGATTTATGATTGAAAGAAAACACAAGTAGTTCAAGTTCATCAAACTCTAAGACTCGTTCGGTGTTCATGCCTCCTACAATTGTCCTACTATTTTCTTGTCTAAGGCCTTGGTTGAACTAGTTGGGCATGGATCTTAAGCTCTATAGTCTATGTAATCTTTTGAGTACTGTCTCTAAAGGGTTGTAAGGATACGGTGAATGATAGGTCAGGGGGCATTCCACCCAACTTATAAAAGTTCAAATAGTAGGGTGATTGGGCAATATAACACTTATAACTAGTATGAGTCATCTTCCTAACCTTTATCGAATAAGAAGGAAAAAAATAAACTTTATGGTAGAAAAAGGATTCAAGCAAGAGGCAGGTCGACGCAGTCAACCAAGAGTTCAAAAATGGGATTCAATGGAGGAGGTCAAGCTTGTAGATGAGATCATAGACTCTAATCCTATATGCAGGCTCACATCGATACAGTAACGTAACTGAAGTGATAAACTGACCTGCATGGGCCACCACAAAAATATGTAACGCCCTAGTCCCAAAATACTTAGGACTAAATACGTCGACATGCCAGCGGCATACATACGAAGTAAATTCCAATATATAGAACCATTGTATGTATACATAAGCTGTATAATGCAGTAATCTACGACAATAATATCAACCACAAATAAAGAAGAAAGAATTTATAAATCAACTCATGAATTGTCATTTACTAATCGTTGGGCAGAGACAAATCCACTACCAACTAAAAGAGAAAAAATACATAGCAAATAAATTTGTCGAGCGATGCGAAGGCGATCCAAGTGTAATCATCTCGGAGGAAGAGAATAAAACATGGCCTTGGCTAGAGCATCTGCGAAACATCACGAAGGCATACACCTAAAGAGATCACCAGGTCCTCAGAGGGATGTAACAAGATACAGGAAGAACATGCCCTAAATACTGAATATAAATTATGTCATAACGTCACTAAGTAAAAGTAAAGTGTTCCAACCATAACACGCCCAATATCCCATCATCGAAACAGTAGACTACCCCTACTACCAAACAAGTACAAGGGATAGCGCACTATTCTGCGATGGGTCATTGCCCCGTGCCATGACTAGAACGAAGTATGACATGACATTAAATAAGGTCACCTAACCAATCTAGTATGCAATTTAGAAGACATCTCGATGTATGGGCAGGTGAAGGATGACTCCCCTAAGACTAACTCATGACACACACACGTTAAGTACCAATACTATCAGCCGACATAACTCAAGGCTAGCGGCCTACGTGACCCATTAGTCCACATAGCTCGAGGCTAGTGACCGTCGTGACACGACTACCATAATACGCAGTTACTACGGCTTTTGGATTTGGGTAGCCCATACATTTAAATGTCTTCACCCTTCCAAGGGTCACTGTCAAAAAGGTAGTCCGCTAAGACTAGGTCCACATGCATATTAAAATACAAGCAATAAAATAATTGAAAGGAAAATAAAGTAACTATTAAAAGCAAGTTATGGATCCAACTAAAAATAAACTGGAAATAAATATGCAGTAATCAAATAATAAAAATATGTAGCTAATTATATACAGTAAATAAGACAAGGTATCTTGTCTGAGTTTGTGTGTAGAAAGACGACGTCCAATAGCTTGAATCGACATATTAGTGAAGCGAAGAAAGTCAAATCTCACAAATGTCCTCGGATGCTGAAATAAATTCCATGAACATTTCTAGAATAATGAAAATAGCTAGAATAGACTACCTATAAGTCCAAATCTAGACACAGGGGCAAAATTATAATTTTGGGTCATAACGATGTTTGTCGTTAGACCCATTTTGCACCGAAATACGTGCCAGTATGTATGGTCTCTAAAGTTGTCAAACTACATGTCTACTGGTTCGGTTTGAGGAGTTGAACCCAACTATATGTCCAAAGTTGGATTTCGACGGGTCGTGCACAATTTTGCCCGTTAGAGCGGATCGCGGGCCAGCCAAATAGGCATTTCGGTCGACCTTCTCAGAATCGGACCAAACTTGGCACATAGGACCAAAATTTTGACACGGTCCTATTGGTGCAAGTTTTGTATCTTTACGACGAACGTGCACAAAGTTATGGCCTAGTTTGCAAAGGGTCGATATGGGGGTATCTTAACGGATACACACTGATTTTGTCGCACACACGCAACAAAATTTATTTCCGTCAGTTCCCACACGTCGGCAACATCCATACGTGCCTTTCGATGCGTATAGTTTATGACCACGTCGCCCGATTTGTCCGGACGCACGTCGTATCGGAGAATTTTTCCAAAAATCCTACAATTTTCGTCAATATTGGGAGACCAATTTCTCGCGCACAGTCGTCAAAATCGACTTTTGTAAAAAGAGTTTCAATGCCCTATAGGTTGTCTAGTACTGGGTTTAGTTGGTTTTCAAAAAAATTTAATGGTTGGTTCCAAATCTGTCTTCCAATCTGGGGGTTTAGAGCTGTTTCATGTTCTGTCTTGGCAGTTTTTTTTACAACTTGGCGTCGATTTATCGGTCAATCAGGGAGGTTATGTCAAATTCTATTTGAAGGGTTTCGAAGGGGGTACATAGTGTGGGAACCCTAGGGGGTGAATAGGGTCAAGCTAACTAATCAAGCACTTAGCACAAGCTAATGGATAATTCAAAAATATAAGTGCAAGAGAAGAAGCAACAACAATACCAATACACGATATATCTTGGTATCCTCCCAAGGGGCACTCCAGTCCCGAAACTCTCTCCGGCTTTAATCCACTATTTGACTAAATAGTTACACACGAGTTTGGATCCGAAGAACTCGTCAACTTCAACACGAGTTTGGATCCGAAGAACTCGCCAACTTCTTATACAAGAACTTTAGTCCGAAGGCCTCTCTGACTTCAACCTAGAGTGGATACGAAGACTCTCCAACTTCAACCGATAGTTTGGATCTAAAGACTCTCCAAGTTCAACCTTTCACAATAGGTTTTGATCTCCTTATACAACAAGATGAAGGTCTTACTTTACAACTCAATAACTCTAACACAATTTATGGATGGCAAATGAAAGCTTTGTAGAGTTGTTTGTGGATAGGCTTTGGTTGTTTAGAAATTTTTAGGCTGAAAGCATCAACCTTGAATGAAGGGGTTCAAGGCTATTTATAACCAAAGCTTTGAAAAGAGCTCAAAGGCAACTTTTCAGTCAGCGATCGGTATACCGTTGGTACGAACCGGTATACCGTCGAAATACTGGTCTGGAATTGCAACAGCTAGAAATATAGTCGTTGGGATCATTAAAAGTTCAAAATCCGACCGTTGGATTTTCAACGTTACTGAATTGATATACCGTCGGAATAGATCGGTATTTCGTCGGTATGCCAATTTTGTAGACAGGAACTTTCTATGAAAAAATCGTTATACCGTCGGTATAGACCGGTATATCGTCGGTATGCCGATTTTTATCCGTAAATGATCATGGGCTAATTTCTACCCTAGCTTTCAATTTTTCCATCCATTTTTTGTGTTTATAATTATTTCTAAGACTCATTATAGACTCCAGAAATACAGTAGCAGGTGTAGGCTTCTTCAGAGTCTTGAAATGATGATGGCATGGCTTGGCTTCTTTTCTTGATAGATGTCGGCTTCTTCCTTGACGACAGTTGTCCAAAGATATCCAGTTTGTGAAAACTGAATACCTTTCGGAGGCTTCGCCCCCGAACTTCCGACGAGGGACGCTGCCCCCTCGACCTCCGTCCGTTATCGAGCAGCGGAACCCCCAGATCTGTGGCTCCAAAGATGGCGTCGGGCGGTTCAGAGAAATCTTTGTGGAATACCATCGTCTTTGGCCCACCATGATTTCTTCAATGCATATGTCCACATTGATCTTGCTTATTACTTTTTTGCATATACATGTTAGACGGACAAAGCAATATACATGTAGCAAATATGATAAGATAAAGCACAGTAGGACAATCCTAAGTTTAAGTATAAGAGCTATAGTGATAGCAAAAATATTAGTGAGATCATAATATTAAACTTAATTGAATAACCATAATCAAAACATAGTTTTGATTTTGGTAACTCAATTAAATTTAAGATATATATAATAAAAACTCATATCACTAATATGTAAAATAATAAGCACATATCACCAAAAGTATAAGTATAAGTAGAAATGCTATAGTGATAGTATGAAGATTAGTGATAATGAAATGCTAAATTTAACAGATTAACTATATTCAAAAACATGATACAATCATTGGGCCAACAATCTTCCTCTTTTTTATTATGGAAAATCGGTTAAGTTTAGTATAGATGCATGTATCACTAATATACAAAAGATATAAGCAATATCACTAAAAGCATACTACTTTGATTACTTATAAATACATACATAAACTTACTTCTCCCCCGTTGACATGATCAAAAATAGGCTCTTCCGTACTAAGAGATAAAATAAAATCAATCTCAAGCATAGAAATCAGAGCATAGGGAAGTCATAGACAATCATGATCAATATATACTATTGAAAAATAATGGGAGAAGGGTGTAATGACAAGTTTAAAAAGCTACATTGCCAATGTAGAACATCAAATTTTTAAAAGAAGCATGTCAAAACACAATATAGTTGGTAAAACAAATAGAATTGAAAAATAGTTTTACCAACTTGAAATCCAAGAAAGAAACTCCAAAACATAATATTAAAACTCTAGTTTTGGAAGGAAGCGATATACTAATTGAAATAAAATATTTCAATCAAGGATTTCAGTCAAAAGCCCATGAGGATTAGATAATTGCAAAGTAATTGATATATAAAAAAATACTAATTGAGATGGTTGGTAGATATAAACTTAATACCAATTAAAATATAAACTTGAAATATTGATCAAAAATTCATTTGAAAGTCAAAATTGTCCACAAATAAATAGTGGAACAAATAGTGAATGATCAGTGAAATAAAGCAATTGATATAAAATAATCTCTTTATTTGCAAAATCTATGTGCTTACCCAAGTTAATGCATTTGAACTCAATTATCTTATCATGCTATGTGAATATCCTTTAGATAAACATGAAGGTAAAGGAGAAAAATACTTGAGAAAGAGACATTCAGTCAACTTGAATGCTCCCCCTCAAAGTATTACCAATCACTACACCAAAACAAGGTTTTTCTAACACATTATTTTTTCCAATCCTAACAGTTTTTTACCGTTACAATATTCTAACAGTATAACACCGTTGGTAACTAAAAATAACTGTTAGTATAAATACTAAAACATAAAATTAAATTTTTTGACACATGGTATTGTTTACCAACAGTTACAACCATTGCTAACTTACTTTAAAAAAATTAAAATTTGTGTCACGTGAGTTTCAGGTGACATATGGAAGTGTTAGGAAGAGGAAGGATTTCAAATCGTCCATTCCAATCCCCCGAGCCCTAATTTCACTTTCTCCTCTTCTTCCCTCTCCCTCCTCCCTCTTCCATAATAGGCAATAGAGTGGAGTCGGTCGAGGTCAGACGTCGCCGCTCTTCATCTAATAACGTGGAGGTTGTGGTGGCATGTCGAGAGGCAACGACAGTGTTAGCTTGGCAGTATGACTCGAGCATAGCAGTAGGGTGGGACTCGAGCATAGTAGTAGGGTTTGGCGGCATGTCGAGAGGCAACTTCTTCCTAAATTAGGTTTTCTCCAAATCATAATTTTCTGAGTTTGTAAAATTCTTCATCTTCTCCTCATGGCGGAGGTATGTTTTCTTCCGAAATTAGGTTTTTCTTAATAGCAATCATAAATTTCATAATTTTTGTGGGTTTATTTTTTATTATTGATGCAGAAAGTGTTGTCTCTCATCTGATTTGAAGCTATGCTAACATAATCTGATTTAAAGAGATTTGATGGTGATTTATGTAGTTCAGATATTTGTTGTGTTGTGTTGGTATAGTTCCTTACTTAACAATCCTACCTGATCCATCAGATTCCGAACAGCCATGGCATGGCTAAGAAATATATGGTGGAGGTTGATATACTCATTCTACACACCATATCTTACAATGCAGAGATGAGCGAATCTTGCCTTCATTTATGTGAGAATAAAACTAACACAAATAATCATGTTTTAGCTAGAGTGTTAGAAGAAAGAAATACCTAAGTTAAAGAAAAAAAAATGATATGATGTTTTGTTGGTATAGTTCTCCATACTTAACAATCCTACCTGATCCATCAGATTGTGAACAGCCATGGCAGGGCTAGGCAAATTATGAATGGAGGTTGCACTTTGTACCCACCGTCAATAGGAGTCGGGAAAATGCTAGTCCGTGTTATCATCTCTAGAATTTATGCTACATTGCTTCCATAGGCACTCTTTTGATAAAATAAACCATCAGAATAATTATTTTGTAATTTTATACCATCCAGTTGGATTAGATGGGACCAAGAGCATTTGTTATGATTAGCTAATGACTGCATCAAACCCCTTAGCCAGTTTGAAAAGAAAGTAACCTGATGATTTTTAACTATCAATTGGCTTTTGCTTTAGACTTTCCCAATTCTGTAAAGAGATATCACTACAAAATAGAAAAGAATCTTAATGAAATTATTTTAATATGACAAACAACTATCTTAAAAATTGGAAGTAACATAAATATTTCACTATGTTCTCACTACCTGACATCTAGTGCCCCTCCAATTCTAAAAGGATTTTTCTGATGGACTTTGAAGACTTTGAAGCACATAGTGACAATTGAAGCCCGTTTGATGGTGTTTGCATTTCATTCTAAAATTTGCAGTACTAGCATAGAATCAATTCAAATTGTTTCACTTTTAGCTTCTTCATATTTGTCTTTCTAGTGATACATGTTATGAAATTACAAGATTTGACCATCTAATCTTTAGAAACAATTCTTAGCTGTTATGATGTACTCTGTCAAATCTGTTCTTACAAATTTCTTATATTGTAAACTTTACTCCAAACAGAGAACTCTTGAACTGGAAACTTGTTGCGGTCCTCTTTATTTGTTGATACCTTACTGCTGAAGAGCAATTTGCAAAACCTGTCTGAAGTTACAATTCTTTGTTTTCCAGGGTACAATTGTCTTAGGCTGTGTTTAATTGGGCTTTTTCTCTATGGAAAATATTTCCATCACAAATTTTCCACCAATTATAGTGTTTGATAGCTTATATTTCCATGGAATTATTTTCCAAAAAACTATCATTTTCCATATTTTCATCTAAAATGGTGGAAAATGAAACTTGTACAACCCATAGGAAAATATCATTTTCCATGGAAAATAATGGAAATCAAACACCCAAATTAAGTTTTCCATAGATTTTTTTTAAAATTCCATGGAACTTTTTCCTAGGAAAATAATTCCATGGAATTAATTTCTTTTCCACATATTTTGTTGGTGTTTTTGCCTTTGGACTAGAAAAGATAGTCCCACATCGGCTACACCAAATGGTGAGTATCTCAATATAATGCATTGCTTGTGTTGAGGTGTGCATATGAGGTGTAGTGGGGCACAAGTTTGTGCCATGTGGAAGTATTTTCCTAGAAGGAAAAAGGATAAAATCCAACAAGGATGCAAGTTAATTTTTGTTGTGCGGACTCGGACTCGGACACGGACTCCAGGATGTCTCGTGCATGCACGGGAGTGTTCGGGGGGTAGGCGTGGACTGGCACACTTCTATGCTGGTTATGGGATGATCTAAAATATCAAACTCTATTTTTGAGTATTGGTATTTTAGTCCCACATCGGATAGGAGAAGAGGTGAAGTCTCAACTCCACTCTATAAATAGAGCCCCTTGGCCTCCTTTGAAAGATGCACCAAGAAGAGAGTTGAGGGAGTCTGTTAAGTCCAGGAAGCCCGTCCAAGTCTCAAATTGTCATGACCCGCACCCTAGAATAAGGGCACGTGACGTGGGTACGTCCAGCCTACGCCGCAGTGTCGGCGGTAGAACGCCGTCCTAGGTCTTAACATCTAACATATAAGGGTAATATACAGTTATACTCCCCGAATGGGGGTGACATAACACAATATAACTCAACCATATCTAGGATAGAACATGAATGAGATAGAAAGATAAAGATAGATAACAACCAGGAATGTAACATCACAGAGATACAAATCCAGAATTCTAAGTGACTAAAAATAAATACATATCCCAGAATCTAACTACAGTGATCCAGAAAGTAAAGACAACCCTAATCTAGAGAAGTATCATCCACTGCTAGCAGGTCCAAGTCACTAGTGATGTCTAATGCTGCACCAAGAGGGATAGACACCAGAGCCTCATCATTCACTGTAAAATTTTCAATAGGTCCAGTCAGGACGGGAACGAGCACATATCTCTCAAAACAGTTCATAGCAGGTTAGGAGTATAAATCATTACAATAGAGTAAAATACAGGAAGTGCTGAATGGAAGTACAAGTAAAACAGGAGATATTTTGTAACTGAAAATAGATACATGATAGTAAAGACTGTAAGTGACTACGTTATTTAGAGTACAATATGGTTATGTAAACGGCTTAGGGGCACATGAATACGAATAAGGAGGCACATTTATACAGCTACTTGGGATAGTGTTCACATAACCAATTCTACTCACCCCGCCCCAATCTGTACACAAGGATCCATTCAAGTTACGTTATAAGCACATGAATACAACTAAGATACGTGAACTCATGTAATGAGTAGTACATGAGGCACGTGAAAGCACATGAGAACATGTAAAAACATGAACTAGTACGAGTACAAGGAGTACCTGATGTACATGATAAAGTACATGAACATGAAATACCCGATGCACCCGTAGAGAGATAACATCTCAGGAAGGGATCCATATAGTACTAATCCGTGAAGATACGTGTCAGCATCATGTAGAGTAATCTAGAGCAAGAATATAATCCAAGTAAGTATAAAAAGATCAGAGAATGTACTCGCCTGTAACCGATGAATCTGAGAGAATATAGACTGTCCGAGGAGTGGTGTCTGTCTCCTATTAGAATAGCACAAGTCACAACAAGTCCAGAATGGTAATAAGATTCACTACAATACGTTCTACATGAATCTAGGTCAAATTAGACCAAAGTCAACTCTTGGTCAACTCTAGAAGTCAAACTAGGTCAACCAAGTCTAATCTAGGTCAAATTTAGTCTATATTAGGCTAACTAGTCCTTCTAGGTCTAATAAGACTAAACAAGTCTAAACTAGACTCACTAGCTAAACAACACAAATATAGGCCATAGGCCAATAGACTATACCATATTCAATAGGCAATACCATGCCAAGCCATGCCTTGGTCACATAACCAATTGGCTATCTATACACTACCCTACACAAACACATATAGGTAATACATGTACACACATTGCTATATGTAACTAATATGTATAGGTGAACACTATGCTACATTATAGGATACATGAAAAGAAAAGGAACTCACATATCAAGTGTATGTGTGGGTGTGTGTGACTAGTGCCAAGTGAACACTGTGATAGATTAGAGGGTGAGTGAGCATGGGGGAAACCTGTGTGTGAGGTTGTGTCTCAAGTGTGTGTGTGTGTTCATGAGGGTATGTGTGGGGAGAGGGTGATAGTGTGTGATACAAAAAGGTGTGGGTGTGTGAGATCAAAACAGTCCACATCCAAATATAGTTGACAGTCCAAGTGTAAACTCAGATTTTGCTTCTCAAAACACACCAACCATCCCCACATAATACCCCGGAAACAGTCCATAATGATATCACAGGATTCTAGAACTAAAACTCAAATTTTAACATTATAACAGTTCAGAAAAAGCTCATGAATCACACATAACTAATTTACATGCCCCAAAAATGAAATCCCATATTTCAGTTCAGATTTAACTCTCAATAATCAAAGACATTTAACAGTCCCAATAAGACATCTCTGTTAGCAGTAAAAACAGTTTCCCAATCTCAAAATAACTTAAAACAGTCTCTTAACATAAACCCAGATTTCAGTTTGAAATACATTCACAGGCTTTACATAGCATGAAACTCAGGTATTTAAACTTCTTTCTCAGGTTTTGATTAGTTAAAAGACAGCTCAATAGGAAAAACTGGAACTCAAGTTTAGACACATTCCAAACATGAAAGGGAATTAATCTAGGTAAGAATTTCAGTATGTCCATTTAGCCAATGAATCTCAGGTAATGGACCCCAGGTACTCAACATGAATTCAGTTCAAAATACATCTCAGGTTTGGCTAATCCCCAACTAAATATTACAATTAACACTATTCTCAGGTTTTGAAACCGAACATAACTAAAAACCCACACTCAATAAATCGGCTAACAGCCTATACAAATCAATTAGGAGGAAATCTCATTTCAGTTATTAGTGAAGGTTCATAGTGCAGGAAAGAAGAACTCAGTGATCAAGTACATTAATTCAAAAACATTCTCAGAAAGCAGTAACAGTGAAACTCAGGTTTTGAATCCAATGAAAGGGCTGAACATCACTAATTCCAGGTTTATACATTAACAGTTTAAAAATAATCAATACACAACCATTCTCAACAATCAAACATCAATATGAAATGGAAGGCAAAAATCTGGAACTCAGTTTTTTGACAATGAAAGAAAGGAAATCAATGAGCAGTGACATTCCAGGTTAATGATTTTCATTTCAGTTTTAAGGGAGCAACAGTGAACACATTAAATTCTCAAAATTAGAACTTAAACTCAGGTTTTCAAATTCAATGGAGGAAAAAAGACTCAAGTATTTGACAGTACAATTATAAAGGAACAACAGTAAGGATAGGGAAAGAAATCAGTTTAATAGCATCATGAGCTCACACTAGGTAAATCCTATCCTCAGGTAATGGACATGAATGTAAAGGAAATCAAATTTCCAGGTTATAGGTTTTTATTTCAGTCTAATTATATGAACTCATTCTCAGGTTTTAGCCATTTCGAAATGAACTCAAAAGCCAAAATCTCTTACTCACTACCAAAAGCCTATAATTGAGTTTAGAAACTTAGTTAACATAATATGCAACATGTAGGATCCTAAAATCAATTGAAAAACATATCACAAGAGAAATAAAATGGTTAGGAAAAACTGGAATTCAAAGTATCAGAACACGTATCAGACTTGCACTGTTCTTCCAATAATTCGAGCCAAAACACAATCTAAAACCTAAACAATTATGTAACATGGTGTAACAGGGTTTAAACATCACATTTAGAATCTAAACATTCATTAAACATAAATTAAAATCATTCAAAATCGATTTAATAACAGAAAACACACACTGCACACGCACGCACACAGTACACGCACGGTGCACACGAAAATACGTGTCCGACACGACACAAGGGTTCGTGCCACTTGACACACGTGATGTCAGTGGTCGCCCCTTAGTGTGTGTCAAATATTTCGTGTCTTCGTGTCGTGTCCTGCGCACAATTGCACCCGAGTAGTAGGGCAGCTACAGTACCCGTGCACGCGAGCACGTGTCAGCATGTTCACGTGTCTGTGGCAACTCGACACGACACGAAAACCACACTCAGATACTAGAAACTCATAAGCGACATTAAAACCCTAATTCCTATTCAATTACATTCCTAAAAATCAATCGAAATACCTATTGGGGCATTTAAACAAACACGTGCCAAGTGACACTGATATGTGTCCAGTTTAGACACAAAAGGACACAAAAATCTAGGGTTTTCTATTCCTACTGTTAGGTTAGGGCTAGGGCATTCCTAAAATGAATTTTAACAGAATTTATATGGAGTATACAAGATTATACCTATTGGTGAACAACGGGTCAAAATTCCCAAATGGGAAGAGCTCCACAAGCCACTAAACTTCCTCAAATTGCGTGTTCCCTGAAAATACTCTACAGTAACAGCAAGAACACAGGAATTAAGTCCTATTGCAATTTATTTGAAGGAATTTGGAGAAGAAATGGATTTTCTAAGGATTTACAAAGTTGGGGACTCACCTCTTCCAAATGGCAAGTTTCCTAAAGAGGCAACCCTAGTTTTAAGAGCATATAAATAGGGGAAGGGCTGACCAAAGAGTCTATTCAGAATTTCTAGGGTTAGGGCTTGGTTCAATGGGTGTGGGCTATGGGCCATTAAGCCTACTAGTCATAAAATGACTTGTGACTTCACAAGCCATTTCCATATCAAACTAACTCCTAATTTCACCAAATTAATCCCAATGAGTTCATCCTCATGAACTAAAGTCAACCCAGGTTCTCAAATCCTAATCTCTTAGTCAAGACCTAGGTTAGCCACTAGGTTAGTCTACAAGGTCAACTTAAGTCAAAGTCTCTAAAACACCAAAACAATTATTAAAAATCACTCAAAATCACATTAATTATAAATAATAATAATAATTCAATTTAAATTCTAAAATTTTGAAAATGACCAAAATACCCTCATTTGGAAAACTGGGTGTTACAATCCTACCCACCTTAGAAAAATTTCGTCCTCGAAATTAAGATGATCGTACCCCTTCTAGGTCAAACTCCCACAATCAAAATCTCAGAACCTATTTAAATTATTCAGTTGGAAAGTGCAACCTATGGGGTCATGGCATGTAGTATCAGTCTGGGGTCTCATCTAGTTACACTAACATACTACAGTACTAGGCAATCACAAGGTATCAAAACATACAACAATATGGTAGAGTGTATCAATTTCAAAGACTGGCTAAGATATAGGTCAAGGACTCACCTCCAACTAGGTCTGGTGGCTGGAACTCCCTCCCGAAGGCAGAGTCCTGGCTGGGATAAGTGCAGCAGGACAGTCTCGCAGCCTGTGTGCAGCTGACCCACATAACAGGCACACTCCTCTTCTCTTCCTACAGATGTCCCACACATGTCCAGGCTTCTTACAGAAGGTGCAGGTAGGCACTCTCTCAGCTGGCCTCTGCTGAACAGGAGTCTGGACTGGGTAAGCTGGCCTAGGCTGATAGTCTGGGTGCTCACGGGGCTCTGGGTATACACTGCTCCTCGGCCTCTTAGAACTAGGCTCCCCTCCTGAATGTACCAAATCCCACAGCAGTTGGATTCCACGACCCTGCTCCTTCAGGATCTCAGTCTGAACTCTCTGTGTCTCCAACACATCCCGGAGAAGTCTGGATATCTGAGCTCCGTCAGGAAACAAACCTGCCGAGGGTATGGTATGGGGTACTGCTCCTGGAGACAGAGGAGGAGATGGGGAAGAACTCTTGGTCTCAGATGAGACTGCCACTCTCTCCTAAGTAACAGGTGGTGGAGAAAAACTCTCTGGTAAGGATGCTGACACCTCCTCGATGGCGGGAGGTGCCACTACCCTTGGGTCAGCCTGAGGGGTCACTACCTCCTGAGCAATAGGAGGTGGAAGCACACTATCAGTAGCTCTAGCTGCTCTCAGGCGATAGGCTCGGGTCATGGGTGCCATACTGGAAGGGATAAAAAAAAACATAACAATCATTAAGGCTGTACAGCAGTCTACCATCCTATCTGTAAAACTGGTATTTATCAAGAAAATAAAATAAGACAACTACCAATCATCTATAAAGGGTACTATTTAAGAAAAATCAAAACCAAAAGTTTAAGGAACGAAAGTCAATAGCATTGAATCCAATCACAATCTAATATATATAGAAGAGAGAGAGTTAGGGGGGAAAAGCTATCATTATGTAAAGGTGATATGGTTAGTATGAAATATACATGAAAGTGTATCGGAGGATTTGAGTCTCAACTGTAGCTATCAAGTTACACTATTCATGGCATATTAGTTAAGCAATCTACAAGGCACAAGCTATTACTCCTAACATGTATGGCTAACCGTGTATATATGTATATCTATATGTATAGAGAGGTAAAGATTTAATTATGCTCCTACATACATTATAACATGTTTACAGAACTATATATATATCTATATAGCTATATGAACATAACATAGAGATGAAAGGTTAGGTTTTCATGGCAGTTGTGTACATTAGTGTAGAGTGTCATGTGTACATGGGTTAAGACTTGAAATGAAGGGTTCAATCATTCAGCTAGCTCAACATTACATATTAGATCTGAAATTGAACTACGCATTTGAAAGCAATAAAAAAAATATTATCATGTATTCAGTTTTCAAAATTTTGGAGAATTCGAACATCAAACCAACTCAATGTTTACCACAACCACAACCTAACATGTAATAGTATGAACCGATCATTATATACCTGCACACAACCATGTATACGGTATCAAAACATTACAATTTAAAACTACAATTTGAACTAAACACTTAGAATCCAAGGTTAAGGGTTTACTATGTACACAGTCTCAGACTTGACAATTCAACACAAAACTCAACCAATTTTTTTTTTAGAATAAAGCCCTGTATATAACATACATGTGTAGTGATGTAAGCAAAACTAATAACATGGAATTTAAATTTAAATTACGAATTTAATATGGAGAAACATAGAACTAGTCACTGATACTGCACTATATTAGAATACTAGGATTTTGAGAACTTAACATTAATCATATTAACATGCATTTAGATAGGTTGGTAAACAAGTGTAGTATGCATACGTGTCAGGCAAGTATCTGTGTCCACTATATATATTAGGGTAATACCAGAATCAATGGCAAGAAGAAAATAATGATAAAATCTGTTCTGCCTATCTATTTAAAAGAATGAACTATTTTGAAACCAGAGCTACAACATCAATCTAAGTTAAGGTCTAGCAGAAACACCAATTCATTGTATTAGGAAGAATTTATTGCAAGAAGTTACACAAGGTTATAGTAACAGCTAGGCTACTCCTACTCATACTCCTACTCCTAAGTTATTTGATGATGGGGTACAATTTATATAACAGAATGGTACGATAGAGATGATATGTTTAAAACCTTCTCAAGATACAATCTGATAATCATATGCGTCTGTCCAAAATCATGTTACTCAGAGTCCTCGCCATGCCAGTAAGCAAGGCTGCGAATAACGATAGATTCCATAACTAGGGTATGTACCTCTACAATCATGTCATCTGGAAATCTCGCTGTGCCGACTAGTATAGCTGCGAGAAATTCTAAATCTCATAACCAAGATACGTACATCCGAAGCCAGGTCTCCATGTTTCCGCCATGCCAGCTAATATGGCTGCGATAAACTACAGGTTCCATAATCATGTAGACGTTTTACCATCCCTGTATTGCCGTCAATATATGTTATCAAAAAATATCGTAACTCAGGCTATAAAATTCATCTCGATAGGAAAATCAAAATCAACAACGATCCATCAAAATCAAATTCAGTAATCAAGGAGTGAGAGCAACAAAACAAGGAAAATGATTCAAATTGAAGTTTAAATAAGATTCTCCAGGGTCGTCCCAGGAATCTTTCAAGGAATCCTAACTATGATTGAGTACCCTCAAAAAAAAATCCTAATCCTACTGCAGGCTGTAGTGATATTCTAGTTCGAATACCACTACACTTATATCCTCGACCTGTATGGGCCACCACTAAAAACGTGTCACGACCCGCACCCTAGAATAAGGGCACGTGACGTGGGTACGTCCAGCCTACGCCGCAGTATCGACGGTAGAACGCTGTCCTAGGTCTTAACATCTAACATATAAGGGTAATATACAGTTATACTCCCCGAATGGGGGCGACATAACACAATATAACTTAACCACATCTAGGATAGAACAGGAATGAGATAGAAAGATAAAGATAGATAACAACCAGGAATGTAACATCACAGAGATACAAATCTAGAATTCTAAGTGACTAAAAATAAATACATATCTCAGAAATATCCCAGAATCTAACTACAGTGATCCAGAAAGTAAAGACAACCCTAATCTAGAGAAGTATCATCCACTGCTAGCAGGTCCAAGTCACTAGTGATGTCTAATACTGCACCAAGAGGGATAGACACCAGAGCCTCATCATTTACTGTAAAATTTTTAACAGGTCCAGTCAGGACGGGAACGAGCATATATCTCTCAAAACAGTTCATAGCAGGTTAGGAGTATAAATCATTGCAATAGAGTAAAATACAGGAAGTGCTGAATGGAAGTACAAGTAAAATAGGAGATATTTTGTAACTGGAAATAGATACATGATAGTAAAGACTGTAAGTGACTACGTGATTTAGAGTACAATATGGTTATGTAAACGGCTTAGGGGCACATGAATACGAATAAGGAGGCACATTTATACAGCTACTTGGGATAGTGTTCACATAACCAATTCTACTCACCCCGCCCCAATCAGTACACAAGGATCCATTCAAGTTACGTTATAAGCACATGAATACAACTAAGATATGTGAACTCATGTAATGAGTAGTACATGAGGCACGTGAAAGCACATGAGAACATGTAAAAACATGAACTAGTACGAGTACAAGGAGTACCTGATGCACATGATAAAGTACATGAACATGAAATACCCGATGCACCCGTAGAGGGATAACATCTCAAGAAGGGATCCATATAGTACTAATCCGTGAAGATACGTGTCAGCATCATGTAGAGTAATCTAGAGCAAGACTATAATCCAGGTAAGTATGAAAAGATCAGAGAATATACTCGCCTGTAACCGATGAATCTAAGAGAATATAGACTGTCCGAGGAGTGGTATCTGTCTCCTATTAGAACAGCACAAGTCACAACAAGTCCAGAATGGTAATAAGATGCACTATAATGCGTTCTACATGAATCTAGGTCAAATTAGACCAAAGTCAACTCTTGGTCAACTCTGGTCAACCCTAGAAGTCAAACTAGGTCAACCAAGTCTAATCTAGGTCAAATTTAGTCTATACTAGGCTAACTAGTCCTTCTAGGTCTAATAAGACTAAACAAGTCTAAACTAGACTCACTAGCTAAACAACACAAATATAGGCCATAGGACAATAGACTATACCATATTCAATAGGCAATACCATGCCAAGCCATGCCTTGGTCACATAACCAATTGGCTATCTATATACTACCCTACACAAACACATATAGGTAATACATGTACACATATTGCTATATGTAACTAATATGTATAGGTGAACACTATGCTACATTATAGGATACATGAAAAGAGAGGGAACTCACATATCAAGTGTATGTGTGGGTGTGTGTGACTAGTGCCAAGTAAACACTGTGATAGATTAGAGGGTGAGTGAGCATGGGGAAACCTGTGTGTGAGGTTGTGTCTCAAGTGTGTGTGTGTGTTCATGAGGGTATGTGTGGGGAGAGGGTGATAGTGTGTGATACAAAAAGGGGTGGGTGTGTGAGATCAAAACAATCCACATCCAAATATAGTTGACAGTCCAAGTGTAAACTCAGATTTTGCTTCTCAAAACACACCAACCATCCCCACATAATACCCAAGAAACAGTCCATAATGATATCACAGGATTCTAGAACTAAAACTCAGATTTTAACATTATAACAGTTCAGAAAAAGCTCATGAATCACACATAACTAATTTACATGCCCCAAAAATAAAATCCCATATTTCAGTTCAGATTTAACTCTCAAGAATCAAAGACATTTAACAGTCCCAATAAGACATCTCTGTTAGCAGTAAAAACAGTTTCCCAATCTCAAAATAACTCAAAACAGTCTCTTAACATAAAACCAGATTTCAGTTTGAAATACATTCACAGGCTTTACATAGCATGAAACTCAGGTATTTAAACTTCATTCTCAGGTTTTGATTAGTTAAAAGACAGCTCAATAGGAAAAACTGGAACTCAAGTTTAGACACATTCCAAACAAGAAAGGGAATTAATCTAGGTAAGAATTTCAGTATGTCCATTTAGCCAATGAATCTCAGGTAATGGACCCCCAGGGACTCAACATGAATTCAGTTCAAAATATATCTCAGGTTTGGCTAATCTCCAACTAAATATTACAATTAACACTATTCTCAGGTTTTGAAACTGAACATAACTAAAAACCCACACTCAATAAATCGGCTAACAGCCTATACAAATCAATTAGGAGGAAATCTCATTTCAGTTATTAGTGAAGGTTCATAGTGCAGGAAAGAAGAACTCAGTGATCAAGTACATTAATTCAAAAACATTCTCAGGAAGCAGTAACAGTGAAACTCAGGTTTTGAATCCAATAAAAGGGCTGAACATCACTAATTCCAGGTTTATACATTAACAGTTTAAAAATAATCAATACACAACCATTCTCAACAATCAAACATCAATATGAAATGGAAGGCAAAAATCTGGAACTCAGTTTTTTGACAATGAAAGAAAGGAAATCAATGAGCAGTGACATTCCAGGTTAATGATTTTCATTTCAGTTTTAAGGGAGCAACAGTGAACATATTGAATTCTCAAAATTAGAACTTAAACTCAGGTTTTCAAATTCAATGGAGGGAAAAAGACTCAAGTATTTGACAGTACAATTATAAAGGAACAACAGTAAGGATAGGGAAAGAAATCAGTTTAATAGCATCATGAACTCACACTATGTAAATCCTATCCTCAGGTAATGGACATGAATGTAAAGGAAATCAAATTTCCAGGTTATAGGTTTTCATTTCAGTCTAATTATATGAACTCATTCTCAGGTTTTAGCCATTTCGAAATGAACTCAAAAGCCAAAATCTCTTACTCACTACCAAAAGCCTATAATTGAGTTTAGAAACTTAGTTAACATAATATGCAACATGTAGGATCCTAAAATCAATTGAAAAACATATCACAAGAGAAATAAAATGGTTAGGAAAAACTAGAATTCAAAGTATCAGAACACGTATCAGACTTGCACTGTTCTTCCAATAATTCGAGCCAAAACACAATCTAAAACCTAAACAATTATTTAACATGGTGTAACAGGGTTTAAACATCACATTTAGAATCTAAACATTCATTAAACATAAATTAAAATCATTCAAAATCGATTTAATAACAGAAAACACACACTGCACACGCACGCACACAGTACACGTACGGTGCACACGAAAATACGTGTCCGACACGACACAAGGGTTCGTGCCACTTGACACACGTGATGTCAGTGGTCGCCCCTTAGTGTGTGTCAAATATTTCGTGTCTTCGTGTCGTGTCCTGCGCACAATTGCACCCGAGTAGCAGGGCAGCTATAGTGCCCGTGCACGCGCGCGCATGTCAGCGTGTTCACGTGTCCGTGGCAACTCGACACGACACGAAAACCACACTCAGACACTAGAAACTCATAAGCGACATCAAAACCCTAATGCCTATTCAATTACATTTCTAAAAATCAATCGAAATGCCCATTGGGGCATTTCAACAAATACGTGCCAAGTGATACTGATACGTGTCCAGTTTGGACACAAAAGGACACGAAAATCTAGGGTTTTCTATTCCTACTGTTAGGTTAGGGCTAGGGCATTCCTAAAATGAATTTTAACAAAATTTATATGGAGTATACAAGATTATACCTATTGGTGAACAACGGGTCAAAATCCCCAAATGGGAAGAGCTCCACAAGCCACTAAACTTCCTCAAATTGCGTGTTCCCTGAAAATACTCCACAGTAACAGCAAGAACACAGAAATTAAGTCCTATTGTAATTTATTTGAAGGAATTTGGAGAAGAAATGGATTTTCTAAGGATTTACAAAGTTGGGGACTCACCTCTTCCAAATGGCAAGTTTCCTAAAGAGGCAACCCTAGTTTTAAGAGCATATAAATAGGGGAGGGGCTAACCAAAGAGTCTATTCAGAATTTCTAGGGTTAGGGCTTGGTTCAATGGGTGTGGGCTATGGGCCATTAAGCCTATTAGTCATAAAATGACTTGTGACTTCACAAGCCATTTTTATATCAAACTAACTCCTAATTTCACCAAATTAATCCCAATGAGTTCATCCTCATGAACTTAAGTCAACCCAGGTTCTCAAATCCTAATCTCTTAGTCAAGACCTAGGTTAGCCACTAGGTTAGTCTACAAGGTCAACTTAAGTCAAAGTCTCTAAAACACCAAAACAATTATTCTAAAAATCACTCAAAATCACATTAATTATAAATAATAATAATAATTCAATTTAAATTCTAAAATTTTGAAAATGACCAAAATACCCTCATTTGGAAAACTGGGTGTTACACAAATATTGACTTACGAGCGTTCCAGAAGTTCTTCGAGAACTTGCTTGTTCCTGGAAGCTGTTCGTGCTCGTGTGGGGCGAATAATGCTTTGAGCAACGGTGGTTCATTCACCCCAGCATCTCATTCTCGCCTGTCATCGCTGCTGTTGCCTTTTACAGTAACTTCTTTTTAGAAGCTCTACTGCCGGTAGTTGCTTGCACAAAGTCTTTTTAGATTTTTTGTGTATTACGTAGAATCTTTTTAGATCCTCGTAATTCAGAATCCTCCAGGATCTCTGTTGCACATCTTCTTTAAGGTGCTGCATTTGAAACGTTGTGTGTACAATTGTTTCAGTTTCAGAATTTTCTATCGAAAATTGTGCCTCGGCACTAACAATCTCAAAGCTTTATTGAGAAGATGGATAATTCTCGTACTTCGCTCATTGATACCGGCTTTAACAAGTTGGAGAAATTCGATGGCGAATACTTCCAGATATGGAGACGAAAGGTCACTTTAAATCTTCAACTCGTGAATGTTGATCACGTGCTGTCAGAAGAAGAACCGATCGTTCCAACCACTGGATCTGCTGCGGCTATGGCCGCTGCTACGACCAAGCAAGCGAAGTGGAAGAGAGAAAACAGTATATGCAAACTACTGATACTCAATTCCATGGAAGACTCTCTGGCAGAGTCCTACTCCAAGAAGACATCTGCCAAAGAGATATGGGACTCCTTGGGAAAGCTCTATGAAGATGACGAAAACCGGTCCAAGATCTTCATGGTAGAAAAATATCACAAGTGGACCTTCGAAGACGAGAAGGCGATGCTGCCCCAAGTGAAGGAGTTTCTGAAGTTGCGTCAGAAACTAGAAGACGAAAACATGCCCCTCGTCGACAAGTTTGTCGTTGGAGGGATCATCGCGAAACTTCCTACAGAATGGAGCAACTTCTATGCAAGGATGCATCGAAAGAAGATGGAAATTAGCTTGGAAGATTTCTTGCAAGAGATCCATGTTGAGGACGAGATGCACTCTCAACAGAAGAAGGATACTCTGTCCAAACAACTGGCGAAGGCAAATCTGGTCCAAACCAGAGAGTACCAGGGGAAGCAGGCTGCTTTTCATCGTAAAAAGAAGGACTTCACGAATCTGAAAGTGAAGGGTCCTGCTTTCAAGCAGCAGAAGTCCAAGTCCCATATGACTTGCTTCAATTGTGGCAAGAAGGGCCACTACAAATTCGAATGCAAGTCCAAGCCCAAAGAACAAGGTGAGTCTTGTAAGGTTTCTATGATTACTAATCTAGTTGCCATGATAGCACAGGTTGCAACTATGGGGGCTGACTTGGACTGGTGGATAGACACTGGTGCGACATACCATGTCTGTTCAGACAAAGACTGGTTTGTCTCTTATGAGCCAACTTCAGAGAAGGTCATAATGGCAAACCAGGCACAAGCTGAAGTACTGGGGATCGGGATGGTGGAGCTGAAACTCATATCGGGGAACACTCTGACGCTTCAAGGTGTGAAGCATGTTCCAGTAATTGCTAAGAACCTGATCTCTGAAAGTCTGCTCTGCAACGCATGCTTGAGGATGGACATTAATGCTGGCCAGTTGGTGATGTCCAAGAAGGGTACATTCTTCGGGAAAGCTTTCCAAACTGAAGGAATGTACAAGATTCAGCTTGTTGTAATCCAGCATGATAATATAAATGCAATCACTTTTTCTGATTATTCTCTTGAGTTGTGGCATAATAGGCTACGACATGTTCATTGTAAAAGGATTAACAGAATGTCTAGTTTAGGACTTATCTCCAAGTGTGGGGGTAAGGTAGAGAAATGCGAAGTATGTGCTCAGACGAAGATCACAAGAAAACCCTTTCACAGGGTCCATCGAAGCAGAGATCTTCTGGAGTTGGTTCACTCAGATATCTGTGACTTCAAACAATTCTCTATAAAGGCCGGGATGAAGTATTTCATTACTTTCATCGATGACTTCTCAAAGTATGCTTTCGTCTACTTGCTTAAATCTAAAGACGAAGCATTCGAGAAGTTCAAGGAGTTCAGGGCCGAGGCTGAGCGGCAAACTGGACAACAACTCAAGAGGTTAAGGAATGATCGAGGCGGAGAGTATCGGTCTCATGAATTCTTATCATTCAACAAGAACATGAAATCATCAATGAGAAAACGGCTCCGTACTCTCCTCAATCCAACGGAGTAGCAGAAAGAAAGAACAGAACGTTGACAGAGATGATGAACTCCATGCTGTTGACTGCGGGTCTTCCAAAGTGTTACTGGGGAGAAGCTGCACTAACGGCAACGTTCATTCTGAACAGAGTGCCATATGCAACTTCCGACATAACTTCTCATGAACTCTGGTTCAAAGTCAGACCTAACTTGAATGTCATTCGAGTGTGGGGGTGACTGGCTTATGTGAAGCTCCCGGATCTGAAGATTCAGAAGCTGGGGACAAGGACTACGAAGGCGATCTTCTTGGGGTATGCCGAGAAGAGTGATGCTCGGAGATTCCTTGATATCGAGTCAAACCATATCATCGAATCTCGCAATGCTGAATACTTTGAAGACAAGTTTGCAAAATACAAGAATATTGTTCTCGCGGATCTTTCGGAGAATGATGAGGGTACAAAGCAGACAAAAGTCTTTAATAAACCAGTAGTCCAAGATGAAGCTGTCGTCATGGAGACACCAGCTGAACCAGAACTCGCTGAGCCGTCAACTAAGCGAACGAGGAGGCCGAAAGACTTCGGAGATGACTTTGTCACCTATCATGTGGAAGCAGATCCGCTTACCTATGATGAGGCGATGAAGACCAGAGATGCTGTATTCTGGAAGGAGGCGATAGACAACGAGATTGACTCAATCACCTCCAACAACACACGGGTATTGGTTGACCTGCCAGAAGGAGCAAGACCCATCGGATGCAAATGGATCTTCAAGAAGAAGATGAAAGCAGATGGAACCATTGACAAGTTCAAGGCCAGGCTAGTGGCCAAGGGGTTTGCTCAAAAGCAGGGGATCGACTACTTTGACACTTATGATCTAGTAGCTCGGATGACAACCATCAGATTGTTAATTGCTCTAGCAGCAATACACAAGCTGGTGATACATCAGATGGATGTGAAAATAGTATTCCTTAATGGCGAGCTGACCGAAGAGATCTACATGCAACAACCAGAAGGTTTTTTCGTCAGAGGTCTGGAAGACAAAGTCTGCAAGTTGATGAAGTCTCTGTATGGTTTGAAATAAGCTCCCAAAATGTGGCATAAGAAGTTTGACAAGGTGATAAGGTCAAATGGCTACAGGGTCAGTGAAACAGACAAGTGTGTCTATACGAAGTTTGCTGACGGAAGAGGAGTAATCATATGTCTTTACGTGGACGACATGCTAATCCTAGGTACGAATTTAAGCTGCGTCACAGGGACAAAGAAATTCCTCTCGACCAAGTTCAGTATAAAGGACTTGGGGGATGCCGACGTAATCTTGGGGCTCAAGATCATCCGGACAGGCACTGGAATAGCACTGTCACAATCTCATTATATTGAGAAGATGCTCACTCGCTACGGGTATCAAGATCTTCCTTTTATTGATACACCGTACCGGAGTGATCAGAAGCTGGAGCCAAATTCGAAGGAAAGCGTCAGGCAGTTGGAGTACGCTAGCGTCATCGGAAGCTTGATGTACGCTACTACTGCCACAAGGCCTGACATAGCTTTTACAGTGGGAATGCTGAGTCGTTTCACTAGCAATCCAGGCATTGAGCACTGGAAAGCTGTGAAGCGTGTTATGAGATATCTCAAGAAAACTCAGACATATGCACTTTTGTACAGCGGAGATCCGTCAGTAGTGGAAGGCTTCAGTGATGCTAGCTGGTGTTCAGATATGGAGAGCGAGTATTCCACAGGTGGATTCGTATTTGCCATGGGTGGAGCTGCTATATCGTAGAAGTCGAAGAAGCAGACTATGTTATCTCGCTCCTCCATGGAATCTGAATTCTTTGCATTAGATGCTGCTGCAGATGAAGCAGAGTGACTTCGGGAGCTCATGTATGATCTTCCGGTGGTTGGGGCTCAGATACCGACAATACCGATATACTGTGACAACCAGGCGACAGCAGCAGTGGCATCAAATGAACTCTTCAACGGAAAGAAGAGAACGGTGCGGTTGAAGCACAGAGCAGTACACGATCTTATCAAGAGAGGTGTTATTGCAGTGATTGATGTTCGGAGTCAGGAGAACCTGGTGGATCCGTTCACCAAGGGCCTCAAGCGCCAGCTGGTCGATGACAAAACTTGTAAAATGGGCTTGAAGGCATTCTGGTATTGTATTATTGTATTCCTACCATAAAGTTTTATGCTATTAGTTCAAAGATTTATCTACTAGGCATCTAGCTTTTGGTTCAAGGGAGAACCACTAATAGGAAGAATATCAGGAACGGTGGGTACATATTCTATTGGACATGGAGAGGTTACGGACCTATAACCACTGTTGTCTACTATTGTTTTCTGCGGAAAACGGTTTCTATGGGAAGGTTGGCTTAAATGCCATAATGAGTTCTCAGGCAGAGTGAATGCCTGGAGTGCTTTACAGGAAGCACGATAGCACAGCACTACAAGGAGTGTAACTCCATGCTACAGTGGGGTGACTCCACCATGAGGTTTCCAGGTAGGAATAATACCTCGGCTTTGCAAGCCAAGTCACAGCGGAGTAGCACCGCAAATAGGCAGGTAGCCTAATGCTGTATGATAAGCGTAATAAAGAGAAGTAGACAGCACTACAAAGAGGACGATGTCCTCATGTTACAGTGGTATGACACCACGAAGAGGTACCAGGTAGGGTAAAGCCTCGGCTTTGTGAGCCATGTCATAGCGGCATAACACCGCACGGAAGCGCAAGGCTTCATGCTGGGTAGTTTGGCACTACAAAGAAGCCTGTGACCTCATGCTACAGTAGTATAACACTACGATGAGGTACCCAGGTGGGGTAAAGCCTCGGCTTTAAGCCATGTCATAGCGGCGTAGCATCGCAAAGAAGCGCAATACTTCATGCCATGACTCTTTATAAAGAACTCACCTATAGTGTATGGACAGAGATATCAGGCCGTCTCTTGAGGGTAAACTTGTAGATGCCCAAAAATTATACACTGAAACCAGGCTGGCACAAGGCCTTCAATGTGCAGCCAGAAGCACAGTTGATGTCATTATGTGAGTAGGAAGAATTGCAGTTATGGTGCAGAATTCAAGGCTTAGTCCATTCTTGTATCATGCTGTTATTTAACCTATGCGGGAAGATTCAAGTCGTAGCGACATCTCTCCTAATGCATGATGGGCAGTAACTGTGGGGAACGCTCAACCCATATATTGAGATATGTGGGGGATTGTTGGTGTTTTTGCCTTTGGACTAGAAAAGATAGTCCCACATCGGCAACACCAAATGGTGAGTATCTCAATATAATGTATTGCTTGTGTTGAGGTGTGCATATAAGGTGTAGTGGGGCACAAGTTTGTGCCATGTGGAAGTATTTTCCTAGAAGAAAAAAGGATTAAATCCAACAAGGATGCAAGTTAATTTTTGTTGTGCGGACTCGAACTCGGACACGGACTCCAGGATGTCTCGTGCATGCACGGGAGTGTTCGGGGGGTAGGCGTGGACTGGCACACTTCTATGCTGGATATGGGATGATCTAAAATATCAAACTCTATTTTTGAGTATTGGTATTTTAGTCCCACATCGGATAGGAGAAGAGGTGAAGTCTCAACTCCACTCTATAAATAGAGCCCCTTGGCCTCCTTTGAAAGATGCACCAAGAAGAGAGTGAGGGAGTCTGTTAAGTCCAGGAAGCCCGTTCAAGTCTCAAATATTGACTTACGAGCGTTCCAGAAGTTCTTCGAGAACTTGCTGGTTCCTGGAAGCTGTTCGTGCTCGTGTGGGGAGAATAAAGCTTTGAGCAACGGTGGTTCATTCACCCCAGCATCTCATTCTCGCCTGTCATCGCTGCTGTTGCCTTTTACAGTAACTTCTTTTTAGAAGCTCTACTGCCGATAGATACTTGCACAAAGTCTCTTTAGATTTTTTGTGTATTACGTAGAATCTTTTTAGATCCTCGTAATTCAGAATCCTCCAGGATCTCTGTTGCACATCTTCTTTAAGGTGCTGCATTTGAAACGTTGTGTGTACAATTGTTTCAGTTTCAGAATTTTCCATCGAAAATTGTGCCTCGGCACTAACATATTTCCACCTTACAATCAAACGCACCCTTATTGTTTTGTCCGGGAAAAAATATTACGGACATTACTATACTTGGATGAATCATGAAAATCATATGCTTCAGATTTATACATTAAAACATGAAACATGTGCATCACCTATCCATGAATTGTGATGTATTAAATGCATCAAAACAAGAAGATAGTTACTTTACAGATTTGAATGCTCTTTTTTGCTCATAGAATTAGAGGAAATGCTGGTTTAGTTGAGATCTGAATGCACTTTTTGTGCTCACAGAATATGAGTCAGTTTAAACTAGAATTTTGTTTTTGTATATATTACAATCACTAACCATAGCCACATCTGATTCTTTTTTGTCTTCGGGTTTATTATATAATATGGTTTTAACCCAATTTGTGGATAGCTTTATACCTTGAGGATTTTTAGAGTAAACTCTAATGTGGATAGCACATTTGATCTACTGACTGGTTGGCTAATGGGTTGGAAAGGTGTGTTGGTTCTGGTTTTTATGTTTCCTATATTGTTCCTAGTATGGATATATAAGTGAGAGTGATATATAGGGTATAAATGAGTGTATGTAAGTTAATGATAATTGATTTGGAAGCCTCTGATATCACAAAGGAGAAAGCTCCTGAAAGTGGTGAATGGAAGAAAATGATTCATGTAGATTGCCTATACTACTTGCGGTAAGTAAACGCCCTTCTTTAACTCATTCTGTCTCAAAGAAAATAATTCTTGCAGATTGGCCATATTTACAGGTGTAGGAGTTCAGAGGGGGGACCCAAGTAGAGCAGGAAATGACTAGGAATTGTTTTTCATCCTCATATTCTTGACTGGTCAAGGGGATGGCATGTTGTGAAAAGCAAGCAACACTGGTTTCTTCTCTTTGATAATGGCATTTGGACACAACTATCCATAAGGTTTGTTTGTTGCTAATAGAATTGTTAAATTTTTCTGCAATTCACACAAGTGTAGATGCATAAATTTTGGTCTTATGGACTATTGTTTGAATTTTATAATCAAGGTTAACAAGAACATGACTCGGTTTGGTCCAACCTTGCTAGATATTGTCGATAGAAGTTTGATTCTTAAAGCTTAGAATGTTGCACCCAAGGTTGAGTGGATTTCCTATAATTACTGATCGGTAATACATGTCTCTTCTTTTTTTGCTTATGTATTATGAAAGCTTAAAATAATTGTTGACTGTTGGCAATTTGCGGACATGACAGGAATTTCTCAATGAACTTTTACCTCTATTGATAATTTTGATATGTCCGTAAAATATTAAATTTTGTATTTCTGATGATTTTCCACGTCATTGTTTTCTCATAGAAATTGAACTTTGCCATGCCATCTACTGTTAAATTGAAGATATCTAGGAATGGTCATTGCGTCGGCATAAAACATTTCATGGGATTCTCCAATACAGGAGTACTTGCACGAGAGGTCAGTGAATAAGTTCTCATGAAAAAGCTTGCACCATTTTATATTAAATACAAAAGTATATAGAGTTTTTTTTGAACTCCACCTTAATTGTGGTTGGCCTGGTTTGAATCCAAGACCTCCTAGGTAATCCTTATCGGTTGACTGGTGCCCCATTTCTTTGCAATAGTATATGTTGTTATGTGTTAATAAAATGCATAATTGTAGAAATCTAAACTGCGCTATTAGCTTTTGATTGTAGAAATAGAAGAGTTATTGCGCATTGAGCCTTATAAGCAATAAAATTGGAGGTTTTGTAGAACATTTAGGACTATTTTTTCATCATGAACCTAATATGCCTAGTGTCATAGAATTTGCGAGTCATAGAGATTCTGTAGATCATTTAACTTATTACTGACTGTGATTATATAAATGTGGACGTAAAATATCCAATAAGTTCATACTTCTTGCCAGATTATATTGTTTAGCTGTAGCAATCAAGGACTCACTTGCATCTAGACTAGTAGTTTTCAAAGATGAGATGCAAAGTAAGTTTTTTTTTGTGTGAGAGTAGTAAAAGTTGAAGCATCATTAGAGAGTACAAGTTGCTATTGTGTTGGTGATCCAAAAATACATTTTAACCTCAACCTTGAATATACTGTCGATAACTTTACTTGCAACCTATGGTGATTTGTAGCCTTTTAGCCATCAAAGTCTCGTCTAGTGAATCTTTGTTATGTGGATTGAATTTATTTGAAACATATATCATAGTGAATAATAAGTGAAAACTAAAACATCAGACATTTCTTCATTCAAGGTATGCAGGATCAGAATATACTATTTTTATTTAATTTGTGCTATCGCAGGTGTCCGCAGCCTCTTACAGCTTTACCCCTAAATTCTATCTGTATACAAGTTCCTCAAATTCTTCTAGAAATAATTCCTTCAATAACATCGTTGGAGTACTGACCTCACCTGGTTATAAAATTGATGCCTTTTGCCTACTTCTAATTCGTTAATCGGAATATCATGTATTTTAAACCAGAGCACACAATTTTTGAATCATTGAGAGTTATTAGCACAATCATAGTTGACTTTGTATGTAATTATTTCATATCTTGTTGTTTCGATTGATATGTCAATATACTAAGACTCCTATTGTTTTGGTTAGAAAATTCGATCTATGGAGCATGATGGAAAGACTATTATTAAACTTCAGATTTTGAGTTATCTAAATTTTTTTCTCTTGAAGAACTGGATAGAGAGATTATTTATCATGTATGTTGCACAAACAGTGGTATGACATGCTAACATGGATACCAGCCATTTTTTAGTGTGTCATGTCTAATATGTGACAACAAGATCTCATTCCATGTATTGGTCTGTCCTTCTTGATATGGGCATGACAACGAGTTTGAATTGTTTGTATAGTATGTTACAGATCATATTAATTTACACTGATGCCGACAATTACATATGATTGCCTTCATTTTGATGATTTTGCACATATTCAACTTTTGTTCTAGCCAACTTGTGATCTTAGGGACTGCAAATGTCATACTTGGGTGATATTTTTGCTGAAAGGATCTATCAATGTGGATATCATGCACTTGGATCCAGTTCTTAAGGAGAATGGAATTCGGAGTCTATGATGACTTTACTAATGGGAGCCATTGAGTAATTGTGTATTTTCCATGTTATCTTTAATATCGATCTATCTTCTCAGTCTTATTATGCTTCTCTTTTGTAACTGGTCAACAATGTAACTTGTTTACAATTGTAATTAGTACTGTTTAAGTGAAAAAATTGTGTAAGATCTAGTTGAATGGAATAATATTTATCCTAATTTTGTTTGTATTTTTTGTATGATCCAAATTTTGTCTATGCTCATGTTTATGAAGAAAATGGATTTAATTTTTAGGCTCAATAGAGCTACAATTTTTTTTAATATTTCTTTTCCATTCCTAACGGTTATAACCGTTGGAAACAATTTCCTTCCCTAACGGGTTTTATCATGAGAAAGTTTTTGATAACAGTTTAATACCGTTAGAAAATTAATAATTCCAACGGTTTTTTACCGTTAGGAGAGTGAATTTCAGAACAGTTTTTACCGTTTGCAAAGTTAATTTTCCAACGGTTTTTTCTAGTTAGCAAATTAATATTGCCAACGGTTTTTGAATGTTAGGAAACTGGATTTCCTAACAGTTTCTTACCGTTAGGAAAGTTATTTTCCTAACGGTTTTTCACCGTTAGCACAATTACCCACACCGTAGAGCCAACGGTAAAAAATCGTTAGTAATAATTTTCCTAACGCTTATAGTCGTTAGGAAAACACTGTTTTGGTGTAGTGAATATAGATAAACTTAAATTTTAGGTAAGTCCTCAATAAGAAAAGCCAAATCAATTAAGCATATAAGGAAAGCCAAAACAATGAAAGCACAATAGTCATCAATATAAGATATGAAAGTTAATATTAACAAGATGACTTATTTAACCCATATAAAAGAGAGAGATAAATAATAAAGACACTTGCATACACTCTCATAAATCCTTCACAAATAAAAATATCATGACCTCAATCAGTAGGATATGAAATTGAAAAAAATATGGGTACATTATGGACTAGGTATACGACATATTACAGGGTATAAATGAATTGAATCAATTAATTTGCTCCCCCTCAAAATATACGTCTAGTTCAAAAGCACTTATAGCATAAAATATATAACTAAAGGATTTGGGGGTAAATCAACTATGGATTTCTCCCCTTTGCTCAAAGCATATAAGGCTACAATATCGTCAAAAGACGAATAATACCATCTTTAGTCAAGAAGAGATATCTAATTAATAGCCGTTAAAGATGAAAAATTAGAAGAATATTCCAATTAAGCACGTATAATCAAAAGATGGCATACATTAATTTTTATAGAAGAATCTCATATTTAAATATGATAGATCAATGTATGTTATCCTTTGAGAAAATGTCATCATGAAAAAGAATAAAGTCAATTAAGAACAATCATGATGATAGACAGAATATAGCTCAAAAATAAAATTAAAAAAAACTCAAATATCATGTCCATGATTATCTAATTAAGAAAGAATCAACAAATTTATTACTTTACATGAACTAGGTATGTTTCACCATATATGTACCCATCAACGGGTAAAATCCAAACCTTGCTAATGGTAAATAATAATCCATAAAGTTAAAATAGCAAAGGCCTATATGTGGCAATCCATGAGTAGTCAAAGTAGAGTAATAAATTAGTTTGATAATCACATAATAAGATAATATAGGACTACTCAACCATTAGGATCTTTTATCAATAAAAATAAACAAATTAAACTTGATCCAACAAATCTCATAAAGAAAATTCCAAATCCATATTTATGATAAAATCTCATAAATTAATGAAAAATATGAAAAAGAGTCATTCTCATTTAAATGATTGCAAATATAATCAAAAAGAGATATAAATGATAATACGATAAAATCATGACTCAAAATAAAAAAAATTAAGAGATACTAATGACTAGTATGGAAGGAAATTAAAGCAAGGAATCACAAACCTCTTTTGAAAAACAAGATCAAATCAAATGTTTGTCAAACTAGTTTTAGAAAACAAGACATGCGTATCTAAAATAGAATACAAATCACATCAAGATAATTCATACATCTTGTTTTTGGAAACTAGCATATCATATATAGATTGAAACAAAAAACAATAGCTAGAAGAGTGAGTGTGAACATAGATTATGTTGGCCTATTGGTCATGGTCAAACCTGATTTTAATAATTGATCAAATTCTGTCTCGATATACGAATCAATTCAGATGTTTACTAACGACGTTTTCGACACTGATCAAAGATGGATATCTACTCAGTTCAAGACCGAAGCTGTTTGCCACTCAAGAATGCATTACCTTCAAAGCAATGTAATTTTACACTGACCTATCTTTTTAAAAAGACCTATGTTTTTGAAAAACATCTAATTTACAAAAAGTTTCTGAAGGATTTTCAAAAAGCCAAAACAATTTTTCACAAAAATCAACTGACCAAACCATGACAAAACTCGGCCAGAGTTCGGCCAAGTTGAACGTTATGTGAACGTTTGATTTTGAACTTGGTCTCCCTTCAGTTGCGGTTGGTTACAAAGAGTTCTGTCCGAATTCTGCCCAAATTTTGTCAGAGTTCTGTCTTTGGAAAAACTATAAATAGAGAAGGATTTCAATCATTTCAACAAACCAATTCACTTTCAATCTCTTCTCTTCTAAAGCCTACATTTCTTCCAAAGAGTTCTGAAAAGCTTCCATTTTTAAATTCCAAGCCCGTTACAATCCTCTAGTCGATTTGCCAGTGCGGTGCGGTCTAGAAGTTTCAGAGCAATTGTAATCAGAGGCTTGATTGAAGATTGACTCTTCACAATTGAAGTTGGTCTAGTTCTTCGTATCAAAGCTCGCGTCTGTAGAAGTTGCAAGGACTTCGTATGAGAATTTGTAGGATTTTCCAATAGTGGATTCAACTGGAAGCTAGAGTTCTTTCGACTGGATTAGCCCTCACAAGAGAGAAACCCGTATAAATCTCTGTGTTTGCGTTTGCCTTCTGATCACTCTTTTTATTACTGTTATTTATTTTTGTGATTATTATTATATCTGTGATCTAACTGCTAACAAGTTTTATTTAGCAATATTTCGCTACCTACTCTATTCACCTTCCTAGAGTATTCTGCTTTACGATTTCGTTCCTACAATTGGTATCAGAGCAGGTTCTCCATCAAGAGGTATTATATTCTGATCCAAATTGTTCCTACAATTGGTATCAAAGCGGATTATACAGGTAAAGCAAGGTAAAATTGCAGCTATATTTAGTTACTTTTCAATTGTTATATAGATCACAGCATTACACATGGTAACTGTGAAATTCTCAAGTGAAGGCCAAGCCACAAACAGACCCCCACTGTTTGACGGCACAAAATACACTTATTGGAAAACACGTATGAGTTTCTTCCTAAAATCTCTTGATTTTGAATTATGGTCTGTAGTTATTGATGGCAACAAAAAGCCTCCTCGTATTAATGTTGATGGAGTTTTAGTTGAAAAACCCCATGACAAATACACAGAGGATGAAAAAAGGCCAGTCTTGACGCACGTGCTATTAACGCTTTATTTTGTGCTTTAGACAGAACTGAATTCAACAGGGTGTCTACCTGCACAACATCAAATGAAGTGTGGAAACTTCTCGAAGTAACCCACGAAGGAACAACATAAGTCAAGGAGTCAATAATCAGCAGACTTACTCGGGAGTACGAGGCGTTCGAAATGAAGCCAAGTGAACCAGTCACTCAGATGTTTACGAGATTCTTGGATATTGTAAATTATTTGTCTTCACTAGGCAAGGAATATAGTAACCATGAAAAGATTCACAAACTTCTACGAGCCCTCACAAAGAACTGGATTCCAAAGGCTACAACAATCATTGAAGGGAACGACTTCTCAACAATGTCTCTGGAAACACTTATGGGTAAGTTACTCACTCACGAGTTAGAACTTCAAGACTTTGAAGATGCTACACCAAAGGAGAAGTCAGAAAAGTCGATTGCCCTCAAAGCTCAACATAGAAGAACTGTCGAAGATGATTCTGACGACAGCGACTCTGACTCTGAAGATCAAGCTCTTCTAGTAAAAAATTCAAGAAGTTCATGAGATTTAACAGGAGAACAAAAGATAGCAGCAACAACAACAACAACGAGGAAGATTCTATTTACTATGGGTGTAAGAAGAAAGGGCACATGAAGAAAGATTGTCCAACAGCATCATCATCAACAAGAAAAAGCAGCAAATATGATAAAGGCTACCTGAAGAGATCTACATCAAGAAAGTACGCCAACACAAGCATATGGCATGAAAGCGAAGTCAGCGATTCAGAAGATGAACAATCAGATGACGCTACAAATGTATGCTTGATGGCTTGCGATCAGGTAATCACTAATCCTCTATTTGATCCTGAAATAACTTGTAGGCAACTCTAGAGGGAGGTGAATAAATTTTGTGTCGATAATCACCAAATAAAAAATTAACTCTATATTACCTCCATAAAACAGCTATCAAGATAGTAAATAAATCAGAGAGAAATGTGAAAGTAAATAAAGATCAGAAGAGCATACGCAAACACAGCAATTTTAACCTGGTTTTCCTCGTGGAGGACTAGTCCAGGCCTGAGAACTCTAGCTCAGATTAAAATCCACTATTTGTAAAATAGTGTACAACCACGTGCCTTTACTCAGAAGAGCACGCCAACTTCTTACAGATTCGCAGGTGGCGAAACTTGGAATTATCCAAGTGACTTTTCTTTCACTCTTACACAACTTCTAGCTGATATCGCACTGAGCACCTTAGGCTAAGGAGCGTTATGGCTTAGGAGATATGGAAGAATGAGGCTTGGAGTAGTAGAGCTTAGAAAGCTTGAATATTTGAAGGTAAGAGATGATTTGAAATGAAAGAATTCAAGCTCTATTTATACTACTCTGGGGAGGCAGAATTTGGTCCAAATTCTGCCCCAAGAATTCAAATTTTTGAACGTTGGACAGCTTGTAGCAAGCAGGCCCTAAAAATCAGGGTGCTGGAAATCAGGGGACAGAGTTTGGCCTAAACTCTGTGTGGGGGCAGAGTTCGACCCGAACTCTGCCTTCTTGGTGGCAGAATGTTCAAATGGCCTTTAGGCTTTTGGGCTTTGCGGAGCTTGGGCTTGGTTCAGGAATTGGTTTGTTTGTATTGTAGAGCTTGGAGAGATATGTCTAGGGGTTGAGATGACTCAGTGCGACTCAACGTACACATTCTCCTAGACTCAATAAAATAAAGAATACAGACTTGGAATAAAAGGAAAACCAAGAGCCCTTTGATGACGCCTTTCTTCTGATATTTGAGCAGTCCTGAAGATGTCTTTTTCCTTGACAGCTGTCGTCCAAAGGTAAGTAGATCTGGAAATCTGAATACCTTTCAGAGGCTTCGTCCCCGAACCCCCTACGGGGGGCGCTGCCTCCGGTCAGCGGAACCCCCAATACGAGGCCCCGGATAGGTCGCTAGGCGGTTCGGAGAAATCTTTTTGTATGATGCCGTCTTTGGTCCATCATTAATTCTTCATTGCCGATGTCCTGCTTTGATCATGTTAGATCATGCTTACTGTATGTCTACAAATACATGTTAGGCGAGCAAAATATGTTACAGTACGATACAAGCATGGCAATATGATATAGGACAATTAGGACAATGTTAAGTTTAAGTAGCAACATGATAGTGAGTATATGAATATTAGTGACATCATTATGTTGAACTTAACTGATTAGCCATATTCAAAAACACGATGTAATCATTGGGCCGACAATCTCTCCCTTTTTTATTATGGCAAATCGGTTAAGTTTAAGACAGATACGATAGGTGCATGTATCACTAATAAACACATATTGTATGCTAACTTAAACTTATTTCTCCCCCTTTGGCATGATCAAAAAATAAGCTCTCCCGTAATATGAGATAAAACAAACTCAAGCATAAGTAAAGGAGGAAGGCATAGACAATCATGATCAAGATATACTAAATGAAGAACAATGGGAGAAGTGTGTAAAGACAAGTATAGAAACTACATACCCAATGTAGAGTGCCAAATAGAAAATAGCTTGTCAAAACACAAATAGTTGGTAAAACTAAAAGAATTTGAAAATAATCAATAGATAGTTTACCAACATGAAATCCAAGAAAGACATCCAAAAACATAGTATGATATGAAATATTGCTCTAGTTTTGGAAGAGAAAAAAAATTACAATAAAAAACCATGGGGATTAGATAATTGTAGATAATAGATATCAAAGAAGAAAGATACCAATTGAGATATTGAAATAGACAAACTTGATATCAATTGAAATATAAAAACATGAAACATTGATCAATGAAACTATGATAGTCATAATTGTCCACAGATAAATAGTGAAACAAAATAAAGGAATGATCAATGTAAAATAGAGCAATTGATATAAAATGATCCCATTATTTGCAAATCTATTTGCTTATCTAAAATTCATGCATTTGAACTCAATTACCTTATCATGCTATATGAATACCCTTTAGATAACATGAAGGTAAAGTAGAAAAATGTTTGAGAAAGAGAAATTCTGTCGACGTAAATGCTCCCCCTCAAACTATTACCAATATAGATAAAATCATGAAGTTTGGGCAAGTCCTCAACAAGGAAAGCAAAATTAAACATACAAAGAAAGCCAAATCAAAGAAAGCACAATAATCATCAAGATAAAATCGAAAAGTAAATATTAACGAGATGACCCATATAAAAGAGAGATAATATGATAAAAACAATTGCATATACTCTCATAAACCTTTCAAAAAAATATTAGTATCCTAATAATGATAAAAATGGGTCAATGATGAACTACGTATACGACATATTAAAGGGTATAAATGAATTGAACCAATTTATTTGCTTTTCCTTAAAATATGCGTATCTAGTTCCAAAGCACTTATAGCAAAAAAAATGATAACTTCAAGATCTAGGGGTAAATCAACTATTGATTTCTCTCCCTTGCTCAATGCCATAAAAACGTCTATAGAATGATAACTTATGACATAAAAAATAATATAAGGCTATAAAAATGTCATAGAACGAACAATATCATCTTTAGTCAAGAAGATATATCCACTAATAGTTACTAAAGATGAGAAATCAAAAGAATATTTCAATTTAGCACATGTAATCAAAAGACGACATACACTAACCTATATAGAAGAATATCATATTGAAATATGATAGATCAATACATGTTACCTTTTGAGAAAAATGTCATCATGAAAGGAAGAAAGTCAATTAAATCAATCATGATGAAAGTCAAAATATAGCTCAAGAATAAAAAAAATAAAACTCAAATATCATGTCCATGATTATGTAATTAAGAAATGATCAACCAATTTATTGCTTTGCATGGACTATGTATATTTTACCACATATGTACCCTTCAACGGGTAATAATCCAACCTTGCTAATACTAAATGAGAAACTAATGAAGTTCAAATAGCAAAGAGCATATGTGATAATCCATGAGTAGTCAAAGTAAAGTAATAAATTAACTTGATAACCACATAATTAGATAATATAGGACTACTCAATCATTAGGATCATTCATAAAGTAAACCAATAAATAATTATGATCCGTCATAAATTTCATCTAAAAACCATATAAACAAACCAATGGAAAATATAGAAAAGAGTCAATCTTATTTAAATGATTGCAAATTTATTCCAAAGAAATGATAATATAATAAAATCATGACTCAAAAGATGAGAGAAATTTAAGCGATGCTTTCCAATGAGTAGTATAGAAGGAAGTTAAAGTGATGAATCACAAACCTTAATTGAAACAAGATTAAATAAAAAAAATTGTCAAATTAATTTTAGAGACCAAACATATGTATCTAAAATAGAATACAAATCTCATCAAGAAAATTCATAAATCTTGTTTTTGTAAACTAGCATATCACATATAGATTGAAATTCAAGAAGATAGCTAGATGAGTGAAAATAAACAAAAATTATGTAGCTTAATCAATACATCGTAAATAAGCAAGCTACATAACTAATTAAGATTAATGAGGTAGGCCATTAACAGGATAAATGTGCTCATTAAATCTTAAGTTATTAACACTAAAGATACATGCTTAAGCATAGAGTTCACAATAAGGGCAATACATTTTGAATGATCAAAAAGATTTATATGCTCTTTGTTAAGCAAGGATGAGAGTATAAGATAGCAAGTAAATGAATTAGACTCTCATCATGTAAAGGACAAAAGAGATGTTTATGAAAACACAATAGAGCAAATCTTTTTGTCAAATATTGAGATTAACGTCCCAAGATAATGAAATAATAGATTGATCTAGAGAATGCAAAATTATAACCATTATGAAAGTGTATTATCTAGAAATAGAAAATCTCAACGTAAAAGTTCAACCCATAGTAGCTAAAGACATGAGAAGTATGATATATCAATTACATGTATTATCATGTGCTACAAAATATCATTGGACAATAATAATAAAATATTTATAGCTCAAATATAAGGCTAGATGTGATGAAGTATTCTGGAACTTAGGGGGGGATCCAGAACTAGATAATGGCTGCAAGTAAACCTTAATAAATCTTAAGTCTATAAAGTGTTGATCACTTTGGGTTAGATGTAGGGGCCGGTTCCCAGCTAGCGGTAGTCCGAAGACTAGTGCACCATGTCTCTTCAGGCTATTTACACCTGTATGACAGAAGGACCCTTTCGGCTTATTCTTAAAATGTTCTTCACTTTTAAGAACTTAGATTTAAAAGAATATACGCAGTATCATCAAACGACATCAAAATCCAAAAACCCTAAGTATAAGAAAGGTAAATACCTAAATAATAATCAAAGAATGACCATCAAAATTTGCTAAGAATATTTTCAAAACAAATATTTTCATAATACACTTTATGAAAATAAATATATAGAAGATTCATACTCAAAATAAGTATGATGATTTCAACAAGTAAGGTAAAGCACAAAACCAAGCAATTCTTAAAAGAACTTCCATAAAAGTCATGAACAAGACACTAATAAATATTTTCTCTCAACATCCTAACTTGAAGAAGTAAAACAAATAAATATCAGAAGTTGGGAATCATTAATATATTCATATATATCACAAATAGGCATATATAAAAATATCAAAAATCAATTAAAAGGTATGTATCCATAAAGTCAACAAATAAAAGCCAATAAGATATCATCAAAAGAATACTTTAAGGAATAAGCTAATTGATTCAAGTAGAGATGACACAAATTTGATCAAAAGAATTAATAGCTAAATTATAAGGTAAGCACAAGTATGAATAAATACTCTTCAAAATAATATAAAACTTGAGCTCATCTCATATGCCCACATAAAGATATTTATACAAAAATAGATGTCAATATAATAAATACATGATCTACATAGAAATGGAGATAACTATAGTCATGTATAAATAAACTTTATTAGGCAAAGACATAATTGATTCTCAAGAGGATAATCAAAATAAAATATGAGAATTGATAATGAAGGTATTATGCAAGCACAAGATTAAAAAGAAGTATAAGTATATACTTATCAAATTATAAGTAGCTTGTGCTAAACACATATATTCACAAATAGCAATTAAGATAAATATGACATATTAAATACAAATCGGCAAGAAGTAATTATCTCAAAACTTTAAAAATGGAGAGTCAAACTTTAAAACAAAATTCAAGAATCAAGCTCCTATGAACTAGAGTGATATACATGCTTTATAAAGACAAAGAATAGCGAGCATGCATATTTAATGTGTCACACTAATAGAAAATGAGTGATAAACTACATAGTGTGAACTAATCATTTAAGCTAAGTAACTAGTCATGCTAGATAAAAAAAATAATAAAAAAATTAACTAAGCATGCTAGTATTATATGTCACATTGATTTATATAATAAGCAACTAAAGGATATCAATGTAAGCTAGTAGCAAGATATCAAGAGAAATATGCTAGATTCTACAAATATAAACCATTTGAAGAGAATCGTTTAGCATGTTACCAAAGTGGCTCTAGTGGCCACACTTGTGTTGGTGCAATTGCTTGTTAGATGACCTTTGAGCTTTGCAACCACCAACACGCTCTTCGGTACTATGTCCCGATATAAGAAGTTCTACCTACAATATTAGACGAAGACTTTGGTATCCAAATAAACTTGGATCCACATTTGTTAGCTTTAGGGACCCATATACTATTTACTCTAGCTTTGGTAGAAAAACTCCTACGAATAGGACAAGTTACACTCATGTAGCCAATACGAGAACAATAGAAGCACCTAATACTAGTGTGTGCACATGTATCAGAATGAGCATGATTATGAACATGTGATATACTAGAATAATGAATATTTCTAGAGTGAGCAAGCATGGATTTGGTGTTAAGAATATCATGTTCTAATAGAAAATCATTATGCAAATAAGTAAGAGAATCAAATTTAGCATTTAAAGCATAATTCTCTTTTTCAAATAAAGTAATTCTAGAAATAAAATCATCATTTTGTTTCTTTAAAGAGTCAATAGAAGAATCATGCAAATGATGATCTTCTATTGATGAGGAAAGAGATTTGATTTTCAAAGTTAAAGAATCATTCAAACTCTTTAAAGAAACACAAGATGAGTTTTGAGAGTCAAGTCTAGATAATAAATCATTGTTTTTATTTCTCAAAAACTTATTAGATTCTTCTAAATGAATAACCTTTTCTGAAAGTTCTTCATTTGTAGAATAAAAAGCCTTAGCAAACTTTAAGGATTGGTTAGCCATGGCTTTCCACTTAGAGCATTTCTTGCATTTAGAAGAAACATGATTGTCTATGCTACTAGAAATAAAACCCTCTTTATCAGAGGAGGAAGAATACGATGCCATACACAAATAAACAAGAATCTACTATAAGGATGTTAAGCCTAACAATAGAGACCTTGCTCTGATACCAATTGAAATAACGTGTAGGCAACTCTAGAGGGGGTGAATAGAATGTGTGTCGATAATTACCAAATAAAAAATTAACTCTATATCACCTCCACAAAACAGCTATCAAGATAGTAAATAAATCAGAGAGAAATACGAAAGTAAATAAAGATCAGAAGAGCATACGCAAACACAGCAGTTTTAACCTGGTTTCCCTCGTGGAGGACTAGTCCAGGCCTGAGAACTCTAGCTCATGATTAAAATCCACTATTTATGAAATAGTGTACAACCACGTGGCTTTACTCAGAAGAGCACGCCAACTTCTTACAGATTTCGCAGGTGGCAAAACTTGGAATTGTCCAAGTGACTTTTCTTTCACTCTTGTACAATTTTCAACTGATATCGCACTGAGCACCTTGGTCTAAGGAGAGTTGTGGCTTAGGAGATATGGAAGAATGAGGCTTGGAGTAGTAGAGCTTAGAAAGCTTGAATATTTGAAGGTAAGTGATGATTTGAAATGAAAGAATTCAAGCTCTATTTATACTACTCTGGGGAGGCAGAATTCGGCCTGAATTCTGCCCCAAGAATTCAAATTTTTGAACGTTGGACAGATTGTAGCAAGCTTGCCCTAAAAATTAGGGTGCTGGAAATTAGGGAATAGAGTTTGGCCCGAACTCCGTGTGGGGGCAGAGTTCGGCCCGAACTCTGTCTCCTTGGTGGCAGAATGTTCAAATGGCCTTTGGGCTTTTGGGCTTTGTGGAGCTTGGGCTTGGTTCAGGAATTGGTCTGTTTGTATGGTAGAGCTTGGAGAGATATGTCTAGGGGTTGAGATGACTCAGTGCGACTCAACGTACACATTCTCCTAGACTCAATAAAATAAAGATTACAGACTTAGAACAAAAGGAAAACCAAGAGCCCTTTGATGACGCCTTTCTTCTGATATTTGAGCAGTCCTAAAGACATCTTTTTCCTTGACAGCGGAACTCCCGATGCGAGGCCCCGGATAGGTCGCTAGGCGGTTCGGAGAAATCTCTTTGTATGACGCCTCTTTGGTCCATCATTAATTCTTCATTGCCTATGTCCTGCTTTGATCATGTTAGATCATGCTTACTGCATGTCTACAAATATATGTTAGGCGAGTAAAATATGTTACAGTACGATACAAGCATGGCAACATGATATAGGAAAATTAGGATAAAAATTGGTTTAAGTAGCAATATGATAGTGAGTATATGAATATTAGTGGCACCATTATGTTAAACTTAACTGATTAGCCATTTTAAAAATATGATGTAATCATTGGGCCAACAGATCCTTATGATGATTTCACCTTTGAGCAACTAGGAGAGGCTTTCAGTGACATGTTAAATGATTACAGAAAACTACATAGTAAATATGAAAACTCTAAGAAGGTACTTAAAGAGTACAAAGGTGAGATAGAAAGACTTACCGACCAACTAGATTATGTTAGAAATAATGACTCTTCTATTGAGTCTGGTGAGCTTTCATCTATTAAGTTGTTGTTATACGAGACTGTTAAGCTATCCGAAGAAAAAGACCAAACTATCATCCAGCTAAAGGAAGACTTATCTAAGGAGAGAGAGAGTCTCCAGTGTGCACAAGTCAGAATAGAAATACTTATATCTGACTACACTAGATTATATGACACTTCTAAAAAGTTGAAAATTAGTTTAGAAAAATGGTCTGAAGTTGCTGCTTCCTATTCTAACACGTGTCAATTATCGAATCATCGGAACACGCCCAAACCAAATACTGTCAGACTAAACCATACCAAACCTATGCCCAAGAAGACTAATAGGCATGCATTCTTCTATACTAGAAAACCAAAATCTACCAATTATGCACCTCACACAACTTTCAACACTCAATATGTAAAGTGTCATTGTTGTGGCCTCATCGGTCATATATCCTCTGCATGTAGAATCAGAAAGTTAGTAGATTTAAATGTTTATGCATGGATACCAAAAACTAACTAGTCAGGACCCTACAAGAAATGGGTACCAAGAGTTTCATCTATAAATTATTTTGTAGGTAGAATGCTCTTCACATGCTAGGAGCAAATGGATCCTCGATAGAGGTTGCTCACGGCACATGACCGGTGATGCTTCATTATTCGCAATACTGTCGAAGAAGAATAAAAAATGATATGTCTCCTTCGGTAATAATTTAAGAGGGTACATTATCAGTATCGGTGACATTAGTAAGGCTCCCTATCTTGTGAATAAAGATGTTTGTCTAGTTACCGAGTTAAAACATAATCTGCTCAGTATAAGTCATTTAGCTGATCATGGTTATGGCATTAACTTCGTCAAAGACAAATGTACTACAGTTGAAAGTTCAACTGGTAGTACTATCTTTGAAGGTATCAGGGAAGACAACATATATGTTTTCTATCTGTTAGAAGATGCTAACAAAGCAGGTAGATGTTTGATGACCAAAAGCATTGAGAGTCAACTATGGCATATGAGACTCGGTCATACAAACATGGATACAATTTCAAAACTATTTACAAAGGAGTTGGTACGCGGCTTACTGGACATATCTTTCAAGAAGGATACGGTATGTAGTGAATGTGAAAATAACAAAGCTATCCGATCTGTCTTTGAATCCAAGAACGCTGTAAGTACCACTAGACCTCTACAACTGTTACATATAGACTTATTTCGACCTAGTAGAATTGCTAGTCTAGGTGGTAAGTTATATACATTTGTCATTATAGATAATTTCTAAAGATATACATGGGTATATTTTCTTGCATGCAAGAACGATGCATTATCATAATTCATCACCTTTTGCAAGAAAGTACAGAATAAAAAAGGGTTCATGATTACTCGTATTCTTAGTGATCATGGCGGCGAATTTGAGAATACATAATTCGAGCAATTTTGTGACACACGGTTATCTGTATGAATTATCTTGCCCTAGGTCTCCACAATAAAATGGAGTTGTGGAACGTAAGAACAGGACTCTATCTGAAATAGCTAGAGTAATGTCAAACTAGTTTAGTCTACCTAGATATTTTTGGGCTGAAGCTGTCAATACAGCGTGCTATATTCTCAATAGGGTTCTAATTCGACCTATATCGAAGAAGACTTCCTATGAACTATGGTTTGATAGAACACCCACTGTTTCATATTTCAAGATTTATGTTTGTAAATGCTTTATTCTTGATACTAAAGATAATCTGAGTAAATTTGAAAAAGGTCGATGAAGGTATATTTCTAGGTTATACAACAAAGAGCAAAGGATACAGAGTCTTCAACAAAAGAACCATGATCATCGAATAATCAATCAATGTCAAGTTTGATGAGCTAAATCAACACTTAGACGATGACAAAAATGAAGACGTAATTAGACCAAGTACAGCTACTGTAAAACCTTCACACAAAGATGCGGAACCTTCACACCAAGCCCCAGCTAAATCTTCAAACAAAGAAGCAGGAACCAGCAATCCTGAGATTACACCGAAAGCGATAAGATTCTTGGCAGATCATCCAAAGGATTTGGTAATTGGTGAGATTACCAAGGGTGTAAGTACTCGTTCCTCTAATAAAGATATAGCTTCTTATGTTGCATTTGTTTCGCAGTTTGAACCCAAAAATATTGAAGAATCATGTAGTAATAATTTTTGGTTAGATGCTATGTAAGAGAAATTAAACCAATTCGAATGGAATCATATTTGAGAACTTGTTCCCAAGCCCATTGATCATCCGCTCATTGGCACCCGTTGGGTATTCCGAAACAAACTGAACGAGAATGGTTTAGTGACTCGTAATAAGGATCGACTCGTAAATCAAGAATACAATCAAGAAGAAGGTATCGACTACGATGAGACTTATGCCCAAGTTGAGAGATTAGAATCCATTCGCATGTTATGTGCATTTGCTCGTTTTCATAATTTTAAGTTATTTCAAATGGATGTAGCGTATTTTATAATGGTTTTATAAAAAAAAAGTTTATGTAGCTCAACCTCTCGGTTTTACTGATTTTAAAAATCCTGATTATGTTTTCTAGTTGAAGAAAGCCTTATACGATTTCAAACAAGCCCCTCATGCTTGGGACGATCGTCTAAGCTCTTTTCTACTTGACAACTATTTTTCAAAAGGAAATGTTGACGCTACATAGTTTATAAAATCTTTGAATAACAATATTCTTTTGATTCAAGTCTATGTAGATGATATTATTTTTGGATCTACTGATGAATCTCTTTGTCAAAAAATTTCAAAGTGTATGCAGAATGAGTTTGAGATTAGCATGAAGGGAGAGCTGAAATTCTTTCTCGGACTATAAATCAAAAAACCAACAATGGAACGTTCATAAATCAAGCAAAGTAGACAAAGGATCTATTAAAAAAGTTTGACCTGGAAGCAGTCAAGCCACTTAGTACTCCAATGGCGACTTCAACCAAGCTTGATACTGATGAACAAGGCAAATTCGTCGACATACGTAAGTATCGAGGTATGATCAGTAGCTTACTTTATTTAACTGCTAGTCGACCAGACATTATGTTTAGTGTTTGCTTGTGTGCACATTTTTAAGCCAATCATAAGGAATCACATCTGTGCGTAGTTAAGCGTATCTTCCGATACCTTAAAGGCACTTCTTCTGTCGGCTTATGGTATCCCAAAACTACGCCATTTGACCTAACCGGTTATTCTGATGCTGATTTTGCCGGATGCAAAGTAGATAGAAAAAGTACAAGCGGCACATGTCATTTCCTAGGAAAAGTACTAGTCTCTTGGTTTAGCAAAAAGCAAAATTCTGTCGCCTTATCAACAATTGAGGCTGAGTATATCGCCGCAGGACGTTGTTGTGCACAAATTTTATGGATAAACAAACTTTAGAAGACTATGGATTACATTTTACACGCATACCCATTTTCTGTGATAACACTAGTTCTATTAATTTGACTAAGAATCCAGTATGTCACTCATGTACTAAACATATCAAGATTCGACAACACTTTCTTAGAGATCATCAACAAAATGGAGATATAGACCTTGTATACGTAGACACGCAGAATCAATTGGCTGACATACTCACAAAACCTCTAGCGGAAGATCGTTTCAATTATTTATGTCGAGAATTAGGAATTTTAGATGTCAATAATATTAATTAATTTTGTTTTATTAATTAATTTATTCAATACTCAATAGCTATTTTTGAGACAAGCCTAAAAAGAGTCTGTCTGTCACCACGACTACGATCGAAGCGAAGCGGTATTTAAGAGTTCTTCGGTGAACCTCCGTTAGCTGGGACAGTACTCCCACAAGCTAATCTAAAATAGATGCTGAGTAAAGAATATTAATTTATAAAATAATATTAATTGTGTTATTTAAAATTTAAAATTACTAAACTTTTAATTAAATATTTGAAATGAATTGATGAAAAAGATGTGGCCCCACAAATTTTTTTTAAAGCCAGGAGAACCCTTGGGGAATTCGGCCCAAATTCGGCCAGAGTTCGGTTGGGTATATTTATATATCAGTAAGAACCCGAGGCCCCCATCTTCTTCATTCTTCCAAAACCACGTCAACAGTAGCAGCAGTGCCCCAAAAATCCTAGTTCTTCTTCACCTTCCTTCTTCCAATCTACGTGGAGATCTTCGTACAAAATTTGGATTCGTGCGAAGAATCTCGTCTTCTACAGCATACCTGATTCTCAGAAGGTATAATTCCTTCTCTCCTCCACTTTCAAATTATTAGGGTTTTTAGGTTTTGGGATAGAATGCCTAAGGGATTTAATCCTTTTAAAAGAAAGAAGACCCATGCCAGTGAAGAGGCATCGTCTTCTGATCGGCATACGGATTAATTCCCTCTTTTCTTCGGTCCAATCGAATGACGGTGCATCGGACGAGTTTTATTTCAAAACTCCCAACAAAGCATTACTTTGGTATGCCGACTTTATTATGCGTACTATATTGTAACTCCATTTTTCTGAAATATTGCAGAAATTTAAATTTTTATTTTGAGTCATGATTTGGGAATATTATTTTTTTATTTTGAAGTCATATTGTCAATTTTTTTAATCATCTCATTATTCTTCTTTGGGCTAACTCCCATTTAAAACCCAAACTAGGGTTGGGCCATCACTGCCAGCCCAAACAAGTGCTTTTAAAACCAACCCTGATTCAGTTTAATATTTCTTCCCTACTCTTCTAATAGAATCCCTGGCACGAGCTCTCAAATTTTAAATTCCTAACGGCCACGTGCACTCTCTCTCCTCTAACCGAATTGTCAGAGGAGCAGAGGAGGAAATTTCCACCACTATTTGCTTCCTCCTCACGCTAGCTAACCTATAAATATCGGTCGATCGACCCCTTCACTCCTTGCTCTTCTCTTCCTCACCATTTTCCTGAGACAAATCCCAAATCGAGGATCAACCATGAAGACAAGGAGCATCGAAGCAATGGAGTCCTCGTTCATCCACATGCTGTGAGCTAGAAGCATCCTCCTCGACGACTGAGCAGTGGATCCAGAGCACTTTGTCATGCTTGATGAGTTCATCGATCTTTCCGTCCTTGTCAATGAACCTCTGGTAAGACAGAGCACATCACCTTTTAAAAGTTTCTGATCGATTCATCCTATTAAATTCCTTTGTTTAATCAGATCTGGACTTGGTGAACAAGTCACTGATTCGATCAATTCCTTCTCCTCATTTTGGATCAATCAAGGTACTGATCGATCAATCGACTCCTTTGTAGTTTGGATGTTCAAATCAATGCAAATTTCAAGTCGATTTATGTTTATCATCGAGTTAATATAGTTATGATTCTTTCATGGTTAAGTGTTCGATCAATTGCTGCAAAGGAAGTTGGATTGTGTGGTGGAGAATAGCTCGTGCCATTTCACTGATTCAGGAGCTATTGACTCAGGTAATTACTCGATGCAGATCATAATAGTTGCATAGACAGTAGATGATCGAGAGTATCTTTAGTTTAGTTCTGTTATTTCCAGTAACAGTAGGAAGTTGGGTGTCCTGTTTTAGGATTTAGCTGAAATCAATCGTATTGAACTGCATCTTGACTGTTAGGTCATGATGTGTCATTGAAATCCTATGGAACTATTTTGGATTCATAATAGTATTGACTTAAGATTATCTAAACTGACCATGAACTGAATGGGTTGCAAGGTTGTATCAGTAAAGATTAATGATGTAGGTTTGAATGCATAGGACATTGGGACTGATTTTTGATAAGCACATATAGGAATGGAAAATAGGTTGTACAGCAGTTGATTGAACCTACTGTTTGAAAAATCCTGAACTAAATGGGTTGTAGTTGAATGCATCAGAACCTTCTCACTAAACCTTAGAGATCAGTTCCATTTTGTGGACTGGATCATACCAGTCCTTCCAGGATTAATGTGTTCTTTTACAGGGAAACCTGGGAATTGGTGGTTATGGCTAATAGCTATGTGAGACTGATTTTTGTTATTATAAACTGTTATGTTTTACCTGGTGAGGTGATATGGGCATATCCTATTGAGGACTGAGAGTATAGTCTTAAATTTCCAAGAGTAGATTACATGGCAGATGTATGCGAATGTTCCTGAGAATTGCTAATTTATGAACTTGGCATTTAGTTCATGTCTGGCTTAGTAAAGATTTTGGTATCAGGACCCGTATCAAGATAAGGTCCTGGTCATTGTATGTAACCTTGCCCTCTGGAGAGAACTCTGATTTTTGAACTGAACTTGTTAGGTTAAAGTAGCAGTAGGAAATAAGTGCAGTAGCTGTTAAACTATTTTTTCCTGTGAACACTTGGAGTTGAGTTACCTAATTTTACTCCATATTATTTTTCCATCCATTTGGTTCTCATTAAATGATATAGTGATTTCTGATTAAGTTTTATGAACTGTTCTTGCACTTTCTGAACTGTTTCCCTGTTAATATGGATTGGTATATATGAAGTCCAGGTTAAAATGGTTCTTAACCCAAGGTTTATATCCCAGGATATAGGGTATAGGAATGATATCAGTTTTGGACTGTTTATGTTCTGGTTGAGGCATGGGGTTGATTTGGAAACCTACTGGACTACATTGGAGGAATGTATATCATGCCCTGTGTGAGTATACATACCCTGGAGGTAATGCAGGATATGGATGAGGATTCGAGATAGCATGTAAATGGGTGTCCCTGTATTGACAGACGGATTTCCAGCAAGATTATGGGCTGAATGGTAAAGACAGGTTCAATTGAACTTAGGAATTCCATAGTGTAGACTGGTATTTCAATTATTTCTTAAGTCCTGGTTAAGACTGTATTTTAGAGTGTGTTGAGGACTGATGGTTGGACTAAACCATTAATCAGTCCCCATTGGAACGTGGAGAACAGGTCAGGACAAGTTAAGACTGTGAGCAAGTGATTTTAGGACTGAGTCATGTATATGGTTTTTCTGAAACCTGTGAAAGAATTAGGATGTCTTTCCAATTTCTGTATGAATATGGCCTGAACTAGAATATCAGTCCTTCTCCTGATATTGACTGAAATGTATCAATCCTAGTTGAGCATTAGATAGATTAGTTCCTGTCTTATCTGGACAGGAATATGATGCAGAGTATGTTGGACTGTATATTAGACTGTCCTGTTCAGATTTTAAAATGACTGAATGGATGATTACCTTTATACTTGGTCAGTTTTACACATTGATTACTCTTGTCTAAGTTATATCCTATAAGTTTTGTGTTTCATATTAATGTTGAGATAGACCAATTTAGACTCTAACTTGTAAAGTGAACTTGGGTTCAAGTTCACTGTTTTTAGATACCTACAATACAATGAAGGCTGGGCGTGTCCGACTCGTGTCCGATTATTCGGGAGCGGGTCGTGACATATATGTACCGGATCTCCGATCAAGTGGACTGTATTTCTTGACCACCGTCCATACTTTGAGGCTTTAGGATTACATCACTTTGCTACTTTACAGTTTCCTATAGCTACTAATGCCATTAGACTATTTTACTGTAATTTTGTGTTAGACACTTTTACCGCAAGAACTCGTGTCGGCAGGATAGATATCGAGCTCATTGATGAATCGCTAGATAAAATCCTTGGTTTGCCAAACGAAGGTGCCCCGCTCAATGACATCACTGATTTCGATTTTCTCGAGGGTATGACTCTCGTTAGTTTCAAGAATGAGCTTTGTGCGCCCGCACGTGCTCGTCCTGGAAAGTTCAAGGCCAATAACTTAAACTTGTTTAACTAAGAATTACATCGCATCATCTATTCCACTCTACTTCCAAAATCTACTTCAAAAGATGATGTCACTGCACTCGAACTTTCTACTTTATATCACATTCTTAAGGGTATTCCTTTTTCTGCCCCTAAGACTATCATTCAGATGATGGGTAGATGTCGCGAAAGAGACCGCAACCTCTCTTATGTGATGAGCATCCCACACATCTTTCAGAGATTTGATATGGACTTATCCACTTGAGCTCTGGACCCTGAGCCCAATTTCCTCAAGCTTTCTCGTCGCAGCATTGCTACTGTCCTCCACCTACTGCACCTGCTCCTCCTATACCTACTCCTACAGCACATGGTCCTCCTTAGTCTTACCCTATGACTTTTAAGGGTATTCACTAGCATCTATCAGATCTACAGACATTCTTCGTTGACACTTCCAGGGAACATGAGTTCCGCGACGTGACTCGGTTCCAGGCTATTGCCAACTCCTTTGCCGATCTGATATTTGTACAGACGGGTCACTATGCTATCTCTCTTCTTCGATACCCTTCTATATCTGGCTACCGTATTGATGATGAGGCGTTCCACTCTCTGTTCTAGCCAGGGAACGCGTACGATTGGTATCGTACTTCTGGTGCTACTCCACATACTTCTTAAGCTGGCACTTCTGGAGCTGGTCCATCTGGATATGTTGGCACTGCAGCCGATGATGATGAGGATGATGATGACTTTTGAGATGTTACTTTTTGAGACTGATGACTTTGTCTTATGTTTACTTGGAAATGCTCCAACATTCCAAGATATTATCAGTACTTTTTTATTTTGGATATGATTTGTGACTTTGATAGACATATGTTTTTATGCCTCAGTTTGGCATATGACTCAGTTTAGTTTATTTTTTAGCTTAGCACTTTATTTGTTTCAGCTTTATTATAGCATTATCTTTCTTTATGCTTCCATATAAACTGCCTATGACAAATACCATGCCTATGTTGTTTATACCACATCTGGTTATCTTATTCTATCTATGATAGTTATACCATGCCTGTGTTAGAAATAATGTTAGAAATAATGTCTTTATTTTTTATTTTTTTGTGTTTCTCCACTGATTGTTACTTATATATTTATTGCGGGGGAGCTTTCTCTTTTGCAATTATTTTGTTAAGTGACAACGGAGGAGAAACAAGATCTAACATCTTTATGAATACAGGTTATGAACAATTTTTACATTTTCTATCGCAGTACTTTCGGTACACTTTTGAATTAATCAAAACCAAGATGTTATATCGGTCATGGTTTGTCAATTATCAAAATGGAAGAGATTGTTGGCCCATTGGTCATGGTCAAACCTGATTTTAATAATTGATCAAACTCTTTCTTGATATACGAATCAATTCAGATGTTTACTAACGACGTTTTGGACACTAATCAAAGATGGATATCTACTCAATTCAAGACCGAAACTGTTTGCCACTCAAGAATGTATTACCTTCAAAGAAATGTAATTTTCATTTTTATTGAGCCTAGGAATACATTGTACACCAAGTCGTACTGGTAAATAGGCTATCCGAAATCGTTTTTCAAAACTGACCTATCTTTTTAAAATGACCTATGTTTTTGAAAAACATCTATTTTACAAAAAGCTTCTGAAGGATTTTCAAAAAGCCAAAATAATTTTTCACAAAAATCAACTGACCAAACCCTGACAGAACTCGGCCAGAGTTCTGCCAAGTTGAACGTTATGTGAACGTTTGATTTTGAACTTGGTCTCCCTTCAGTTGCGATTGGTTACAAAGAGTTCTGTCCGAATTCTGTCCGAATTCTGTCAGAGTTCTGCCTTTGAAAAAACTATAAATAGAGAAGGATTTCAATCATTTCAACATACCAATTCACTTTCAATCTCTTCTCTTCTAAAGCTTACATTTCTTTCAAAGAGTTCTAAAAAGCTTCCTTTTTCAAATCTCAAGCCAGTTACAATCCTCTAGTCGATTTGCCAGTACGGTGTGGTCTAAAAGTTTAGAAGAGATTGTAATCAGAGGCTTGATTGAAGATTGACTCTTCACAATTAAAGTTGGTCGAGTTCTTCATATCAAAGCTCGCATCTGTAGAAGTTTCAAGGTCTTCGTATGAAAACTTGCGGGATTTTCCAATAGTGGATTCAACTGAAAGCTAGAGTTCTTCCAACTGGACTAGTCCTCACAAGAGGAAAACCAGTATAAATCTTTGTGTTTACGTTTGCCTTCTGTTCACTCTTTTCTTTACTGCTATTTATTTTTGTGATTATTATTATATCTTTGATCTAACTGCTAACAAGTTTTATTTAGCAATATTCCGCTGCCTACTCTATTCACCCCCCCTCTAGAGTATTCTGCTTTACGATTTCATTCCTATAGATTATATAGCTTAACAATATATCATAACTAAGCAAGCTACATAACTAATTAAGATTAATGAGGTAAGTTATTAACAATATAAAAGTGCTCATTAAATCTTAAGTCACAAACACTAAAGATACTTACTTAAGCATAGAGTTCACAATTAAGGGCATACATTTTGAGTGATCAAAATGATTTATAGACTCTTTACTAAGAAATGATAAGAGCAAGAAAGCAAAAAAAAAAACTAACTCTTATCAAAATATGGCTGAAAAGATATTCATAAAAATAATAAAATAAATTTCCTTGCCAAGTATTGAGATTGGTCCAGAATAATAAAATAATAGATCGATCTAGAGAATGCAAAATATTATATCCATTATGACATAAGTGTATTCTCTAGAAATAGAAAATTTCAACATAAAAGCTCAAACCATAGTAGCTAAAGTCATGAGAAATATGATGTAACAATTACATATATTCTCATGTGCTACAAAAATATTATTGGGCAACAATAATTTTAAGAAAGCATAGTATCCAAGGATTGAGCAATGAAAGATTATTAAGATCAAAAAAGCTAAATGTGCTAAAGATATCAAGAAGTACATTTTTCAAAGAGCTTTTATAGTGCACCATAGTAAAGTATAAAGATACAAACTAGAAAATGTGCACTAATTAAGGAGAAAAATTTTAACTGTAAGATAAAGCAAAAAAACTATGTGATCCTTAATAGAACATCCATAATTAGTCATGAGAAAGACATTAATAAATATTTTCTCTCAACATCCTAACTTAAAGGTATAAAACAAATATCATAAGTTAGGAATCATTTATATATATGAAACTATATATATCACGAATAGGCATACATGAAAAGTTCAAAAATTAATTAAGAACATGTATCCATAATGCCAACCAAAAAGTCAAGAAGATATCATCAAAAGAAGACTTTAAGGAAGAAGCTAATTGATTCAAAAAGCACAAATTTGGTCAAAGGAATCAATAGCTAAAGTATGAGATAAGCACAAGTTTGAAGGTAACAAGTGTAACTAAATACTCTTCAAGTCAATATAAAACTTTTGCTTGACTCATATGTCCACATAAAGATATTTATACAAAAATATATATCAACATAAGAAATACATAATCTACATGTAAATGGAAATTTAATCAATATAGTCATGTATCCTTAATGAATGTTTGAAAAATATCATAAATTCAGAACACATATCAATAAGCTTTATTAGGCAAAGACATAATTGATTCATAAGAGGTTTAATCAAAATAAAATATAAGAATCAATAATAAATATATTATATAAGCACAAGGTTAAAATGGAAGTATAAGTGTATACTTGTCAAGTGATAAGAAGCTTGTGTTAAACACATATATTCACAAATACCGATTAATGTAAATATGACATATTAAAAACAAATCGACAAAAAAGTAACTATCTCAAAAACTTTAAAGACGGAGGGTTAAAATCATATTAACTCAAATCAAAACCAAGCTCCTATAGACTAGAGTGATATGCATGCTTTATAAATAAAGATTAAGAATAACGAGCATGCATATATAAATGTATCACACTAATAGAAAATGAGTGATAAACTGCATAGTATGAACTAATCATTTAAGCTGAGTAACTAGTCATGCTTGATAAAAGAATTAATAAGAAAATTAACTAAGCATGCTAGTATTATATCTCACATTGATTTATATAAAAGGCAACTAAAGGATATCAATGTGAGCTAGTAGCAAGACATCAAGAGAAACATACTAGATTCTATAAATATAAATAATTTAAAGAGAATCGTTTGGCATGTTACCAAAGTGGCTCTAGTGGTCACGCTTGTGTTGGTGCAATTGCTTGAAAGATGACCTTTGAGCTTTGCAACCACCAACACGCTCCGTGGTGCTATGTTCCGATATAAGAAGCTCCACCTACAACATTAGACGAAGGCTTTGGTATCCAAATAAATTTGGATCCATATTTGTTAGCTTTAGGGACCCATATACTATTTACTCTAACATTGGTAGAAAAACTCCTACGAATAGGACAAGTTAAGCTCATGTGTCCAATGCAAAAGCAATAGAAGCACCTAATACTAGTGTGTGCACATGTAATGGAATGAGTATGAATATGAACATGTGATATACTTGATTGATAAATATCTCTAGCGTGAGCATGCATGAATTTGGTCTTAAGAATATCATGTTCTAAAAGCAAATCATCATGCAAACAAGTAAGAGAATCAAATTTAGCATTTAAAGCATAATTCTCTTTTTCAAATAAAGCAATTCTAGAAATAAAATTATCATTTTGTTTCTTTAAAGAGTCAATAGAAGAATCATGCAAATGATTTAGCTCATGTATTTGCCTCTTAAGATCATCTATTGATGAGGAAAGAGATTTGATTTTCAAAATTAAAGCATCATTCAAACTCTTTAAAGAAACACAAGATGAGTTTTAAAAATCAAGTCTAGATAATAAATTATTATTTTTATTTCTCAAAAACTCATTAGATTCTTCTAAATGAATAACCTTTTCTGAAAGTTCTTCATTTGTAGAATGAAGGTCATCAAGAATCTCTAAGGATTGGTTAGACATGTCTTTCCACTTAGAGCATTTTTTGCATTTAGAAGAAACATGATTTTCTATGCTACAAAAAGTAAAACCCTCTTTATCGGAGGAGGAGAAATACGATGCCATAGAAAAATAAACAAGAATCTATACTAAGGATGTTAAGCCTAACAATAGAGTCCTTGCTCTCATACCAATTGTAGGAACCCGAGAGGGGGGTGAATAGGGTCAAGCTAACTAATCTAGCACTCAGCACAACCTATGGGCAATTTAAAAATATAAGTGCAAGTGAAGAAGCAACAATAATATCGACACACGATATATCGTGGTATCCTCCCCAGGGGCACTCCAGTCCCGAAACTCTCTTCCGCTTTAATCCACTATTTGAGTAAATATACACACGAGTTTGGATCTGAAGAACTCGTCAACTTCAACACGAGTTTGGATCCGAAGAACTCGCCAACTTCTTACACGAGAGCTTTAGTCCGAAGGCCTCTCCGACTTCAACCAAGAGTTTGGATACGAAGACTCTCCAACTTCAACTTTTCACAATAGGTTTTGATCTCCTTATACAACAAGATGGATCTTACTTTACAACTCAATAACTCTAACACAATTTCTGGATGGCAAATGAAAGCTTTGTAGAGTTGTTTGTGGGTAGGCTTTGGAGGTTTAGAAATTTTTAGGCTCAAAGCATCAACCTTCAATGAAGGGGTTCAAGGCTATTTATAACCAAAGTATTTAAAAGATCTCAAAGATAACTTTTCAGTCAGCGATCAGTATACCGTCGGTACGAACCGGTATACCGTCGAAATACTGGTCTGGAAATACAACGACTAAAAATATAGCCGTTGGGATCATTAAATATTTAAAATTTGACCGTTGGATTTTCAATGTTACTGAATCGGTATACCATCGGTATAGATCGGTATTCCGTCGGTATGCCGATTTTGTAGACAGAAACTTTCTGTGAACAAAAATTGGTATACCGTCGGTTGTGGACACACACAAAAAGAAAAAGAAATGCCATCTTTTTTTATTGGCGTAAGGCACCACAAATCGAGTACGCCTGAGAGATCCTGCGCTGATGATCCCCGAGTACAAAAAGAATTCTAGGAAATGGGATGATGGAGATCAAGCGAAAGTTGCTCGTTTACTCCGTTGACACTCCGATTACAAAAGTGAAAGAAAACCTAAGAAAATTGCTAACTCTCGGCTCACTGGTAAGAAGTAAAGCAATTTGGCTCTTGAAAATGCTCTCTGTTCTGTCTTTTGAAGAGGGATGAGACCCTTTTTATAGTCGTTCTTGAGCTGGAATGATGCTATGCGCCCATATGAGGGAAGCAAACTGGTTTTCAAATAGGCACATAACCCTGCCTTGGGCGCATAGGGTGTAGGCGCATGCAAGCTGTGAGATCGTGGGTTGGTCGTGGTATTGACGTGGCCGTATGCTTCGGTGCACGACTGCTCATGGAGACGGACATGGCCGTGCGCTTCGGTGCACATTTTGATCATGGCTTTGACCGAGTCAGGCTTGCGCGCTGTAACACCCAGTTTTCCAAATGAGGGTAATTTTGAACTTTTGTAAAAGTTTATTATTTAATAATAGGATTTATGATTTATGAAAATTTTTAATTAATTTAATACTATTTAAAATTGGTGAATTATAATTTTGATGTGTCAGCTAGTGAACTCTAGAACTGTTGAGCCTAGAGACTAACCATGACCATGGGGACCTAATCATGTGATTAGAATGACTATTTACAACTTTTAGGCTAAGGGTTGGTCATTTTGTGACTTTTGAATTATTTAGGATTTTGATTAATTGGTGAATTTTAGATTATTTTAATAATATTTAAATTGATGTATTATAATTTTGGTCATTTTTCATATTTTAATATTTTGGGAAAATTTTATATTTTTAATATTGTTTTTATTGGATTTGTTTAGTCGGATTTGATTTTCATCTCGTTCTGACTTGTATTGTGACCCGGGTAGCTTAAACTCTAGATGGGACCCAATATTAAGTTAAGCATGGCTCACAAGACCCAAAACTTAAGTTAGTTAATTAAACTAATTTTTATCATGTTAGAATGGTTAAGTTAGAGACTCAAAACTAGATCATTTTGACCCCAAACTTGAACCTAGTCTAGACTTAACCATATGAGACTAGAGAGGGGCAATTAGGACATTTCCCATTAGTCCTAATGGACTCTTTATGGCAGACACCTTTAGGGGAGAATGATTCATTTCATTCATTATAATCTTGCCTCTTTTATTTTATTTTTTGTTCTTCCCCAATTTTAGAGAGCCTTTCCGTTGATTTGATCTCCAAATCAAATCATTCCTTCACCATACCTTCCCTCAATCATTCCCATTCTTCAAGAGAAGGGTGCTACCAAGGATTGGAAGAGGAGTGCAAGGAGGAGTGTCCACTTTGAGGGATCTTCGTATCGGAGCCGTGTCCTAAAGAATTTCATTGGGATTCCACTCCCAATAGGTAAAACCCATCCTTTAAATCGATTTTCTTTGCATATAAATTAGTTTTGAATCCATAGGATACATCCTCATGTATGTGTCCCATTTAGATTCAAATTTGAGGCAATTTGGAGCTCTCTTGAGAATTTTAGATATGTGTCTTGTGTCCTACTTGATAGATCCCAAATTAGGACACCCCATGTGTATGTATGTATGATAATAGTTTAAATAGATATTTAAATTCAGTTTTATAATGGTTAGAGAGTGGATTGATCTTAGTTAGGATGGTTAGAATGAGTTTCATTTGGATACCTATGTTTGTATCCAAGTATCTTGGCCTATATGTGTCCTTTTGTCCAAAATAACTCAAATTCGTCATAATTTTCATCCACCATTTTATTAACTAAAGTAACTTAGAAATGACATAACTTTTAGCTTAGAACTCTGATTTATCTTTCGTTTTTTAAAAAAGAACCATATCAAAGTTAGCTTTACAAATATATATATTTTAATAAGCCAACTTCATTCTGAGACTTTCTGTAGAAGTATTTGAGTGTCAGCTGTACGAAAGACGAACGCGTTTCGGTATTTTTAAGATTTCGGGAGTTTTCGAATACAAAAATACGATCCATTTAAAGTTTCGGAAAGCTAACACGAAGGACTACAACATAGTTTAATCCTAGAATTTAGTAGAGGCCCAATTGGTACAGTATTGGTTTTAAGTAGAAGAGTGACTATATGATATATGCATTTTGTGTAACCTATGAGCCTATGTTGTATGGATATTAAATGAATATGGAGTATATAATGCATGATATGTTAGATGAATAAAATAATATATATATGATATATATCATCTTTACATTAATATATATATGGTTGAATGCAAGCTTGTAGGAATGCAATTAATATAATGTATGTAAGCAATGCATGAATGAAAGAATGATATACAATGTATGCATGAAAGTATATAATGAATGCTAGATATGAATGCAAGGTATATATGTAATGATAGATATGAATGCATAATGTATAAATATTGTAATGCAATATATAATGATAACATGTATGATAATATAGAGCATATGATGCAAGCTTGAATGGATGGAGGAAATACATGTATATAGGTAATATAGAATGTAATACATGAATGCAAGCATGCAAGATAATGTATTGTATCCATATATGATGTATTCAACTTAAAGATAATGTAATATATAAAAGAAATGAATGATAATATATAACATGATATGTAGGTAATGCAAGGTATAAAATATATGATGTGTACATGTTTGTATGCCTCTATGTTAATGTATGAAATGATATGAATATACAATGTATGCATATGTATAAAACATGTAGGTAATGCATAGATGCACGAATGAAATGAATGTATGCAATATGTTAATATAAATGCAAGTATCTAATATACATGAATGTAAGTACAATGTAATGCAAGTATACACGTATGTATCATGTAATGTAATATACATAATATGTATGTATACATGTATGCAGGAATTAATGTAATATAATGTAGAGTATGCATATATGAATATAATGTATGCAAGTATATAATGTATTCAAATATGTATGTATGTATGTATGTATAGGTACATGAATGAATGTAAGTATGCATATATGATATGTATGACTACATGTATACAATGTAAGTATGTATGTATGCATTTCTATAAATTGAGTTAACCTATAACCTTTTACACACATGCATTCATACACCCTTTGACACCATGTATCCCATATCACATACACCTACCTATCACTAAATTTGATAGCATTAACACATACCCTTTCACACACATGCCAAACACACACACACTCACTTACTCTTTTACCTCTCTTTATATATATATATATATATATATATATATATATATATATATATATATATATATATATATATATATATAGCTTTCCTATATATATCTATGTATATGAATAAGTGAATGTGAATAATATATATACATTATATGACTAAGTTTATGTGTCTTGTTAGCTTATGGTTTAGTTTTGTGCTTGGTTTAACAAGTGACTTAGGCTATAAGTTAGTAGCTATCTTGGATACTTGATTTACATATACTTAGTTTGTTTAGACCTAGAATTGACTAACCTAGACTAGTTGACCATTGTTGACCCAACCCTAGCTAGTTTGACTATATTTGACTAGAGTTGACCTAGTTTAACTTTATAGTTGACCAGAGTTGACCAAGAGTTGACTTTGACCTAGATTGACTTAGACTCATGTAGATTGCATTATAATTTCAATTACCATATAAATTGAACTCTTTATAACCTATGTTGCTATAACTAGGACTCTGTGACTCCAGTTAGCTATCTTTTCATATCAGCTGTTCAGGGTATCAGGCGAGTACATTCTTTGATCATTTCATATCCTGCTTAGAATTATTTTCTTGCTTTAAATTACTTTACTTGATACTATCACGTTGGTCACATGGATTAGTACTATATGGATCCCCTCTTGAGATGTTATCCCCTCAGGGAGCATCGGATACTTCATGTTCTGTGCGTTTCACTTACATGGCGTATCACTATGCTTCATTGGTTCATTGAATCACTTGTGACATGTACCCTCATGATCACAGAGTCTTCCTTGAATCCTTCCATTTATTGGGCTTCCTAGAATCCCTATTTATGGGACTATTATGTACCACCCTTCGGGGGCCGTTGCATAAATCATAACATAACTTGGCTGGATCCTTGTATATTGATTGGGGGTACGGGGGAGTAGAAGTGGACATGTGAATAATATCCAAGTAGTATCTCATCAGAATCATTCCGTAGTGTCTCATCAGAATCATACTATGCCATTTACATGTCTATATTGTACTCTGACTCACTAGCCACTGTTAGTTCTCTATTGTATAGTAGATATTTCTATTACAGTTCTCTCTCTGTTTACATACTTTATTTCTTCAGTTCATGTATCTTACTTTACTGCATGATTGTATTTTTTAACCTGCTATGATCTGTTGAGATGTACTGTGCTCGCTCCTGTCCTGATTGGACCTGTTGATAAATTTTACAAATAGCCTGGAGGTTGCCTGCTAGCCTAGAGGAGACACAGTAGAGGTTGTATAGATAGCTAGGGTTTTGTTTATAGCTTATTTTCAGTTGTCTTGAGTTGTATTTATGGATTACTGTATTTGAGATTTGAGATATTTTCTGGGTTGTGTATCTTAGGCACTTAGACTTCTATCTGATATATTTCTCTGTAGATTTCATGTTTTATCTATCTTCCATTATGCTCTACCTTAGATGTGATTGAGTTTACATTCTGCTATGTCACCCCATTCGGGGAGTATAAACTGCTTAGCCTTATACTGTTAGATGCATGAGACCTAGGATAGCGTTCTACCGCCGACACTGCGGCGTAGGCTGGACGTACCAACGTCTCGTGCCCTTACTCTAGGGTGCAGGTCGTGACAGGCGTATAGCTCTATTTCAGGCTATACGCCTTTCCTCACAGGGGTAGCTTGGGCGCATAGAGCTTCACAGGATGATGGACGCATATAGCTTCACAAGATGATAGACGCATAGAGCTTCCCAGGATGATGGACGCATAGGAGCTTCACAGGGTGACTTAAACACATAGGAGCTTCACTTAGGCGCATATGTCCTCCTTTGGCTTGGGTGCATAAGGCTTTATTTTGCTGAAATTTTCATGCTCCTACAAGACCCCCTTCAAAGTTTTTGATACTTGAACAAGTTAGAAATACTTTGAAAGAAGCATGGACTGTCTTCTTTGATGCAATGGGCGCATAGCATGGCTCTCTTTTTGGGCGCGTAGTATTTTGGCCAGCCTGTCAGAGAGATACGACTGTTGAGATCTTCCTCGAAATCTGAACTGACAGATTCATCGGGGTAGAATTTGAAGAGGTCCATCCTTCGTACGTCGTCCACGTCAGCAAATGGCAGTCGTATAGTGTGCATAAGGCTGGATCTTCACGTGGGCGCATAGGCCATTGTAGGCGTATACTGGGCAGTGGGCGTATAGGTGCATGAGATCAGTGGGCACATAGGAAGTAGCCTGTGCCTATAAATAGGCCCTGAAGGAGAGAGAAAGCTCATTACTCTCCTCTCTAAGAATTTTCTAGAAAAATTTTCATCTTCTTTCTTTGAGAACCATGTCTCCCAAGGTTGGTAAGAGATCCGCGAAGGGCAAGGAGGCTGCGCCGAGTGGCTCCCCTCCTGCGGCAGTGTCTTCGGCAGTCCAGGACCCGATTCTGGGTGAGGGCTTACTTTAAAAAATGAAGTTTCGAGCGTTAATTTGTGACGCTCAGACTTCTCTTCTGCCTGGGCGCATGCGCCGAATACAACATACTTCTGTGAGCATCATTATGTGTCCACAGAAGTCATGTGCCAACACTGTGGTGTGCTATGCGCCCACATGTTGCCATGTTATGCGCCTACGTGCTATGACATGTTATGCGCCCGCGTACTATGTTATGCGCCCACTTGTTTTTGGGTGCATATCCCTTTGGGCGCATAGCCCTTTGGGCGCATAAGAGCCTTCTAGTACTCAGTTTTTTTCTGCGGATTCTGAGTCTGACTTTCTCTTATGTCTTTGACTCTTACAGCATCCATGCCGAAGGCTGAGACCGTTGTGAAGGAGGAGATGCCGCCTCCTCTCATCAAACAAGAGTCATCGTTTGTTAAGGAGGAGGTGATACCAAAAATTGAGAAAAAAGCAGAGCTGGCACCCATTGGGAAGGGAATTACTCCCAAGATTGAAGCTGCTATAAAGGAGGAGCACAAGTCTGAGGGTAGTAGCACTGGGAGTTTGACCTTCCTGCCCCGTCCGAGGACCTTGATCAAATAGATCCTTCATATACGAAATGGTTGTGGGAATGGTATATGCCTCACCACAACTAGGATACGTGGGTTCCCATAAATGTCCGCATTTTGTCTTGGTATTTTTGTCTGTCTTTAGCTGTAGTTTACATTTCGCTTCTTTTGGACATCAATGTAATCCTTTACTTCTCATCCAGATGAAGAGATGAAAAACTTTTTGGTTTGCTCATGAGATGTAGTCCTGTGAATGTAACAGATTTTGAATAAATAGAATACATTCACTCCATTCTTTGCTTGTGGTATATGTAGTGCTTATATTAGAGGGCCTAATACAGTATTTGTGTAAAGGATCTCCCGCTGGAGAATTTTGATGTGGACCTATTATCTGATTTATATTCAAGTTATTCAAATGTAGATAATAAGTTGAACGAAGCTGCTAATAGAGGTAATATGGACGTAATAGCAGGGGATGTTCTATATTTGACCAGAGGTAATATGGACGTGGAAAGATATATAATGTTAGGTGGGAGTGGATAATTCAGAGGTAATATGGACGTGATTATCCTTGATGAATGCTTTGCTCAGAGGTTATATGGACATGGCAAAACATAATTATTTCACTAGGGAAATAATTATCGAAAAATAACTCAGAGATAATAGGTACGTGACTTGTTTTCGTCAAACTGGGTTTGGACAGAGTCAAAAACGAGAATGATTCCACTGGAAAAATTTTTAGAGGACGTATTATACAGGACATATTCAAGACTCTTGAAATACGGATAAAAGTTAGATAATTTTTGAATCATATAAACATCGCACTGTACATTTATATGACTGAACATATGTGAACATTATGTAAAAAGGTTACACATAGTATTTCTTCGGGAACTTGTCATTGATAGGCATCATGAGCAAGTCACCATCAGGCTTGGTTAGTCGGTACGCACCGTTAAAATATACTGATTCTATGATGAAAGGACCTTCCCATTTAGGCTGGAATTTTCTTTTTGTTTTGTGCGTCATAACTATTGGTCTTCTCACTGCTAAGACTAGATCACCGACTTGGAAGATTCTTTCCTTCACCCTTTTGTTGAAGGCTCTGGAAAGACGTGTTTGGTATAGCTCAATGAGCTGTTGAGCTAACAAGCATTTTTTGTCTAGCGCTTCGAGCTCCTGGAGTCGTAGACTGTAGCTTTCTTCGGTAGTCAACTCACTGGCTAAGGCTACTCGAAGAGAAGGAATCTGGATTTCTAGGAGAAGAACTGCTTCGCTTCCATAAACCAGAAAAAATGGCGTACTGCCTGTTGGAGTCCGGACCGTTGTACGATAGGCCCATAGACATTCACCGAGCTCCTCGTTCCAATTGTGCTTGTTTGAAGACACGAACTTCTTGAGAAGTTTTATAATAGTTTTATTGAAGGCTTCTGCTAGCCCGTTAGCCGCTGGATTGTAGGCAGTAGAGGCTACGTTCTGGATTCGATTCCTATCGCAGAACCGATAGAATGCATGGCTTGCAAACTGTGGACCATTATCATGGATGATCCTGCGAGGTAGGATGAAGCGGTAGATGACGTGATGTTTGATGAAACTGATCACGTTCAATGCCTTCACTTCGGTGAGTGGTATAGCTTTCGTCCATTTGGAGAAGTACTCGGTTATGGCTAGGATAAACCGATGTCCTTTGGAGGATGGAGGGCTGATTGGTCCTATGTCGTCCATGCCCCAGGCTTCAAACGGCCAAGATGCTGCCGTCGGGTATAGCAACTCCGAAGGTTGATGAATAAAATCGGTGTGGAACTGACAAGCTCTACACTTTTTCTCATATTTAACAGCATCTGCTATCATTATGGGCCAGTAATAATCCATTCTTTTGAGGCGATCTTGTAATTTGGGGCCTGGTTGATGTACGCCATAAACTCCATCGTGAGCCTCCTGGAGTGCATGTTTGGCTTCTACATCTGATAAACATCGTAACAGTAGCCCGTCGTAAGAGCGTCGGTACAACATCTTGGTAGTTGTATCATAGTAAAATCTGAGGGATCGCCTTTGGATAGACACTGCTTCCTTCGGATCCTCAGAGAGGATTCCATAGACAGCATAGTCTATAAAAGGGAATCTCTAGTCTTTAATATCGACATTTATTTATTTTGTGTAACTGTGATGAATATGCAAGGCATCTTTCACACAGAATAGCTCTCGACCAGACACTGTGATCGACTGCTGAGCATTGGTAGGAATGGTCAAGGAAGCAGCGAGACCGGCTAGAGCATCTGCTTCTATATTCTGTAGTCAAAGTATGTGCTCGATGAAGAATCTAGCGAAAGTAGATGCCAACTCGATTGTTGCTCTGTGGTAAGGGATGGGATCGTCGTGACGAACTTCATAATCCCTTCGAACTTGACTAACTATTAGCTTAGAATCACCGTACACTTCTAGATAGTCAACTCCCAGCTGTTTTGCCAGCTGTAGGTCGATTAGTAGGGCATTATATTCGGCCACATTATTGGTGCATGGTTCTATGAAAGAATATGTACGATATATAACCAGATGATCAGTTGACACGATAACCAGATGATCAGTTGACACGAGCATGACACCTACTCCAGCCACAATATTTCCTTTGGGTCCTGTTCTTGATGCACCGTTAAAGAACATTCGCCAAATGGGAATTTCTTCAGTTGCAGTGTTAGACTCTACTACTTCATCGGGGATTTCGTCATAGAGTTTGAAAGATTCTGGCACCGGATGAGCTACCAAGAATCAGCTAATGCTTGGCCTTTTACTGCCTTCTGTGGAACGAAGAGAATATCATACGGAGTCAATAGAATTGCCCATATAGCTAAACAGGAATTGAAAGAACCCGGTTTAGTCATGAGTATTATGAGAGGATTGACTTTATATATGATGTAGATAGTCTGTCCAAACACATAGTGGCATGTCTTTTGGATGGCAAATACTAGTGTAAGGCATTCCTTCTTTACAGGTGTTTATCTGTGCTCGACACCCACCAGTGTGCGGTTGAGGTAGTAGATTACCTGCTCATGGCCGCCTTCATTCTTCTGAGCTAGGAGGGCGCAAAGAGAATGGTCCATAGTGTAGACATATAGTAAGAAAGGCTTCCCCATTATTGGAGCTACTAATACTTGAGGGCTTGTGAGATACGCCTTGATGTCTTCGAACGCACATTGACATTGTTCAGTCCGGACGAAAGATACACCTTTCTTCATGAGCTGAGTGAATGGTTGACACCTTTCAGAGAGGTTCGAAATGAATCGTCTGATGTAGGCTAGCCTTCCTTGTAGTCCGTGTAGTTCTTTGAGGTTTCTTGGAGGATGCATATCGAAGATAGCCTTTACTTTCTCCGGGTCTAGATATATATCCCTTGAAGTGATGACGAAACCAAGAAACTTGCCGCTGGAGAGTCCCAGAAAAGACTTGGTTGGATTCATCTTGAGTTGGTGTGCAGGCATTAGTTCGAACAAAGTTCTCAAGTCTTGGAGGTGGTTGCCCTTGAGACGACTTTTAACTACAATATCGTCTACGTAGCACTCCACTATTTTGTGCAAATGATCGCAAAAAATAGTATTCATGGCTCACTAGTATGTCGCCCCTGCATTTTTTAATCCGAAGGGCATCACCGTATAGCAGTATACCCCCAACGGTGTTTGAAAAGATGTGTGCTTCTCATCGTCGAGAACATCTTGATCTGGTTGTAGCCTGAGAACCCATCCATGAAGGACATCCGCTCGAAGCCGTAAGTATTGTCGATCATTACGTCGGTGATTGGTAGAGGAAACTCGTCCTTCGGGTATGCAGAGTTCAAATTACGGTAATCGATACAAACTCGAACTTTACCGTTCTTTTTCATGACTGGAACGATGTTGGCAACCCAGTCAGGGTGTTGTTCTTCGCGAACGAATCCACTGGTAATGAGCTTCTTGACTTTATTTTTGATGGCCTCCATGACATATGGTCGGAATCGTCGTTGTTGCTGCTTCACTGGCTTAGCTTTAGACGAAATATTCAGGCGATGCATGGCGACTTTCGGATCCAGGCCTAGCATGTCTTCATAGCTCCATGCAAAGACGTCGATATGTTCTATAAGTTGTATAAGAGATTGGCGTTCTTCGTCAGATAGACTTTTGCTGATAAAGATTGGTTTAAAGGATGATTCATCTCCTAAATTAACTTGGATGACTTCGTCTTCGGTAGGTGGCTTACGTTGTTCGAAGCACAGCTTCCACCTAGTGTCCATCTTTTGAGCCCATTGTTCGAGCTCGATTGATTGGTCATCGTCTATAATTTGGTCAACAGAAACCATATTGACGGACAGAGTTGCTTTGAACATGTCTCCAATGCTGGAGTCTGAGTCCCAGAGGGAGGAGTCAGAAAAATGAGAACAACGATCTGCTTATTGGAGGAGTGACATAACCCAAACCAACACCATTTCTTTGATAGTAGTTCTCGAGTTTGCCGGGAGAAGTGAAGTATCGTAATGGCAACCGTCATCCCCGGCCTTAATTTAAGCCTTGGTCGCTTTTTGATGTCATATCCCATGTTCTGGATGATATTCTTGGCCTGCCAACTATATCGGAAAAGTTTTATTTTTCCAGGGTCATAGTCAGTTTCCGTGTTGTGCTTGGAAGAAGTAGAGTCTGGAACGAACTTTCTCTCGCCACTTATACGATCGAATATGATTAGTTCTTCATCCTTCTTTCTGGCTGGAATGATGAAGTAGTGGATATCTTCTGGATAAACTTTTTTCCGTAAGTGAGGCGTCGTGAACGGCATACAGAGATATGGTCCTATGCCGTGCTCTAGAGCGTATATCGTATCTAGGTAGTGGTTTACAGATTGATAGACATCGGAGTAATTCAAAGATAACTTTTACTAAGGAAATACGCAAGTTCTTCTTCAGGGAAAACATCATTCGTTGAAGGTACATTATTATGAGTGTTGATATAGTCATTGAGAGGATCATCATCTAGAAGAGGAGCCACAGTCTTGGCCGAGTTCACCACGTAGGGTAATTCTTCAGGAATGGGAGGACGGGCATCAGTAGGTTTCTCCTGGGGATTTTTGCAAAGAGTGATGGTCAATGGTTTGACCTTGTCAGGGTTCTTCTTTTTCACCCAGATTGTGAGAGGCTTTGGAGTACTTTTTGGAACAGTACGTCCTTTGACTCGGATGATCAGGGGACCATCATTGAAGGATGATCTTACTTCAGCCTCATTGTCAGCTTTGTTTCCGTCATCCATGGGGGGCTGAGATTGGTAAAGTCCCGAATCTTCATAGTAAGCCTCGATGCCCTTAAAATGATCGACATTGGCAAACTCGATCTTCACGACACCGTCGCTGTTGACCTACTTGAAGCACTGGTGAAGTATGGAAGGAATTATCATATTCTCGTGTATCCATGGACGTCCCAACAAGACATTGTAGGATACAATGGCATCGATCACGTAGCAGGAAACCTCCGTTCGGAGATCACCGATCTGGCACTTGAGATGGATTTTGCCCAGCGTGTGGCTTCGACCAGCATTGAAAGCCATGATAGTTGTGTTGGTTGCAGATAGCCTATGTAGAGGGATTCCCAGAATTTGAAGCAAACTTCTAGGAATGATGCTGAGGGAGGATCCTGGATCGATGTGCATGTGGTCCACCTTGATCGCCTCGATATACCCTGTATAGTACAGGTGTCTATCATGACGATTATTTTTTAGTAACATGTCCTCCTGTGAAAAGGTGATGTTGGGCACCACTTCCATAGTACCGTAGCAGTAGGGACAGGAGACAGGGTCTTCAGCAGGGACTTAGACTTCAGCGAGATAAGAGTAAGCATCTAGTAAAGCTTCGCTTAAGGCCTTTCACGTTTCTTTGGAGAGTCGCAACAAATTAACACAGAGACAACCTGGCAGGTGTATTGGCTAGCTGTGCCAGTATATCAAAGTTGTAGGGCCGATCCATGCCTTCGAAAGTTGGTGCCTACAGAGACTTGTCAAACTGTGTCTCCTTCTGCTTGGCTTTGTCCGAAGTTGAAGCTTTAGACGGGCCGGCTTCTGAGCTTGTAGGGGCAGTAGGAGGTTGAGGAGGTACTGCTTCTTCTTGTGCAGAGTCGTATGTCCGAAGATAAGTCTTTCCCGATCGCATCTCGCCAGATAGAACCTCGTTGATGGGAGAGGATACCATATGGCATGACTTGTATTTCTTGTCCCTTTTTGCTTTAGGAGGTACCACCTCCTGCGTCACTTCTTGCACAAGGTCCGGATGGACCCACATGAACTTACCACGTTCAGTTGTGAGTGGCACTAAGGTTGAGTTGCGAGCTGGCGGTAGGTTGACGACTTCTATTATTGCCTTGGGAATCGGGACCACGTCGTCTGGGACTTCTGTATGAGAAAAGTCACCAAACTGAAGAGAGATTATGTTAGAAGATATGACCTTGTCTTCAGCTTCGAGGTTGATAACTTGGTTGTCGATAAGCTGTTGTATCTTCTTTTTCAGGATGATTCAGTCTTTGGTGGAATGATGCACGTACTGATGATAGAGACAGTATTTGGGATCGTTGATCTGATTCGCCTCTGCAGGACGTCGTGGTGGAGGCAATGTCAGTTTATTATCCTTTGTCAATGTGTGAAAGATGGTAATGACATCGTCTTCATCAAAGGAGAAGGTCTCCTTAGGCTTGTCGGAGGCGCCCTGAGAATTGAAAGCTCCTTTGGATGTGTCGATCTTCAGGACTTCTTTTCCTTTACTCCTGCGGACAGGGATAGTTTGAGAATGTTTGCCCTTATCTTCCGATTTAGGTGTTTTCAACCCCAGTAGTTCCAAGTTAGGAACGTTGTTTTCAGCAGCATCAGCAACCCCAATAAAAGTGGGCCATGTATTATACATATGTATACCCAGACATAACTTCACCGTAGGAAGGAAGTTATGTTGACAAGTATCCATAACTTCTGAGTCTGATATGCCGAAGGGCATCTTCAGTACTAGCCGCCTGAAGCGTTCGATGAAGGCGATGACAGACTCGGTCCTCCTTTGCTTGGTCTCGATGAGGGTGGACATACTAACATACATGCCACTCTCATAAAACCTGTTAAGGAACAACCTCTCCAAGTCTTTGAATGAATTGATACATCTGTCAGGCAGACTGCAGAACCATTCGAAAGCTATCTCCTGCAAGGTGCTAATAAACAGCTTCGACAAGAATGGATCATCTCTGAGTAAGTGTAGAGTCTGCATATTGAAGTATGTCATGTGTTGACAAGGAAAATTCAACCCGTCAAATGAATTCAGCATCAGCGGCTTGTAGTTAGGAGGGCAAGTAGCATTCTTCCACTCAGGGGGACAAGGTTGAGATATCCCCATATTCTGCAGCTCATCTTTGTGTGAGATAATGTTGAGACGGGCGACCAGGGAATCAATTGCATCCTGTTGATTGAGCAGGTATTAGGAAACAGCTGCTGAATGGTTGTCAGGTGTCGTTGGCGAAGGACCACCCCCAGTATTTGCGAGATTTTGAGGAGGCGCAACGGAATGATACTCCTTTTGTAGGGAAGGAGGGTTGTTGCTATGTGCCAGACTAGCATGAGCCGAGACATTTTGTTGAGGTGGAGGAACAGCCCCAACAGCTTGAACCGCCATAATACTGGTAAGCATATCAGTGATCTTGGCGAATACTGTTTCCAGACCCTCTAGCCATTTGCTGGTCTGGTCGCTAGTCTCTTCAGGTCTTTCTCCGTCCGCCATGTATGTAGATAACATGCGAGCATGAACAGAAGAAACAGTACAACTGGTGCTGATACTGTCTGTATCTAAGTGGGCAAGTCCCTCGTCTTCAAGTAGAGGAGGTAGATAGTCACCAACAGACTCGAAGAGATCATCGTCCTCTGGAAGGTTACCTCCAGTGTGAGGGTCATCTGCTTCAGACCGTAAGGGAATACTACCCCCAGCTTGGGATTATTCGTCTAATGTATAGAATTTCGCCTTTGACTAGGTGCCCATATAGACTCCTTCAGATGTGACAGCCTGTTGGCCATTTGTTGGTAGACTTTGTCTTCTTCTTCTCGCAAAACTGAGAGAGAAAGTTGGGTTCGTGGTCCACCGTCTTTGATTGGGGCTTCCGTAAGGAGGACCCCATGAAGCCATAGAGAAGTACTGTCGTCGAAACACGGACTTTCTCTGAGGTACTCTTGCTAATTTGGAGCAACAACAGTTAATAACAATACTGGTGCACGGGTGTGCACTATGGATTGTTATGTCCTCCCTCGCTTTACGCTTATGATTTATCATGTCGCATAAGTTAACGTAAGAGAGTTGTGCCTTACAACCCATGTTGCATGCATCGCCAAGCTTTGCATGCGGGTTCATAAGGAGAGTTGGCGCATCCAGACTTAGTTCATGTGCAGGGGCAACCCCCACACCTAAGTTCTGTGATGTCCTTGAAGACAGCCCTGTGTTATACGCTTTGAGGCCTATCTTTTTGATGTGGGCGCATAGGCCTTGGAGACTGGCTTGGGCGCATGCTTCTTGACAGCATATCTGAGTCTCCTTGATGTGGGCGCATAGCATGGATCCAGGGAGCCTGGGCACAAATCCTTGGGCGCATGACCCTGGATGCCCAGTCTGTTGAAGACAGAGGCATTCTGGCTGGGGTTATGCGCCCAAGCATCCCCTTGGGCGCATGGCTTTGGGCGCTTGCTTGGTGGAGCAGCGCTGCTTTCTCCCATTTTCACCTACTTCGTTTGTGAGCCTCGCTGGATTTGTCCAAAGTGTCGCACACCCCGATTCTTGGCATCGTAGTATTTTTCTCTACCAAGTTTCGAGTGTCGAACACTCTGTTGTTGGTGGTGTGAGCCTTCTCCATTTGGAGAACTGTTGTGGCAGAGTCATGCGCCTATGTGACAGAGTCCTCCAGTTGCATATCCGCTATGATACTAGCAGGATATGCGCTGCGAGCCTTTGGAAGCCAAGTCTTATGAGACTTGTTTGGCTTTGCTGATTTTGAGGGAGTAGAGCCATCCCTCGAGAGCATCTCTTCGAATGCCTGCTGATCAAATTTTACGATCAGCATCTTCTGAATGCTCCCCACTTTATCGATATCGGATTGCGTCACCACCTTCTCGTCAGAGGTAAAGGTAGTCCCCAACAGAGTCACCATTCTTGTGGACACACACAAAAAGAAGAAGAAATGTTGTCTTTTCTTTATTGGCGTAAGGCACCACAAATCGAGTACGCCTGAAAGATCTTGCGCTGAGGATCCCCAAGTACAAAAAAGAATTCTGGAAAATGGGACAATGGAGATCGAGCAGGAGTTGCTCCTTTACTTCATTGACACTCCGATTACAAAAGTGGGAGAAAACCTAAAAAAATTGCTAACTCTCCGCGCACTGGCAAGAAGTGCAGTAATTTGGCTCTTGAAAATGCTCTCCGTTCTGTCTTTTGAAGAGGGATGAGACCCCTTTTTATAGTCGTTCTTGAGCTGGAATAATGCTATGCGCCCACATAAGGGAAGCACACTAGTATTCATGCGGGCGTATAACTCTGCCTTGGGCGCATATGGTGTAGGTGCATGCAGGCTGTGAGATCGTGGGTTGGTCGTGGTGTTGACGTGGTCGTGGTGTTGACATGGTCGCATGCTTCGGTGCACGACTGCTCATGGAGACTGACGTGGCCATGCGCTTTGGTGCACATTTTAAGCATGGCTTTTACCGAGTCAGGCTTGGGCACATAGCTCTATTTCAGGCTATGCGCCCTCCCTCATAGGGGTGGCTTGGACGCATAGAGCTTCACAGGATATGGGTGCATATAGCTTCATAGGATGATGGGTGCATAGAGATTCCCAGGATTATGGGTGCATAGGAGCTTCACAGGGTGACTTGAACACATAGGAGCTTCACTTGGGCGCATAGGTCCTCCTTTGGCTTGGGCACATAAGGCTTTATTTTACTTAAATTTCCATGCTTCTACATCTGTATAGACCGTATACCGTCGGTATGCCTATTTTTATCCAAAAATCATCATGGGCTAATTTCGACCCTAGCCTTCGATTTTGCCATCGATTTTTTGTGTTTACAATTATTCCTAAGACTCATTACAGACACCAGAAATACTGTAGCAGGTGCAGGCTTCTTCAGAGTCTTGAAATGATGATGGCATGGCATGGCTTCTTTCCTTGATAGATGTTGGCTTCTTCTTTGACGAAAGCTGTCCAAAGATATCCAGTTTGTGAAAAATGAATACCTTTTGGGGGCTTCGCCCCCAAACCCCCGACAGGGGGCGCTGCCCCTTCGACCCCCATCCGCTGACCGGGCAGCGGAACCCCCGGGTGCGTGGCTCCGAAGATGTCGTCGAACGGTTCAGAAAAATCTTTATGGAATACCATCATCTTTGGCCCACCATAATTTCTTCAGTGCATATGTCCACATTGATCTTGCTTATTGCTTTTCTGCATGTACATGTTAGAAGAATAAAGCAATATACATGTAGCAAACATGATAAGATAAAGCACAGTAGGACAATGCTAAGTTTAAGTATATGAGCTATAGTGATAGCATAAATATTAGTGAGATCATAATGTTAAACTTAATTGAATAACCATAATCAAAACATAGTTTTGATTTTGGTAACTCAATTAAATTTAATATATATATAATAAAAACTCATATTACTAATATATAAAATAATATGCACATATCACCAAAGGTATAAGCATAAGTAGAAATGTTGTAGTGATAATATGAAGATTAGTGATAATGAAATGATAAACTTAACAGATTAACCATATTAAAAAACATGATACAATCATTGGGCCAATACATGGGGTTTCAGAACAAGTAACGAAATCGAAAAGGATTCACTACGTGAGAAGAAATCAGATCGAGAAGTAGGGTACCTTGCGTGCGTGAACACAGAACAAGGTTGTGTATGCTGTCGGGTTTCTGGATTTCCCGGCGGTGCGGAGGTCGTCGATGGCAAGTAGGCGGTCGAGGGGTTGCTTGAGGAGGCTGGGGAGGCGCTAGGCTTGGTGCTTGGGTTTCTGGTGTGAAGTCGAGGGAGAATTTTTAGGATGAAGCTAGGGTTCTCAATTTTATATATATATATATATATATATATATATATATATATGCAAATGACCTCTAGCCTAGTGGTTAAGAGAGATGCATGCGGCCCAAGGGGTCAGGAGTTCGAGCCCCAGTGGAGGCAAGTTCGCCACAATTGACCCATTGTTTCAAAAAAAAAAAAAAATATATATATATATATATATATATATATATATATATATATATATATATATATATATATATATATCGATTTTTTTTTACTCTGAGATTGGCTCGGGTTTGTTTCCGATAAAGCATAAGATTGAATGAATTTTTTTTAGGGTGTGTGTTGGAAGAGATTTAGGGATAAGGGGAGATTTGAATAGGAGATTATGGAGGAAGATTTGATTTGTTCACATCTCCTCAATGCTTGTTCGCATAAAGGAAAAGAAGCCATGGTCGGCTCCTTATGAATATTGTTCTGGGAATAGTACTCATGGCTTTGTGTTTTTTTTCTTTTTTTCTTTTTTTATGTATATTTACTTGTATAATACTTATACACTTCTCTCTTTATGTATTTATATAGCAATTCATAACTATATTATGCCATAAAAATACAAGAAATCCTAAAATTTTATAAAATTAATAATAAGCTTACAACGTATTTGTAGGAAAATATTTTGCATGCCAACAGCCAAGAAATTTCCTATTTATGTTAAACTTGATTTAACAAGGTAATTCATTTATATATTAACAAAAATTATTTGCTAATTATAAAATACCACAAAATATTAATAAAAATTTAAATAAATTTTTATAAATATTAGGGGGTTTACAGTGCTATGCCAGCAGCAAGCCAGAAATGTGCGCTGAAAGTCACGGGCGCGGCTAATAGCAAGTTGTAGAGAAGTTGACTCAGGTGCTTTCGCACCCGGAATGGGTCAACACTTATAGTTCTTTTCCACTTGGGTCATTTCATGCACTTGAACCAAGTCAGGGGCATACATTGCGGTGTAAAACCCATGCGCCCATGTGGGTTGTGCGCATGAAGTCGGTTCCACTCGCAATATGTATTGCTCTCCCACTAATGATCTTCGTACATTTTATCATTAAAACTGGATCAGGGGGCGCATCACTCATACACTCACCCTAAGGTTTGGCTTTTCCATGTGATGTGCCTGAGGAGGGTGCAAGTGTAAACTTCTGCTCACATGATTTAGGCAATGTGATCACTCAGAGACATAGATCAGAGAGAGACGACCACCATTCACAACTCGCCCCTCACGAGAAATACTTTTGCTATGGTCGCCATCAACTGTTGTTGCCACAAAATAGTGACCCACCTGTGAGACTCGTCTCACAGTATCGGTATTTATATACGGATACGTATTTTGTAGTGTATTTCATATTTTCTTGATTTTCGTAATGCTTTAAAATTTTTCTAACTTATAGATTTTTCCTTGGCCGGCATGCCGCCAGTATACCGGAGTATACCGACGGCCTACCGTCCATACAGATTTTCCACATTTTAGATATTTTCGATTTCAGATATTTTCATGAATAGTGTTTCCGATATTTTCGTGAATAGTGTTTTAGATATTTTGATGAATAGTGTTTAGATATTTTCATGAATAGTGTAGATGCACCCTATTACCCATTGGATATTTGGTTTTGTTTTCATGGTTAGGATTGACTTATATCTTCACATGGATCACCATCCGACGGCTAAGATTAATTCCCCCTTCTATATATACCATTTCACTTTCTCTCTCCTCTCTCTTTTCATTTTTTTACTCTCTCTTCATTTCTTCTTCCCTTCTCTCCCCCTTGGAGCTTGCCAAGAGCTTGGCCTTGAGGCATTGGGTGTGGTGTCTAACCCCCCTAGGAGGAGGAGTAGAAGATTAGGCTTGGAGCTTAACCTAGGCAAGTACATCTTGCCAAATCCATGAACCATTTTGTTTTGTTGTCATTTTTGTTTTCCTTGGTATTAAATGCTTAGAATTGTTCTAAACTCATTTTGTTAAGAATGTTTTCCTTGTGATTCTCATCTATATGCATGTTTCCAAAATTGGTTTAAACAAGGTTTTGATTTTCTGTTAAAACCCAATATGGACTTAGTAGAAAACTTAGTATCAAGAGTGATACTAGTGTTACCATCATGGATCTTAGTTATATATACATATATGAGGCCCTCACATAGTTTGTATATCATGGATTTTAAGTTTGGTGGCAATCGGAACCCGTTTCGGTGTCCCGAGAACCTCTGTTTGGGAGTATTTTGAGGTATTGATCTATCAAATATTTTGATTTGTGAAAACTAATACTTCCATGTTGTAGGAAATTCAATTCTATTCAATTTTGACTTTTGAAAATCCGAATTTCGATTTAAAATGAAGTTTTTATGGCCGAAACAAGTTTTGGCAAAATTCTGAATTTTGTTGCTGTTTGAAAAACCGGTATACCGTCGGTATACCGCAGTATACCGCCGGTATGCCATTTTTTGCACCAGAAACTTTCTGTCTTTAGGCCGGTTTACCGCCGGTATGCCGCAGTATACCGCCGGTATGCCGTTTTATGCTGTTTTGGTCTGTTTTTGCCTGTTTTGGTCCGTTTTTTGTCCGTTTTTGATATTTTCTTCGATTGTAATGATTTCTTAACATGATTAGATGATCTTGTATAGTTAGAGAATGCTTGTACACCCTATATACACTTGACACAAGCACATGTTCAATCATTTTTTATGAAATGTACTTAGCTTTAATTATTATTTCCCACATGCCATGATATGTCTTTGATAGATTCTTTCTTACAAGCTATGTTAATTGTTGCCATGCCTTCTTTGCTTACATGATAGTGGCCCGTCGTGGCGTACTTTTCTTACATGTCTCCTTTGCTTACTAGATAGTGACCCGTCGTGGTGCACTATTGTGCATGTCTTTCTTTGCTTACATGATAGTGGCCTGTCATGGCGCACTCCCTATTGTGGCTCGTCGTAGCGCACTACCAGCTTCCAGTTTATGATATTTTCTTGTTGTGGCTTGTTATGGTGCACATTCTCGTTATTGTCCAGTCTTGCATGTCTCATGTCTAGGATGGATTCTGCGGAATGCCACACCCGGAATCCAACAAGAAAATGTTAAGGACTAAACAACTAGCTTGATTACTTAGATCATTGAGAATTTCCCAGTAACCTGTTGCCCCTTTGGTCTTGGCATTATATACATTGGGATTTGGAGCTATCTGTCATGATGAGCACACTTCCAGCGCACCGTCGAGTGTTGCACCGGGTACATTTGTCTCCTGGGCGATGTACCTACCACTATAGGATACATTTGTCTCCTGGGCGATGTATCCACTATTACCATTGGCTTGGACCATTCAGGTAGTAGTAGGCAGGAGCTGGACTTGGAATTCTCAAACTTGCATTTGTTAGTAATTAGAATTGTGACAACCCTAGTTAGCTAATGTATAAAGTCGTACTCATTGCTTGGCCGTGACTATTGTATGGAGTCCAGTCTAGTCTAGTTTGTCTAGGCAGTGTCTGAATTTGTTTATTTCAGTACATCTTTGTTTATGCTTCACTTTTGTCGGTAAATGATTAGATACTAAAGTTCTGTTCAGGAGAAGAGTTACAACCCCGGTCCTTGTTTGGTTTACGGGTTGTAACTTGGGTTTCGGAATAGTTCCTAAGTCATCTTACCATTTGTCGTTCTATATAGTATCTTACATGATCATATGTCTCAGTTACCCTACATGCTCATATGTTCCAGTTATCTCACATGCTCCAGTTACATGACATGCTCACATGCTCCAGTTACATGACATGCTCACATGTTCTAGTTACTTAACATGCTCACATGTCTAGTTTATCTTTCATGTTCACATGCTTCCTTTTTTTTACATGTACACAGTTTACATTACGTCACATGTCCTTTACTTTATGCTACATGTTGCTTTACTTATTGTCTTTCCTATTCTCGGGATAAGTGCATTGGTAGCGCACGAGTCTCGATTTGCTTTTACTCATCTCTCTCTCTCTATCCATTGCTATGATTTGCATGCTGGTTTTAGTTCATAGTTTGGTTTCCTTTGTGGTACTTGCTATTGGGGGTCTGACCCCACTGGTTTTGCATTGACCAGATCTGATAGAGGAGCCCGGAGGATCTTCCGTACCTTCCACTCGTTGGTGATTACCCAGAGCACCAGAGTACCTTAGTGGGTTTTCTATTTTATTCTCCCACTCATTATGTACATTATTCTTTTGTGGCGTTTAGCCTCCGAGCACGTGTTTAGCTCGTGTTTTGGACTTGACATTTAGCCTACGGGCCAGAACATGATTTGCGTATTCTAGACTATAGCTAGAGCTTATCATGTATGACTATTACTCTTGCTAGTCTTCACTCTGTATTACTAGCTTCATGATCATTGATATATGATAGTTTGGGACGCTTTACTATTTTATATTCCAGTTGATCTTACTTCTTGTGTATTGTTTACTTCCTGTGATTGAGATACCTAGGATTGCTTGACCTAGGATCGACTGTTGGCTTGTGGTAGTAACCCCCATCTATACAGCTTATACGTTATTTCGGAGTACTGGAGTACTTTGGTATACGTAGCTGGCCTGGTCCGTCCCTACTTGCCAGTATTCTGGTTCTGGGGCGTGACATAGGTTTTAGTGGTGGCCCACGCAGGTCTAATTTATCAGATATGTGGGGGTTACTGATGTTTAGATATCTCAGTCACAATTCTGCTTTATTGATATCCTTCATGTTATTCTATATCTCTGATCCTTGACCTGATACCTGCCTTGATCGTTGATCCTTCATGTTCTCTCGATTTAATCCTTGTGTCCTTTAACTTTCAAGGACACTGTTCTTCATCCTTCGGACCATCTTGTTTGGGTTATGCCGATAGCAGTTAGCAATCTTCTGTTAGGCCAGTTATAGAGGATCAGTCTCAGCATTCAGGGGCAGAGTTCAGAGATAACCCGAGGACGGAGGTGTCAGTTCAGCATGATCAGCCAGCAGGATTAGTCCTGCTTGAGTCCATCTTCACCGGCTACCCCGGCAGTCCAACAGTATATGGCTCGTGTACTGGTTCAGCAGCATCAGTTTAGAGCATCAGTTCTGAGACGTGGGCAGACAGAGTTTGGTATGTTAGAGCAGGTTTTGGCTGAGGGCGGTCATGTTGTAGGTATTGTCCTATTCTGCTTCCACTCTTATTTATCTCTTGGGTTACGCATATTTGGTGAGTTTCTCGTCCCACTCTTCTGTTTTCGTAGTCGAGGCATGTGATAACTTCATTAGTATCGACTACGAAGATACGTCCTGGATAGAGTCATGTCTTGGATTAAGTCATTGGTACCGGCTTATTTGAGAATTGACTTTTATCTAAGTTGTGGAGTCAGCGTAGGCCTGCTCCTACTCAACTGACTCAGGAGACATATTTATTCATATGCCTCCATCCCTTCTTGATTATAGTTGTGTTACTGCTTACGCATTTACTTATATTACTGTTGTCTTTATCTTACCAACATGCCATGCTTTGTTTTGATTGATATGATTTTTCAGCTCTTGGGTTTGGTTTTCATGCTTGACTAGATTTAGGAAATTTCGAGGACGAAATTTATTTTTAAGTTGTGGAGAGTTGTGAGACTCGTCTCACAGTATCGGTATTTATATACGGATACGTATTTTGTAGTGTATTTCATATTTTCTTGATTTTCGTAATGCTTTAAAATTTTTCTAACTTATAGATTTTTCCTTGGCCGGCATGCCGCCAGTATACCGGAGTATACCGACGGCCTACCGTCCATACAGATTTTCCACATTTTAGATATTTTCGATTTCAGATATTTTCATGAATAGTGTTTCCCATATTTTCGTGAATAGTATTTTAGATATTTTGATGAATAGTGTTTAGATATTTTCATGAATAGTGTAGATGCACCCTATTACCCATTGGATATTTGATTTTGTTTTGATGGTTAGGATTGACTTATATCTTCACATGGATCACCATCCGACGGCTAAGATTAATTCTCCCTTCTATATATACCATTTCACTTTCTCTCTCCTCTCTCTTTTCATTTTTTTACTCTCTCTTCATTTCTTCTTCCCTTCTCTCCCCCTTGGAGCTTGCCAAGAGATTGGCCTTGAGGCATTGGGTGTGGTGTCTAACCCCCCTAGGAGGAGGAGTAGAAGATTAGGCTTGGAGCTTAACCTAGGCAAGTACATCTTGCCAAATCCATGAACCATTTTGTTTTGTTGTCATTTTTGTTTCCCTTGGTATTAAATGCTTAGAATTGTTCTAAACTCATTTTGTTAAGAATGTTTTCCTTGTGATTCTCATCTATATGCATGTTTCCAAAATTGGTTTAAACAAGGTTTTGATTTTCTGTTAAAACCCAATATGGACTTAGTAGAAAACTTGGTATCAAGAGTGATACTAGTGTTACCATCATGGATCTTAGTCATATATACATATATGAGGCCCTCACATAGTTTGTATATCATGGATTTTAAGTTTGGTGGCAATCGGAACCCGTTTCGGTGTCCCGAGAACCTCTGTTTGGGAGTATTTTGAGGTATTGATCTATCAAATGTTTTGATTTGTGAAAACTAATACTTCCATGTTGTAGGAAATTCTATTCTATTCAATTTTGACTTTTGAAAATCCGAATTTCGATTTAAAACGAAGTTTTTATGGCCGAAACAAGTTTTGGCAAAATTCTGAATTTTGTTGCTGTTTGAAAAATCGGTATACCGCCGGTATACCGCAGTATACCGCCGGTATGCCGTTTTTTGCACAAGAAACTTTCTGTCTTTAGGCCGGTTTTCCGCCGGTATGCCGCAGTATACCGCCGGTATGCCGTTTTTTGCTGTTTTGGTCTGTTTTTTGCCCGTTTTGGTCCGTTTTTGTCCGTTTTTGATATTTTCTTCGATTGTAATGATTTCTTAACATGATTAGATGATCTTGTATAGTTAGAGAATGCTTGTACACCCTATATACACTTGACACAAGCACATGTTCAATCATTTTCTATGAAATGTACTTAGCTTTAATTATTATTTCCCACATGCCATGATATGTCTTTGATAGATTCTTTCTTACAAGCTATGTTAATTGTTGCCATGCCTTCTTTGCTTACATGATAGTGGTCCGTCGTGGCGTACTTTTCTTACATGTCTCCTTTGCTTACTAGATAGTGACCCGTCGTGGTGCACTATTGTGCATGTCTTTCTTTGCTTACATGATAGTGGCCTGTCATGGCGCACTCCCTATTGTGGCTCGTCGTAGCGCACTACCAGCTTCCAGTTTATGATATTTTCTTGTTGTGGCTTGTTATGGTGCACATTCTCGTTATTGTCCAGTCTTGCATGTCTCATGTCTAGGATGGATTCTGCGGAATGCCACACCCGGAATCCAACAAGAAAATGTTAAGGACTAAACAACTAGCTTGATTACTTAGATCATTGAGAATTTTCCAGTAACCTGTTGCCCCTTTGGTCTTGGCATTATATACATTGGGATTTGGAGCTATCTGTCATGATGAGCACACTTCCAGCGCACCGTCGAGTGTTGTACCGGGTACATTTGTCTCCTGGGCGATGTACCTACCACTATAGGATACATTTGTCTCCTGGGCGATGTATCCACTATTACCATTGGCTTGGACCATTCAGGTAGTAGCAGGCAGGAGCTGGACTTGGAATTCTCAAACTTGCATTTGTTAGTAATTAGAATTGTGACAACCCTAGTTAGCTAATGTATAAAGCCGTACTCATTGCTTGGCCGTGACTATTGTATGGAGTCCAGTCTAGTCTAGTTTGTCTAGGCAGTGTCCGAATTTGTTTATTTCAGTACATCTTTGTTTATGCTTCACTTTTGTCGGTAAATGATTAGATACTAAAGTTCTGTTCAGGAGAAGAGTTACAACCCCGGTCCTTGTTTGGTTTACGGGTTGTAACTTGGGTTTCGGAATAGTTCCTAAGTCATATTACCATTTGTCGTTCTATATAATATCTTACATGCTCATATGTCTCAGTTACCCTACATGCTCATATGTTCCAGTTATCTCACATGCTCCAGTTACATGACATGCTCACATGCTCCAGTTACATGACATGCTCACATGTTCTAGTTACTTAACATGCTCACATGTCTAGTTTATCTTTCATGTTCACATGCTTCCTTTTTTTTACATGTACACAGTTTACATTACGTCACATGTCCTTTACTTTATGCTACATGTTGCTTTACTTGTTGTCTTTCCTATTCTCGGGATAAGTGCATTGGTAGCGCACGAGTCTCGATTTGCTTTTACTCATCTCTCTCTCTCTATCCATTGCTATGATTTGCATGCTGGTTTTAGTTCATAGTTTGGCTTCCTTTGTGGTACTTGCTATTGGGAGTCTGACCCCACTGGTTTTGCATTGACCAGATCTGATAGAGGAGCCCGGAGGATCTTCCGTACCTTCCACTCGTTGGTGATTACCCAGAGCACCAGAGTACCTTAGTGGGTTTTCTATTTTATTCTCCCACTCGTTATGTACATTATTCTTTTGTGGCGTTTAGCCTCCGAGCACGTGTTTAGCTCGTGTTTTGGACTTGACATTTAGCCTACGGGCCAGAACATGATTTGCGTATTCTAGACTATAGCTAGAGCTTATCATGTATGACTATTACTCTTGCTAGTCTTCACTCTGTATTACTAGCTTCATGATCATTGATATATGATAGTTTGGGACACTTTACTATTTTATATTCCAGTTGATCTTACTTCTTGTGTATTGTTTACTGCCTGTGATTGAGATACCTAGGATTGCTTGACCTAGGATCGACTGTTGGCTTGTAGTAGTAACCCCCATCTATACAGCTTATACGTTATTTCGGAGTACTGGAGTACTTTGGTATACGTAGCTGGCCTGGTCCGTCCCTACTTGCCAGTATTCTGGTTCTGGGGCGTGACACCACCACCAAGGTAGTCTGTGTTCTAGCGACTGCAACCTACTGCACCTGTCCGACATCGTCTCAGAAACATGTTGCCAATTGAAGAATTTTTTATTGACATAGAAAGTCTACAATAGCCCAATCAATATTCTACGTCTAAGTGCATCGCTATGACGTCTCAGCATATGTAAACTACGTTAATCAGATTTTTAAAAAAATTCAAATTTTTTTACTTTTCTATTTTTTGAACTTTTTTCTAAAAATCTTTGAAATCTTAAATGTTAATTTGAACGTATTTTTTATCTTGATATTTTGAATGGATAATAGCTAAATTAAAATTAGCTAAGAAATGATTTATTGATTGTTAACATCTATATTTAGCCAGTGATGAAATTAGCTTGTAAGTATTTACTAGATGAATTATAAGATAATAATTAAAATAATTGCTAGTAGATAACAAATTGTCAGTGGTTAGTGTGGGGTTAGTATGTTAGTATTTTTCCACTATTTTTCTAATGCTATTACATTTTATATTTAGCCTTAGGGTTCCCTTCCTACCATATAAATAGCATACATCCCCAAAAGTTACATCATAAAAAATTGCTAATACTAAATTTCCACAACACAGCTGCCACCCCTGTGGATGTCCCAACCACATTTCAGCCCTTCCTCACCTATCAGCCATTGCCAGAGTTTCCCTCCTCCCTACGGCCAGCAGTCCCCACCACGAGAACACCACCAAACCCTCACCAACGATGCCCCTCCGACCGACTCCCTGAACCCGACATCCCCTGGCCCTCCAACACAACCACACCCACCAACACGACCATCAAGACCACCGCCATCACCCAAGGCTACCATCTCCACTGGAAACCCAAAGCCACTGTAGTGACCCAGCCACCATACATCCACCACCGCCACCATTTTTTCAAAAGTTTAGCAAATACCCCCCACCACCGACATCATCACCACCACCACCACAACGACAATCACGCACACACAATCATCACAAATCCATAGATAGAGAAATATATGAAGAGAAAGAGAACCTGGCCGCTGTCGCACCCACTCTGAACACCCGTCATGCTGATCCCGTCCAGATCTAGCGCAGCCCAGATCTGGTATTGTCGTTGTGGACACCGCCAACAAAACTCCTCATGGTTGAGTTCCCAGCAGTTTTGACCTACCGTTCTGCCGCCAAGCCATGAGTTCTCCCAGCGAATTCAAACCCTCCGCCTGGCTGGAATCCCCCTTGGCGAGCACCGCCGACCGTTCCTCCAGATCCCGCCCCGATGTTGCCCCATCCAGGCGCGTCACAAACCCGCTCTGATCCGCTCCGCCCTCAGTTTTATGCCTGCCCGTCGGAGTTCCCAGGCGAACCCCCTGCGTCGCCCTCCACTCGTGAGTGCCCCCTATCCCTTTCGTTTCTCACTAAATCAAAATTTCAGTTGACCAAATAGCAGCAGTAGAACCCCTTTGTCCATTTTAATTAGGGATTATGTTTAGATTAGTACATTTAGTTAATCACTTTTTATTAGAGTTTGATTATGGAGTTGGGCTGAGCCCAATAGTTTTTTTAATAGGAAGAAGAGAGGAAATGGTATATTTTGTTTGGGCTGAGTTTGGTTTGCTGAGCTAGGTTTTTCTTAGCCTATGTATATTTCATATCTATGTATATGTATATACGTAATATCATAGGTGTATGTATAATATATTGTATAAATATAAATAAGTATATATTTTTTTTATATTATATTGTATAAATAAGAATACATATATATATATATATATATATATATATATATATATATATATATATATATATATATATATATATATATATTGTTTTTTTTAAACAATGGCTAAAGCCTTCATTGAAATGAAAAATGAGAGGTTGGAACCGGGAGATAGCCCAAGTTCCTACAAAATGTGGGGGTAGCCCTGACAAAGGTCCTGATTAAAAACGACATTAGACAATAACAGGTTTTTTTTGGTGGCAGAAATGAAAACCGAAATTCAAAAATTGAATTTTGAATTTCAAAAAACTAAAAAGTTTGGCGGGGGAGTTGGGCCCGAGGGGGCATGCGGCCTTGTGGATTGGTGCACTGCTCGAGATAGGGAGCACGTGGCCCGAGGGGGTGCGCAGCACGAGAGGGGCGCGTAGCCCGGGGCGGAGGGTCAGGGGCCTCCGACGGAGGATGCCGGAAGCGGAGGTGGGTGGCCCGACCTCGGGGGGGAGAGGGGGAGGTCCGACCTCCAAGCCGGCGGGGAGGAACTTCGGGGAGCTCCGGCAGCGGAGGAGAGAGCCCCCCACCGAGAGAGTGTGGGGGAGGTCGACTCCGGGAGATGGAGGAGGAAATCAGAGGGGAGGGCTTGAAAGGGGGGTCTCGGCCCGCGGACGTTGGGGGCCGACCATCGCATCGCAGATCCGGTCATCAACGAGAGGGAGGAGCCTCCGGCATGAGCCGGAAGGAGCGTCGGAGGCCGGAGGACGGCGGAGGAGCGACGAGGGAGGTCGTGCACTCCGGACTACGTGCGGCCACGCAGGCCCACGACGGATGCGCGACGCTCACGGGTGGAGGGAGATGGCCTGCGACGGGGGGGGGGGGGGGGTGGCATCAGGGTTCGCCGGAGGGGGGACGGGGCTGGAGGAGCCCCCGGCGGACCCGAGACGAAGGCGGGGAGGGGGCCCGAGACGATGGATGGAGAGGGAGGAAGGGGAGTCGCGACAGGGAGTGCGGTGGCTGGGGCACCCAGGGAGAGGGTATATATATATATATATATATATATATATATGTATAAATTTATATGTATAAATTTATTTATTTATTTATTTATTTATTTATTTATATTTATATTTATATTTCTCAGTAGAATCTTATATAGATGGGTTGGACCCAGATGCCAACAACTTTTATTAAACATATATGCTTATTTAATTTGGGCCAAACTTTTTAGTCCATCATATATATATTTTAATTGTATATAAATATATACTTATACTCTTAGTCTATTATAAATAAATATGTATGTATTTTTACACTATTTTTGTTACTATTAAACCATAAGAAATATCTAGTTATATGGTATGCATATAATAAATATTTCTTTAAAACCTAATTGCAAGTAAATATCAAAATAGACTTTGAGCCCATTTTGGTTTCAAAGTTTGACTTGGAGACTCAAAATATTATTATGGTATTTTTCTAATTATTGTAAATATTGTCTTTACCTAATTTTATATTTGAAAAATTAAAAGTTCTAATCCCTACATGATTTTCTGTATTCTTATATATATATATATATATATATATATATATATATATATATATATATATATATATATACTACGACTAATAAAAGAAAAAGGAAAATAGTTTCTAGAGATTATAAATAGATTTTTGGATTGAAAGGGATAGCGAATACATATATATATATATAAACTATTTTCTTTTTTCTTTTTATTAGTCATATATATATATATATATACATATATATATATATATATATATATGACTATGAAGAAGAGGAAGAGGCAGGCGGGAGCCCCCCTTCTCGCCACGCCGGTGATTGCCCCTCTCCTCGCCCCGCCGGCGATCGCCAACTCCCCGGTGGGGATTTGGTGGCTAGGCTGGCCTGTTGGCCTCTCCGGCCCGGCCATGCCTCTCAGCGTCTTCATCCCCTAGGCGGCTACTCCTTCTCCCAAGGCTGGTCGGGCCCCGCCTGGCCCGCCCCCCTGTGGAGCCCCCCAATTCCCCTCGTCGAACTTCCGTCAAGCGGCTCGCCGGGCAGGCCCACCTCCCCGTGGAGCCCCCCACCTCGCCGGCTCCCTACCGTGCGGATTCCCTCACTCCCCAACCCCCATCCTCCCTCTTCCCCGTCGGCGCCGCCGTCCCCCTCGTCGGCAGCGGCACAACCGGCCTAGGTGAGTCCCAGCGCCGGCAGCAGCTCCAACTGGTGCGACCGTTCATCCACCCCCTCCTCCAACCGCCCCTCCCGCGGCTCGGCCGGGCGCGCCTTCCCTTCCAACGCCCTCCCTCCCTGGCGCCCCCACCTCTCGCCGCTCCTCTATCGTGGCCGGCGCATCCCTCCGCAGTGGCAGCCCACCCCTCGGCCGCTTTCTTGGCTCTTAGGTGGCCGGTGCCCTCGCCTCTCTCGGCTCACGGCGGCGCAGGTCCGGTCCCCGCCCCAACTCCTCTTTCCTCGTCAGCGCTCCCCTAGCGTCGGAGGCTCCCTTCTCGCGGGCCATGGTGGCCGCGCAGCCACCGGTATCCTCACCGGCGCTGGTCAGTGACTCCTTGCCTGCGTTGGCCGAGCTTTCGTCGTCTGCTCCCCCCACTAAGCTCCGACGTTCCATACGCCGCATGCTAGCGGCCCCTTCCCCCAACCGGAGGTAGGCCAGCGGCCGCCCGGAGGTGAAGCCACCTGCTCCCTCCCCCCGGCGGCCCAGCCGCTTTCCGTCCCCCTCCCCCCGACGGGCCTGCGGTCAAGCCCCAGTTCTCGCACCCACATTCCCCTCCTCCTCCTCCTCCTCGGGTCTCCCGCCCTCCTCTGCTCTCCCCCATTCTTCGGCCTCCGGCGATCATCCTCCTATCGGATGGCGCCTCCCACTCGCCGGTGATCTGCGTTCCTCGGAGATCGAGCACCCGCTCCCTCCCCCCAACGTTGCACCGCTGCCCCCCTCCATTGTCCTTGGCTCCCTCCCCCCTCCAGCGTCCTCGCCGCCTTCCCTCCCCCCGGAGGTCGTCGTCCTGCGGCTCCGGTCCTCCGCCGCCGGATCTCCTGGCTCCGGTCACCGCTCGAGATGGGGGGCTCGAGGCTCCTCGGGCCGCGCTCCATCCACCTCGAGCAGCGAACCCCCTCCATCGATCTGCGCGCCAACATCGGGCCACGCGCCACACTCAAACCCCCCCTCTATCGGGCAGAGCGCCCGTTCAAACCCCCTGCACGTTTTTCGAAATTTTATTTTTTCAAAAAAATTTGAAATATTGGGCGTTTCGAACTACGAGCCCTACCCCTTTCGGGCTGAGCACCCGCTACCCCTCCAATGGGTTTCCGATGCTTTTTTGTTTTCGAAATTTCAAATTTTGTTTTTAAATTTCGAAACCTAACTGTTGTACATTTTTATTTTCTACCTATATATATATATATATATATATATATATATATATATATATATATATATATATATATATAAATATATATATTATATATATATATATATATATATATATATATATATATATATATATATATATATTTAATATATATATATATATATATATATATATATTTTTTTTTATATATTTTTTTAATATTTTTTTTTAATATATATATATATATATATATATATATATATATATATATATATATATATATATATATATATATATATATATATATAATCTATAGAAACTATTTTCTTTTTTATTTTTTCTTTTATTAGTCATAGCATATATATATATATATATATATATATATATATATATATATATATATATATATATATATATATATATATATATATATATATATATATATATAATATTTTTACAAACTGACACTTTATTGAAATAAAGGTGGCTCAGAGAGAGCGTTACATACGGTTACATGGCCGTAAATATATATATATATATATATATATATATATATATATATATATATATATATATATATATATATATCATTTAAAATATTTCCCTAGGCTTTCAAATATTGTATAAAAATATTGTGATGACAAAACATAGTTTTGAAGCATTACAATTAATTTAAAAAAATAGTTATACGTATTTAGTTACGCTTTTTTCTTAAAAATCGTAAATCGCGACTATTATAGTCATTTCCTCGTTCTTAATTCGATTATCGTGCCAAACTCTGATTTTGAGCTTTTATATACCATACTAGGCTATTTGGACTATTCTGGATCCAATGTGACCGTCTGTGCCGTCATTTGGGACCATCTTATGGAGCATAGATCGTACCTATTTCGTGTCGACACGTTACGTTCGTGTCGTGCACATCAACTCCAACCAAATTCAGGCGAGTACATTCTCTGATAATTTTTTGTTTATGGTATTTACTATGTTTCGTGTATTTAGTGTAGATATCCTTGATTTCTTGACACGTTGGTCATACAGATTGGTATTGTCTGGATCCCGTCATGAGATGTTATTCCTTGTATGTCTTGGTATATCTTATGCAAGTTTTGTCCTTGTTCTTATGCATTGTACATAAATGATTCCTGCGAAGGCTCGCGACCTTCTAAGAGGATTCTATGTCATAATATGTCATGGTTGGATCCACTGTATCAGTCAGGGGCGGGGAGTAGTAGTGTAGATATGTGGTCAATACTCTCCTTGTGCATGTATAGTTTTTTGTGATTGTTGATCATACACCTCACGTATGATTAACCAGGCTAGTAAACCTTGGGCAAGTTCCCAAGCCGACCATATGTTGAAGCTAGTACTTATTCACATAGTATAGATTCTTGACTCTTGTACATGATATAACCTACTTTACTCTTCTTGCTCTAGTTTACACTTTTACCATGCCATGCTAATTTCATGTACACTTTACTTATTCTCGTATATTCTCTCTATTTACTATTACGTAGTCCTTATTATTTACTGGGAACAGCTATTAGTGATGTGCGCGTTCCAATCATGACTGGATAACCATTTTTTAGGTAATGTTATGTCCCACACCCTGGACTTCATAATGACAGATCTCGATGTATATTTAAAGATCATGAGTTGACCTTTGGAGAACTATAGGCCATTACAGTTTCTTATTTATGTTTCGTTATCGGAATTGTCTCCGATATATTCTGGTCATATATATTCATTTATAGACATTAATTGTTCAAAGTTATTATTATCTTTCCTATTTCATATCTTCCTTAGTTGTTTGTGATGTGATTGGAGTACATTGTGAATATGGATCATTTAGATGTTGTATATATTTATTGGGTACTTGACAACGTTCTACTACCGATACTGCAGCGTAGGCTGGACGTGGGCCACGTACTCGTGGCCGAATATCTGGGTGCGGGTCGTGACAGCATAGGCGCATCACTCTGATTTCTCAGCATAGACGCATCATTCTTTCTCATTAGAGCGCATCACTTCCTCGTCAAACGTACAAGTGCTTCGGCTAATGAAGTATTTATTAAGCAAAACACGGGTTGGCAATCAATCCAAACCCAGTGGCTCTTCCAGCATAATGGAAGTTGAGGCACGATGATACTGATCTTTGGATGCAACATGCAGCCAACGCCATCTCGTAGAAGTACACTGCCGACAAGGAGTTCGAACATAAGCTATTGTGCCTATAGCTCTCCCAGTGCATCTCAGTCTTCTGAAAGAGTTTGTCATCAAAATCAAAGCTTCTTTGAACGAGGAATCAACAGTGCAACATCTTGCCAAGGAGGAGGATCGGTTGAGTTCATCCCAAATGAGAAGTTTGGATGAAAAGGAACGAGCAAACTCTTTAAACTGCTATTTATAGGACAGGGCAAATCAAACCCATGTGCCAAGTGGCCACTTCCCCGAAGTCAGTGCAATAAACTTGCATTAATGACAATAAATCTATCGACTCAAACTCAGCTAAGTCAAAGGGTCATCAATGCCTCGAAAGACTTAATGAAGCTGACCAAAACAGATGCGCCACACAACTGATGCACCCTTCAGCTCCATGCGCTCCACGTCTAATATGCCTAGTGGTGCACAAAAAGAAGCACCCACCTAAAGCTCTCCATCCATCAAAGCATTTAATGCTAAAATGACAGCAGCACGCGTCTCGAAGTCTGAGTAGTCAGCTTTTGTAGAAGACGAAGAGACACAATCATCACTCTTTTGTCGGTTACGGTTGTGTTCTGCCATATGGCCAACTGATCACTTGCATGTGCCCCCGAAGCCATGTGCTCAAACTCTGCATACGCCTCAAAAGCTATGCACCCAGACTTGCTCTTGTCATAAGCCAAGTCTCTTCATCCGCCAGATCCTAGGCACACCCACTCAAATCAACCTACCAAGATCCTTGAGTAATGGGCATGCGCCATGTGTCTTTTGACTCAGTTCTGCCTATGAATGGGTGCCAACCACCCACGATCTCAGTAACAACCAAACCTAAACAACTGCCACATGTCAGCTCTTCCGAAGCCCAATAGTACAGTTTAAACATATTAAACTCCAGCTCCCCGGCGCATCGTCCATGCGCCCTACAAAGTCAGACACGTGACATCTCTACGTGCAAAACCTCCATGCGCATATTGCATATGCGTTCATAAGCAGATCATTCTTCTGTTTTTAAATAGAAGGATCATTCCTTCATAAAAGAGCTTCAGGTTCAAAGCTTCACAACTTTAACCACTTCAAAATCCAGGGCACTTGAAAGAGTTTCAATCCTCTTTATGTCCCTGCCTATTCCAGAGCAACTTAGACATTCAGAGAGTTCGAGATCATCGTCAAATCGTCAACGGAGTCAAAGAACTATCACTCGCTCCATCGACACGGCTCTTAGATAAAAATAAAAGTGTACTAGAAAGATTCCATCGAGATCCTACGTTGTACTCTGTTCGTTTGTGATTAAATATACAAAGTTCTTCCTGAACTCTTTTTAATGGCAAACAATCGCGTGTTTCTATTTCTCGCAAATTTTGGACCCTTACACCTCAAACTCGGCTATTGGACAAAACAAGACTTGTCGGATCGTCGCACCACACCAGGCATCACATCAGACAAGATGTCTTACCCTATTTACTGTTTATATTTAGTCTGTATCTTCATTTCAGTTATTGTATATGTACTGCCTGTTTATTTCCAGTTTATCCCGTTGTGCCTTTGATTATTGTTCATGATTTACTTACTTACATTCTGTTATACTCAATGCAAGTATTAGCCTTATTTTCTTTCTTATCTTTAATTTATGCATACAGACTTAGAAGTTTAGGGGCTTCCGTTTAGTATATTATCACAAACTTGTCATCACAGTGCCATAAAATATGTGTGAGATATGAGAAGCATGTAAAGGTGCTTGTGTGTTGGCTGATCACCTTTACGCATGCGTTAGGTCTAACTGCTAATAGAGGATTTTTAGGAAACTTAGCAGTTAGTAAAGGTACATGGTCGTGGATACGGCTTAATAGGTGCATAGGGTGGGAAGAGCAGTTCCTTGACGTATGGGCCACCTTTGCACTTCCCTTATTAGACTTGTGAGCTCCGTCGGAGACGTAGGACATTAATGCCCTCTGACGTTCGCTGAGCGTCATGGATGAACCCATTATATTGATACCCGCTGACGTTCACAGGAGCGTTGTGGACGTAGGTACCTGATTCCCGAAGGAAAGGAACAATGCCAATCTCATATAGCCAGAGTGCCCATGCGTCGAAGGTTTGTTCTTAACTGCATAATCATAGTATAATGGTTAGGTGAACATAGTTATGTCATATCATACTCCGTTCTAGTCGTAGCATGGGGCAGTGTTACATCACGAAATAGTAGGCTAACCCTTGTCCTTGTTTGGTTCTAGGGATAGTCCATTGTTTCAATGATAGGATATTGAGCCATGTTATGGTTGGAATACTTTACTTTCCATTACGGCCTATGATATATTTTATATTCATTTTATATGGCATATTTTCTTGTATCTTGTTACGTCGTACTGAGGAGCTGGTGAATTCTCCAGGTGTGTGTTTTGTGACTTTTTGCATGTGTTCTAGCCAAGGTCGTGATCTTCTCCATTCTTTCGAAGATGATTGCTATCATGAACCGCACCCGCCTTTCAGGATAGGAGTTCGTGTCCAACCCAGCCTACGCCACAGAGTCGATGGTAGAATGCTTTCAAGGCCATGATGCTCAAAATCATATAAATAATAACTTTCTGCTCATTCACAATAACTAAATTAAATTTACAATATTCATAAGTCTTACATTTGAAGAAAAATATAAACTCTTACAAATATTGAAAGCTGCCAACACATCTAACTAGTCTTCTATGGTTGACCTCAGCATATACCCTTGTCTCCCCAATGGTCCAAGCACAATGTAGTAGGCGATTATCTAAAAAATATTGGTTTCCAGTCAAGAATGGAACGAGTACAATTCAATGAGTGCAGTTCAAATATATGATAATGACTATAAAACATAGGTTAGCCATAAAATACATGATGAGAGAATCTACTATAACATGGTAATACCATGAACTAGATACACAAAAATATATGGAACATATAAAGGGTGGATCGATAAAACATAACTATCTAAGTGTGTTGAAGTGCTCCTTTCGATGTGTGATCGGCTGGAACACTACACCGCACGGTCTACGAGGTCTACATTGTAATAAAATAAGGTACTGTCTACGAGGTCTACTTTGCATGAAATAAAACAATGTCTACGAGGTCTACTTTGCATGAAATAAAATAATGTCTACAAAGTCTACTTTTTATGGAATAAAACAATGTCTACGGTCAGATCACATATCTACTTGGTACTTTCCCTTTCCGACACGACAAGTAAGAAACATGACAAGATATGAAAGAAAGATAAAATGTGGTATCCGTGTGACGAGCGTGTCAAGAATCAAATATTAAATGACTAACAATAAACTATATTAATTAACAATATTGAAAACAAATAACAAATGTACTCGCCTGGGGTCCTTTGCTGGTGAAACCGATAATACCAACCACTCATGTGCCATACAAAAGTCACACTCGTGTGACAGTCTCTGGATGCTAAAACAGATATCACCAACACATTTATTATAAAAGAAATGTCTAAAAATGCTTGTCCAAAAGTCCAATTCTGGACATATGAGCAAAATCGTAATTGTGGGTCAAAACGATGTCCGTCATTGGACCCATATTGCACCAAAAAGCATGCTAGTACATACGGTCTCTAAAGTCGTTAAATTATATATCTACGGGTCCGGTTTAACTATACAAACCCAACCGTAGGTCCAAAGTTAGATTCTGGTGGGCCGTGCACAATTTCGTCAGTTTGATCGGGTCGTGGGCCCGCCAAAATAGCATTTCGGTCGACCTTCTCAGAATCAGACCAAACTTGGCATATAGGACCAAAAAATAATACGTTTCCATTGGCGCAAGTTTTGTCGCGAGACGAAGAACATGCATGAAGTTATGGGCTAGCTTGCAAAGGGGCCGATATGGGGTATCTCGACCGATACACCTCGTTTTTTTCATGCACCCACAACGAAATCGAGTTCCGTCAAATCCCACACGTACGCAACATCTATACGCATCTTTTGATGCCATTGGTTGCGACCACGTCGCCCGGTTTGTTGGGGCGCATGCCGTATCAGTAACTTTTCTAAAATTTATATTGTTTTGAAAACAGTTTTCGTCAATTTGGGTAACCGATTTCCTCGACGCAAAGTTGATGAAATCGACTTCTATAAAATAGGTTTCAATGCCCAATAGGTTGTCGAAGACTGTTGTTAATTAGTTTTCAAAAACTCGTAATGATTTGCTCAAAATCTATCGTTCAAATAGGGGTTGGGACTGTTTTTAATGTACTGTTCTTTGATAGTTTTTGATGATCTTTGGTTTAATTTCTTGGAAAACCTATCATGCTAGAATTTAATCTACTAGAAGGAAATCGAAGGTTTTAGGTTTTCTATGTACCAGAGCAGTTGGTTCGTAAAACGAACAACCGAGGAGACGAGGAAATCGTTTCGAAGTTGGTCATGTAGCTGTTGGCGTTGTTGCTGGTTGTGCTACTGCTGCAACGGGTTTTGGACGGCGTCGGCAGCTTCGCGGTGGCACTATGGTGGCCCGTCGGCCACCAGATAGGTCGGTGGGTCTTCGCTAGGGTTTGGGTTGAGATGGTCCTCTTCCTTCTGTCTCTCTCGTTCTATTTATATAGCCGCATAAATTGGGGATCGGGAATTCGACTATACTGTTCCCATCTGCGGGAACAGTAGGTTATATATATATATATATATATATATATATATATATATATATATATATATATATATATATATATATATATATATATATATATATTTCAAAATAGGTTTTATATATATATATATATATATATATATATATATATATATATATATATATATATATATATATATATCTTTTTTTTCAAAATATTTTCTATATATACATATTTATATACTTAATACATTCAACACAAGATAATAATAAGTTTAATATTTTAAAAAAATCTCAATTAAATTCTAAGTAATATAGAATATTTATTATTACTAAAAATATATCTCAATTAACACTATTCTAAAATCCTTGAGCTCAAAGTAATTATGAAATTACTCAAAAATTTCTTAAATAATAATTTTACCGAATAAGCCTATTATCTATTTATTACATATATATGCATAAAACACTTTATTTGTACAAAATATAAAATAGTTTATACATAATATTTATAAGACAGTATAAATTATTTACTAGTAACCTATTTATAAATTTTATATACCAAATTTATAAATAAGAAAGAAGTAAAGTCTATACATATATCACATATATGCATATTTATATTCTAATAAAATAGAAGTGAATACTGAGAGGAAAAGAAAATTTCAAATATTATTAAATGAAAAGTAGGGGGTTTCCAATTTCTCTTGGGTGTCTTGCTATTTTTTACAAATTCTTTCCTTGTATATTTTTCTCTCATTTAAAAATAGTTGGTAGTGGATTTATCTCCGTCCAGCGACTTGTATAAAAGATAATTCAAACTTGATTTTATGATATATTTATTCTTTTAGTTGTGGATGGGATTAGTTGTCATGATTTACTGTATTTTACGGCTTACGCATATTTATTATACGACTGGCATGTCTACGTACCTAGTCCTACGTATTTTGGGACTGGACGTTACAGACTTGGCATAACCCACAATAGATAATATGATCCCGTCTTGATAATGTTAATAGTGGCACATCGAGGCACACTTCTGACAAATAATCTTGATATGATAAATAATCCTGACATGACATGTATAACCTTGATTGCTATTGTGACAGCTATTCATGTATTGCTAGTTTAACTCTTATCTTGACTCCGTGGTTGATTTCTGCTTTTTTATTGTACAAGCTACATGTCTTCTCTTGCATGATGTCTAGGACATAGATTTCTAGTTACCACAGTCAGGGATTCATAATGAATCTGACTAGATTGAACAACTAGATTGATCAAGTAGTTCATTTAGAAAGATTTTCCAGTTATAGGCGTTCCCGTTATCCCGGCCACACCTGTGGACTTGCAGCTTACCGTCGAGTCGGGCACATTTTCAATACTCTGTCTTGTGTTGCACTTCTTGTATCTTAAGTAATCAAGCACACCAATAATCTTGATAACTCTTGTATCTTACGCGTGGATAGCCTAGATAGTCTGCAGGGCTTGTGACTGCAGGAATATCTATATTGTATCTCTTTAGTAACTAGATCTGTGATAACCCTAATTAGCTAATGGTAGAAAGCAGTAGGACTTGATTGGCCATACCGGAATGATTGTCTCATGATTAACATGGAAATTATCTTCCACCTCTTGTTCTTTCTGACGCAATCTAGTACGATCATTTTAATTGTCTTTTATGTCATTATAATTATGTTCTCATATCAGTTTTTTCTTTACTATATATGCTGATTTTAGTTCATAAGTGGAGCCTCCCTTATGGTTCTTGCTCTTTTTGGGGTCTGATCCAGCTGGTTTTGTATGGCCAGATTTCGGAGTGATACCCAAGGGTCTAACTGATTTTCAGCCGGATGGTGAAAACCAGGAGTAACCGTAGCAACGAGTGGGATTTCTTATTTTGCTCTCCCACACTAATGTAACTTATTCCTTTTGAGGCGTTTAGCCGCCGAGCACGTGTTAGCTCGTGATAAAACTTTATTTATGTCTGCCTAAGGACTGTAACATCATTAGCATATCCTAGGGTTGATCATGTATGAATTAACTCTTGTTAGTATTTATATTTTGTATGACTAGCTTCATGATCATCTAAATATATAATATTTGTGACGCCTTTCTTTGTATGTCTGATGATCTAACATCTTGTAACATCTATTTGCGTGCTTGAGATTGAGACACTAGGCTTGTTCTTGACTATAAAAAAACTAATGGATTGTAGATTAACCCACATGCATCTAGACAGCCGTGACCGTATTGCGAAGTATGTTACACACCAATGTATGTAGCTGGATGTGTTTGTCTTTCGCTCTCCAATATTATGGTTCTAGGGCGTGACAAACATCGTGTCTCATTTCTCGTTCGTGAAGAGCACGGTTAAGAAACACTGTCTATATCGATTGAACGAAACAGACTAAATCAAGATCATTTCCCCTTTATGGATCGGTTTCTTTGGAATTATGTCCCATATTCAGCAGATTCCCTCTCGAGAAAAGACTCTACGGCTAAGGCTCGAGGGACCTCTCCCCACGGCTTTGTTTTTGATGTCGCACTTGCCTCTTTCCTGTTGGTTTTCTTGAATGCATTTTCGAGAATATTTTCGATAGATTTTGTTACTTGCGTTCTCTGAAATTCGCACTTTATATCGAATTTTAGGAGAAATGAATGGGCATTAATCCTCTGCTTATGCGATTGTAGGTGATCGTGTAGGCAAAACGTAGTATTCTAAAGACCTTTCTCACGATCAATCCTCCAACGGTGACTGGCTTGACCTATAGGGCCCTGACCCGCAAGATGCCTTATGATGGATGGTTGGTTCGATGAAGCCTTGTTGGACTTGGGAATATGTGAAGGATCGCTTGGAAGGCTATGCGATCGTGGCAGGAATCGTCTTATAAATGTGAGTAGTGTTGAACCCTTTGACGATCCTTTAGCTTCACGCTTAAAATAAAGGATAGTACGTTATATTTCTTACTGAGTTGCTGAATAACACCTTGTATGGAATTCAGAAAGATAATGAAAGATAAATAATCACCTGAACGTAAACTGTATTGCTAGATGAATTGTATGCTTGTAAGATGTTACGATGAATTACATGACAGGTGAAGACAAAGTCCCAAATACTTGGGCGGTGAGTATATCGAGCCTTAGTTCGACGAATATATGGTAACAAAGATGTTAAGACCCAAGAACTGGGCAGTGAGTATGCTTGAATTACGTTTGAATGAATGTATACTAAAACAGATGCTAAGTTCCAAAAAATTGGACAGTGAGTACATTGAGTTGGTTGGAAAGATGTATGATATCAAAGATGTGGCAAAGGGATTGGGTAACAATATTATATTATCTCGTCGCCGATGTAGAATGTTGATTACGCCAAGACCCTGGAAAGATGGTAAGATGGCAATACGGATTAGAATGGTGACTGAATTACTTAGTTTTCTTTATCATGCATTATATGTTTTCTTCTTAGATATGTTGCATATACTTGCATGGTCATGGACAAACTTGTATACAAGGTAGTTCCTAGAACGGTAATCCGAGGCTATAGACCCGGTTCATCCTAGGGAGAACAAGGATGGTGTTGACGTGCTGAAATCAAGATTTTGGGACTTACAGTGGAGGCTTGCTACCGTCCACTGAAAGGACGCTGAAATCCTATGGTGCTGAAGTAGTAGCACGGTATTTCGGAAACCTCCTATGGATTCGCACCCCATTCGAAGTTAGTCGTTCACCTGTAAGATGGTCCAAGATGATGTGTCGCCAGTGACCTTCATATAGATAGGTCCAGTGCTAATGATGTCTTATGCAGGCAGAGTAAGTTATTACTCAAATACAGGAAATGATGTCGGCTGTTGGTAAGAATCACCTGAACGGTGATATTTATATTGATTCATGTTATTGTTTCTAACAATGTCTTATGCAGGCTGAGTAAGTATTATAAATGTACATGAATGGCTACACGACCGTGGGTAAGAATCACCAAAAGGTGACAATTGTATGCTTTAAATTATGTTGGCTATGAGATTTGCATGCTTTACTTCTTGTCAGATACAAACATGAAATTGACCCTAAGGCAACGAGAAAGAACACTGTTAATAATGTTCTATAACATGATTACTTAGTGTTGTCTTCTTAGGTGAGTTGGGCCAGCACCGTTCGCCAGTACATTGATGATGTACTGACCCACGTTGTGGGCAATATTACAGGTGCTTGCGTATGGGGGAATCGTTTGATCGGTGCTTGGCATCGATGATTCGAATGGGTACGCAGAAGCTCTTCTTTCAAGACGATGTCTTTTGCTATATGGGACATAATGTATGGAACAATGTAAGTCAGTTGTACCAGTGAGATTGTAGCCAAATTGGCAAGTTCTTTGTAATGGAATTGACATATTTAGTTGTAGCCTAAAAGACAAGTGTATACATTCAGTTGGGTATTCAAGAGTCTTGTAATCAGTTGCAAACTCTGTATTCTACTATAAGTATTGTAATCCATTAAAATTATCAATAAAGAGATATATTTCTTCATATCTTGTGTGACTTTAATTTATCTGCTTGGTTTTGCTGTGTTGTCGATGTTTTCTGAGAAATACCAGAAACTGTGATGGTTTTGCCTTATACAAGTGCAATCTAGACTTGTACGGCATCACGCCTAGTGGCTAGTTTTCGATCCTCCAGGATCGGGACGTGACATAATGGTATCAGAGCACGGCTTTATGTCCTTGGATTCTTATTCGATTGTTTCAAATCAATGTTGCTACTAAGATGATTCAAAGCTGCTTCCACGATGATTCAAAGACTGCTTCCACGATTATTCAAAGTTGCTTTCGCGATGAATTAAAGTTGCTTCCGCGAATACTGAAAGTTGCTTCCGCGATAAAATCAAAGTTGTCTCTATGATGACTCATAGTGCTTCCACAATTATTCCATGTTGCTTCCAAACTATTCTAAGTTGTTCCCTTGACTGAAAGTCCGTTGATCCTTCTAGCCGCTCACTGGGTGTTTCATACAATAAGTCTAAATATGTGGGCTGTGATATGTGTGCTTTGTTGAATTTCTAAAATATACCAAAATGAATAACAATAATGCGATGCGTTAATAAGTTTGTGATGTATGATGGATGTCTTATGTATGGAATTCATTGAAGTCGATTGTTATGCAGCAATCAACTGTGGGTGATGGCATGGTTTATTGGAACAGAATGTGCATGAATTTCAGTGAATGAGAATCGACAGAATCTTGAGACGTTATTTGTGGTCAGTATAACCACTATAAGATGGATAGTCCATATTGGACGTTGGTTTGGTGCGAAGAGGAATATTATGTCGAGTATGGCTTGAGCTCTGAGTGGTATATGGCTTTACCCTCTTAGCGATAAGATGACCCTTGATGTGTTCATAATTTAGTGATTGCTTTACCTATAAGGTATTTGGTAATATCGAATTGCAGCTAAGATTACAGTTGATACATGACGACTAGGCGTGTCCCTTGATGATTATGTTTGGATAAACCGTAGCGAGATTTTGATGTGTTCGGATGAACCATCGCTAGACTTTAACGGTTAGCATTATGTTGGGTAGTAAAAGAATTGAGAATATGAAATGAATGCCTTGGTTGGGAAGGAAACGAATTACAGATTCAAGCGTTACTTGAACCAGTTTGGTAAAAGGATTGTAGGCTTAGTAACGATGGTGGGGTGTTGCTCACGAAAGATTTGGAAGAATAAGATGGACCGGATATAGAACGATGTTGGAATTGAGTAAATAAATTGCATGTTGGATATCGACAGAATTGATGGTGATGTTAAGCGCTTATCGGGATGTTGCGAACGATTTAGTAGAGGCAGAGAGTTGCATCAACGACCGAAAAGTTAGAGAATGGATTTGAGAAAATAGATAGCCATGCACGTTGCGCAGTTGTACTTGAGATGCAAGATGGTTGGTGCCATAGAAATTGGATCGGTATATGAATAGTAAATCTTCTTATGGTATCACAAGGAGATGATGCAAAACAAATATTTATGGTTAACGTGAATTGCTAAGAGATGACCATGTTGGGTGCTAGCAAAAATTCATAAAGGATGCTTTCGAAAGAAATATGATTATGTAGTTGCCTTATTTTGTTGGTTAAAAGAGTACAAGCCATATCGATGATCTAAAAATATGGGAAATGAATATGTCACAAAGAGACCGTAGGAAAGAGTTCATAAGTGATAAACTATTAAGATAGCAATGTTGGATTATGACTCAGAATAGTTGACCCGATTGAATAAATAATTTGAGTACGATATGAGGATGCAAGTTGGATTAAGCAGACACTATGTCTATGCAAGTGGAAATTTAAAGTTTGGATATTCGATTGAAAAGTTTTATATGATAGCTTCGGGATTGACCCATAAGAATTGTTGGATAGATTTTGTCGGTTGCGGGTAAGTATAGAATGAGACTACGTGAGGTATGGCCCGAGTATGAGTACGAGTAGAAAGACTTGACCCTAGAATGTCGGTTGGTTCCCTAGAATGTTGGTTGGTTGCCTAGAGTGTCGGTTGGTTGCCTAAGTTTCGGATTGGTTAGCTATGTCATTTCAGTTGTCCGTGTTGGGAATAAGTTCATAAGATTGGGGTGGTGTCCCACGTCCCTAAGTTGGTCAGATTGTCCCTAAGATAAGATAGAGTTGTCTTTATAATAAGAATTGGTTACCTCTAAAATAAGAGATAAGTATGTCCCTATTAGCTATCCATCTCAGATGAGTTAGCTGAATGTTTAGTTTAGCTTAGAATAGTTGGCCGTAGAGACTTGACTGAATGCTAAGTTGACTGTTGGAAACCCGTAGGATGTTCCTATTGATGTTGTATGGGTATAGTCGAAACGTGTGAGATATGTTGGAAAGTAAACTTCGGAATGGAATGGAGATTGGAAAAATTCGATGTTAAAATATTGATGGAATGACGGATCATGTTGGTTTCAAAAACTTGGTTGCCTTTGTTGGAACATCAAAAAATTGTTAGAACTGGTTGGATTTGGTTGATTCATATTAAGCTGATTAAATTGATGGTAGTGCCTTAAGACAGTTGGAATAATTTCATTGATCGGATCAGAATTGAGAATAAGTATGACGACGGAATTGGATAATACGTGTAGTCGAGATCGGCGAGAGCGAATGTGAATAGGAATGACCCTCGGGATTAATGTTGCTGGAATATGAGAGTTGTTTATGTGAGAGGATAATATGTTGGCTTGATCAACACGAGAAAATGTTTGAGTACAGCGAGAAATGTTACTAGAGTGGAATGATGGTATAATTTGATGGAATAATCATGATCGAGAAATTTATGAGTCACAAACAAAGTGTATGGATGCGAACGATAACGAGTACAAGATTTGATCAATGATAATCGGGGTATCGAAATGAAATGTGGCAATAGAATTTATCAACTTTGGTGGCTTGAATGACAATGAACTTGAAAGGAATACTTGATACATCTAAGTCTGAATACTTTGGAAAATTTTGGATCGATTATGGAAAATTTTTCGAGTTAGAATTGGTAACATCTATTGTGTTATTAGTTGGTTGGAATATTGAATAAACAAGTGGGATTATACGAGATGATCGAAAAGAATTACTGATGTTCGAAAAAGAAGTTACATCATAGCTCGTTCGTTTTCGCTATCACTGAACTTGGCTGAAGTGCATGTATTTGTGAGACGCCTAAAATATGTGTATAATTCCAACTAAGTGGTATGCTGAATTCAAACGAAGCCACAGGAAGAATTATCATGTGATAAGGATTTGCACGAGTGTCAGAGGAATTATCAAAGATGGTAAACTATTTAGAATCAATTGGGATGCTGTAACGAGACGGTATATTACTTGAAATCAATCAAGAGATTACAGAGAAATATTAAATAATGCAAGTTGATCGTTGAAAAGTTTCATAAAATGTCGGTTGGAGTTTTGCGGATGAGTTTTATTTTAAGTTTCGAGGACGAAATTTTTTCTGAGTGGTATATATTGCAGTGTCCCGACCCACAAGATGCCTTATGATGGATGGTTGGTACGATGAAGCCTTGTTGGACTGGGAATATGCGAAGGATCGCTTGGAAGGCTATGCGATCGTGGCAGGAATCGTCTTATAAATGTGAGTAGTGTTGAACCCTTCGAAGATCCTTTAGCTTCACGCTTAAAATAAAGGATATTATGCTATGTTTCTTACTGAGTTGCTGAATAACACCTTGCATGGAATTCGAAAAGATAATAAAAATAAATAATCACCTGAACGTAAACTGTATTGCTAGATGAATTGTATGCTTGTAAGATGTTGCGATGAATTACATGACAAGTAAAGGCAAAGTCCCAAATACTTGGGCGGTGAGTATATCGAGCCTTAGCTCGACGAATATATGGTAACACATATGTTAAGACCCAAGAACTGGGCAGTGAGTATGCTTGAATTACGTTCGAATGAATGTATGCTAAAACAGATGCTAAGCCCCAAAAGATTGGGCGGTGAGTACATTGAGTTGGTTGGAAAGATGTATGGTATCAAAGATGTAGCAAAGGGATTGGGAAACAACGTTCTATTATCCCATCGCCTATGTAGAATGTTGATTACGCCAAGACCCTGGAAAGATGGCAATATGGCAATACGAATGAGAATGGTGGCTGAATTACTTAGTTTTTCTTATCTTGCATTATATGTTTTCTTCTTAGATAAGTTGCGTATACTTGCATGATCATGAACATACTTGTATACAAGGTATGTCACGCCCCAGAACCAGAATACTGGAGAGCGGAGGACAGACACAGCCAGCTACGTACATTGAAGTGTAACCCACCTCGATGTACGGTCACGGCTGTCTAGATACATGAGGGTTTTACTACAAGCCAGCAGTCTCTTATGGTCAATAACAAGCCTAGTGTCTCAATCTAAAGCAAGTAAGTGTAACACGATGGTAGATCATCAGACATACAAGTAAGGCGTCCCATACATTACATATATAGATGATCATGAAGCTAGTCATACAAAATACGGAGACTAGCAAGTGTTTAAGTCATACATGATCAATCCTAGAATTTGTCAATCATGTTACAGCCCTTAGACAGACAGGAATGTAAATTTAACACGAGCTAACACTTGCTCGGTGACTAAATGCCTCAAAAAAATAATTTACAATGGGGTGGGAGTGCAAAATAAAAATCACTCGTTGCCAAGGTTACGCCTAGTGTTCACCATCAGGCTAGAAGGCTGGAAGATCCTCGGGTGCTATTCCGAAAGCTAGCCATACAAAACCAGCTGGGTCAGACCCCAGAAAGAGCAACTGTTTTAAGGGAGGCTTCACTTAAGAACTAAAACCAGCATATTAGCACATAAAGACATAATGATAACGAAAGACAAGAGTTAAAGGAACAAGCAATAAGATAACTAAAGGATTATTCCAGTAACCAAGTTACAGCCCGTAAACCAAACAAGGACCGGGTTTGTAACCCTTCTCCTGAACAGAACTTAGTCTTTAACCAATTATCATTAGGATAAAGTAAAACAGTAATGTGCTGAAATAACTATGTACTTGTCTCGTCTAGGCAAGACCAAACGGGACTCTATCCATCAATCACGACCAAGCAATGAATACGGCTTGATACTTTAACTAGCTAGGGTTATCACATGCTTAGTTACTAACAAGATGCATCGAGATGTTCCAACAGCCACAAGCCCTGCAGTCTTAATATAGGTTATCCGGTCCCAAGTTGAGAGAGTTGGATTAGGTGACTTAGAGGTACAATACATTACAGTGTGCTGGAAATGTGTCATACTCGACGGCAGGCTACAAGTCCAATTAAAGCATCCAGATTACGGGATTGCCTGTAGCTGGGAATCTCTTCATGGACTACTTGATTAATCTAGTCATTATCCTAGTCAGATTCAGTATGAATCCCTGACCGTGGTAACCAGGAATTCATGTCCTAGACATGATTCGAGATGAGACATGTAGCTTATACAAGCACAAACACCCATGGTGTCAAGGCAAGGGTTACTTAGCAAGTCAAGATGGCTGTCGCAACAGCATATCAAAGTTATCATGTTAGTTTACTTATCAAGATTACATGCCATATTTACTTGTCAAGAGTGCGCCGCAACGGGCCACTATCATGTCACTTATCATGTCAAGGTTACGTGTCATGAGTGCGCTACGACGGGCCACTAAACATGTGGTTTTCATTACCTTGTCGTGTTCAGATTACCATATCAGTATTATTTGTCAAAGGTGCACCACAATGGGCTACCATCATGTGCTATTATTCCATTAACATGTCATGCTCACATCGTGTTCATGTCGAGTTCATATCGAAAAGGCGTAAGGATATAAAAGAGATACAAAAAAAAGGGAACCCGGGGACATCATGCGCCCAAGGGGGTGTATGCGCCCACACATGGGTCCGAGGGCTATGCGCCCAAAGGGTACATATGCCAGGGTTATGCTCGTAAGGCATGCGCCCACACATGGTCATGCACCCAAGGTGGGGATGGTCAAGGTAACATGCACTTAAGCATGGGGGGTGGTCAGGGCAGCATGCGCCCATGGTTGCATGCGCCCAAGAGAAATGGGAGTCTGGGACACATGCGCCCAAAAGAAGGCATACGTCCAGGGGGTTATGCGCCCAGCGTCCATGCACCCACACAACTCGTGGGTGCATAGTTATGCGCCAGCACTGTTCTCCTTCTCCAAAATTTCGAGAAGGAGGCCATGGAACCCATGACTTCCATACTCCATTGAACCTTCAATTTACGCCCAAATTTGGACTTCCATAGGTCAAAATGGGATAGAACGAAATTCTCTATAACATGGAACAACTAGTTTTTGAAAACAAACAAGTTTGGTAGATCAAAATCCAAGAAAACCAAAAATGCATTAAACTTAGATCTACAAGAAATAAACCACCAGAATAGAAAATGCAAAGAACTAAAGTGTCTTAGAATCATGTGGAGAAGGAAATAAAACGACAAAAATAGGGTTCTCTCATAAAGCAAGTTGAACTTGCCTATGGGTTCTTTGGTTGTTGGAAAAAAAAAGGGAGAAGAAAGAAAGAATAAATGATAATAAAGGAGGAGAGAGAAAAGTAGGTGGGTTTATAAAGGTAAAAATGGGGGGTTTAACATGATAAACCAAGAAAATAAACCAAGCCAAACCAAAATGAACCAAGTCAAACCATGATATGCCATGATGAACCTAAGTAAGATTAAACCAAAATTAGCTAGCATGGTAAGAGAAGTACAAATACATGTCAGCATTCCGTATACGTATACTGGAAATACGGATAACGAAAAACGGGGATGACAACTCTACCCACCTTAAAAGAATTCCGTCCTCGAAATTTAATCAGGAGGCTAGAGCTGTCAGGCAAGCTATACTAATCACGAGCAATCTATGACTAGCAGTTAATCAAGCAATCATTCATGCAAGCAAGAATTTAACAATATAAGGCATAAGGAAGACACTATACCTTACGAGTCAAACATGTGTGGATATTGAGATCGGATATCATCCTCACGCTCCCACGTTGACTCACCCAAAGAGTGATGATCCCAAGCAACACGGACTAAACTAATAGTCTTGTTCTTGAGTGTCTTCTCTCTTCGGTCCAATATGGATATGGGCCTTTCCTCATATGAAAGGTTGGTACCAATAACCAATTCTGAATGATCAAGGACATGACTCGGATCTGGAATATACCGACGCAATTGGGATACATAGAAGGCATCATGTACCTCATGTAACGACGATGGAAGAGCGAGACGATAGGACACATCATCTACCCGCTCTAGAATGTCGAATGGCCCTATATACCTAGGACTAAGCTTTCCCCGTACGTCGAATAGAATGACGCCACGGGTAGGCGAGATCCTAAGGAATACATGGTCGCCGATAGAAAATTCAAGGGGAAGCCGATGAGAATCGGCCCAATGACGCTGGCGATCTTGTGCAACTCGAAGATGATCTATGACTTGTCTGACCACCTCAATTGTCTGCGTAATCATCTCTGGACCAAGCATCTACCTCTCATCTATATCATCCCATGCTAACAAGGATCTGCACTTCCTGTCGTACAAGGCTTCAAAGGACGCCATCTAGATACTGGCCTGGAAAGTGTTGTTATAGGAGAACTTCACGAGATGCAGGTGATCTTCCCACGAACTACCGAAGTCGAGGGCACATGACCGTAACATATCTTCAAGAGTCTAGATCGTGCGCTCTGACTGACCATCTGTCTGCGGATGATAAGCAAAACTGAACTGGAGGCGAGTCCCCAAGCTCCCTTGAAGACTCTGCCAAAAGTGCGAGGTAAATCTTAAATCTGTGTCGAATACAATACTAATTGGTACTCCGTACAATCTGACTATCTTCCTGAGGTATATCTCTGCAAGCTGATCCATCGACTGGCCAATTCTGAAAGGGATAAATCGAGCTACCTTGGTGAGTCTGTCAACTATAACCAGATAGTATCTCTTCCAGCTGGGGATTAAGGTAACTCAGTTACAAAATCAATGCTAATGTGCTCCCATTTCTATTCTGGGATCGGTAAAGGTTGAAAAAGTCCAGCTGGTCTCTGATGTTCAGCCTTAACTTGTTGGCAAACTAAACAACGAGAAACAAACCGGGCTATATCCCTCTTTATGTCATTCCACCAAAAATACTGACGGATATCATGATACATCTTCGTACCGCCGGGATGAATCGAATACTTTGAACTGTGAGCTTCTGCCATGATCTCTTGCCTGATATCACCACTAGGTACACAAAGATGCCTTCCATGTCGAAGTGTATCATCCTTATGGATTCATAACTCTGCTCTCCGTACTGTTACACATTCTACCCTAAGCCGCTGAAGCTTAGAGTCCACTAACTGGGCTAACTTAATCCTCTCAACTATACTAGACTGAACTTGCATGTTGGCCATCAATGCTACATTAGTAGGAAAAATAACTTCAATACCTATTTTCTGAAGACCTGCTAACAATTTTGGCTGTGCTGTTAGAAAATAAACTCTGGCTCTTCTGTTCAATGCATCTGCAACAACGTTGGCCTTCCCAGGATGATACTGCAGGTTGATATCATAATCCACAAGTAGCTCTAGCCATCTCCTCTGACGCACATTAAGATTCTTCTGGGTAAACACATACTTAAGGCTCTTATGGTCGGTGAAAATCTCCACCAAATCTCCATACAAATAATGCCTCCATAACTTAAGTGCGAAAACCACCGCTGCCAACTCCAAGTCATGGGTTAGGTAATTTCTATCATGATCACGAAGCTGATGCGACGCATAAGCTACTACCTTACCATGCTGCATCAAGACATATCCCTATCCCTTACCGGAAGCGTCACAATAGACTGAAAATCCTCCAGTCCCATCTGGAAGCATGAGAATGGGTGTCGTCATCAATCCTTGCTTCAACTTCTCAAGCGAACATTAACACTCTACTGTCCAAGCAAAATATACATCCTAGCGGGTCAACTGCGTTAGTGGTGCTGAAATCTGAGCGAAGTCTGATATAAACTGCCGCTAATAGCCGGCCAATCCTAGAAAACTTTCAACTTCTGTGACGGTACTGGGAACTGGCCATGTCTCTATTATCACTATCTTCTGGGGGTCCATTTCTACTCCACCTCTGGTGATGATATGCCCTAGGTACAAAATGTAATCAAGTCAGAACTCGTATTTACTGAACTTTGCGTACAACTGGTGCTCCCTGAGGATCTGAAGAACTACACGAAGATGCTGCTCTTGCTCTCCCTCATTCTTGCTATAGACTAGGATGTCGTCTATAAACACTATCACAAACTGGTCCAAATAGGGCATGAAGATACGATTCATGAGGTCCATGAATACGGCTCGCACATTGGTCGTTCCAAATGGCATAACAAGGAACTCCCAATGTCCATATCTGGATCTGAATGTTATCTTCTGGACGTCTTTCTCTCTGACTCTGATCTGATGGTATCCTGACCGCAAGTCAATCTTCGAGAATACTTCCGCTCCTCTCAGTTGGTCAAATAAATTGTCTATTTTTGGTAGAGGATATCTGTTCTTGATTGTTACAGAGTTCAAGATACGATAATCAACATACAATCTTTACGTACCATTCTTCTTCTTTACAAGAAGTATCGGGGCTCCCCATGGTGATCCACTAGCACGAATGAATCCTTTGGTTCTAAGTTCTTCAATCATCTTGTACAGGATCTCCAACTCTGAAGGTGCCATCCTGTAAACTCCCCCTGACACTGGTGCCATCTCCGGTAACAAATTAATGGTGAACTCTATCTCTCTCTCTAGGGGCATGCCTGGAAGCTTTTTAGGAAATACATCAGGGAACTCTTCCACCACTCTGGGAAACTGAACTGCTACTGCTACTGCTACTGCCATCTGCAATACTGGTAGAGAAGGTTCTACTTCGCCTCTGGAAAATAAAAACTCCGATTCGTCGGGAATAATAAAAATAATCCTGCTAATATGGCAGCCTATTTTTGCGTATTGATCCTTCTACCAATCCATCCCTAGGACTACATCATAGTCGGCCATCAGAAATTCTATCAATCTAGCAGGAAACTCTCTACCGCTAACCACGATTCGACGCGAGGAATAGACTCTATATACTCCCACAAGACCGTTACCAGTAAGTATATTGAGCCGTACTGATAATGACTCGGGCTCCAGTCCTATCCGTGTTGTGAATCATACAGAAATAAATGAATGCGATGCACCCGAATCAAATAATACTGATGCTGGAAAAGAGTTGACGAGAATGGTACCTGCCACCACCTCACCTGATGTCAATTCTTCTGCTACGGTCAGAGCCATAGCCTGACCTTGTCCACTTGGTACTGGTCCCCTGTGCTGGAAACCACTATGTCGATTCTGAATTTGAGCTTGAGCATACTGCTGAGCCTAAGGCGGCAATGGCCTCGGGGGCTGGTTCTGCTGCTGCACTGGTGTTGGACCCCTAACCGATGGACTCGTTAGGTTTGATGACGATGAACTAGCTCTATTTGGACTGGACCCTATCCTATGGTCTGGTGCCCCACAAGCCAAGCACAATCCATGTGCTCTGCGACACTCTAATACTACATGCCTTGGCTTTCCGCAATAAGAACAACCCATTACGGAAGACTGCTTCTGCTTCTGCTGCGGAGGATACGTTAGTGTCGAGTGCTGAACCGACGAAACTGTGGTCGCCCTCCTAGGAGCTCCAATAGTCTAAGCCCTAGCTGCTGGGGCTGGTGCTGTTGACTGGAATATCTGCCCATGAGACCTCTTCCAACCTCCACTTTAATCTACAATCCTCTACGAAGTACACTCATGCCTCTTTGTTGCTCGTAAGATGACATCAAAAGTCTGATACTCAAACTGCCCCACTGATATAATAATCTCTAGTGGAGCCCCTGCTGGAATAGCTGGGCTCGATCCAACTCGGTTGCCCCCAAGGTAGGAGCAAACCAACTGAGTCTAGAAAACTCGGCTGTATATCCATCGACCGTTCTTCCTATTTTCTTAAGATTGGTGAATCTCGTCCGCAGATCATACCGAGCTACTGCGTCGAAGTACTTGGTCTGGAACTTATTGCTGAATACCACCCATGAGACAGGCGTCGATAATCCAACTTCTAACATCGCCCACCCGCTGTGGGCTAAATCCAATAACTGCAGGCACACAACGGCCACTTTCTCTTCCTCAGGAATCCTAGCTGCCTCCAGGATAACTTCTATGTCCTGAAGCTATGCATCAGCAGCGATAGCATTCTCACTGCCATCAAAGAAAGGAGGGTTCAGACGCTTGAAGCTGTTGGCCGCGTTGTTCCCTTGGTACCCAACTCTGCCTATGGCATCTTGTACTGTCTGGTGCAGGGCATCGCTCCGACAATCTTGAGATGGAAGAAATTCTCTGATGAGTCCCACCAGGGTTCCATTATCAGGTTCTACAGGCTGGACTGGTTGAACTGGTAGCTCTTGACCCCTGGTAGGCATGACTCTGGAGGCTACCCCTGAATACTGGGCTTGGTCTCCAGGTTGCTGCTGGTTTACTGGAGGTGCACCGCCTTGCTGATTGGTTGGACCAGGAACAATACCGCTGAAGAAACGACATAGGAAACAATAAGGAAGGACCATGATAGATCGATGATATAAGCATGTGATCAGATCATTATTTCAGAAAGATTAGAAGACACGAGTTGGGATCATGGGCGAGTGCTGATTGAGACATCTATTTCGTGAAACCCTCACATATCTTGATTTATAAGACCTGCATGGGCCACCACTTAAACCGTGTTACGCCCCAGAACCAGAATACTGGAGAGCGGGGGACAGACACAGCCAGCTACGTACATTGAAGTGTAACCTACCTCGATGTACGGTCATGGCTGTCTAGATACATGAGGGTTTTACTACAAGCCAACAGTCTCTTATGGTCAATAACAAGCCTAGTGCCTCAATCTCAAGCAAGCAAGTAAGTGTAACACGATGGTAGATCATCAGACATACAAAGTAAGGCGTCCCATGCATTACATATTCAGATGATCATGAAGCTAGTCATACAAAATACGGAGACTAGCAAGAGTTTAAGTCATACATGATCAACCCTAGGATTTTTCAATCATGCTACAGCCCTTAGGCCGACAGGAATATAAATTTAACACGACCTAACACTTGCTCGGCGGCGAAATGCCTCAAAAGAATAATTTACAATGGGGTGGGAGAGCAAAATAAAATCCACTCGTTGCCAGGGTTGCGTCTAGTGTTCACCATCTGGCTGGAAGGCTGGAAGATCCTCGGGTGCTACTCCGAAATCTGGCCAAACAAAACCAGCTGGATCAGACCCCAGAAAGAGCAAGTGCCACAAGGAAGGCTTCACTTAAGAACTAAAACCAGCATATTAGCACATAAAGACATAATGATAACGAAAGATAAGAGTTAAAGGAACAAGCGATAAGTGATAAGATAACTAAAGGACTATTCCAGTAACCAAGTTACAGCCTATAAACTAAAAAAGGACCGGGGTTATAACCCTTCACCTGAACAGAACTTAGTCTCTAACCAATTATCGTTAGGGTAAAGTAAAACAGTAATGTGCTGAAATAACAATGTACTGGTCTCGTCTAGGCAAGACCAGAGGGGACTCCATCCATCAATCACGGCCAAGCAATGAATACGGCTTGATACTTTAACTAGCTAGGGTTATCACAAGCTTAGTTACTAACAAGATGCATCGAGATGTTCCAACAGCCACAAGCCCTGCAGTCTTAATCCAGGTTATCCGGTCACAAGTTGAGAGAGTTGGATTAGGTGACTTAGAGGTGCAACACATGACAGTGTGCTGGAAATGTGCCCTACTCGACGGCAGGCTACAAGTCCAATTAAAGCACCCAGATTATGGGACTGCCTGTAGCTGGATATCTCTTCATGGACTACTTGATTAATCTAGTCATTATCCTAGTCAGATTCAGTATGAATCCCTGACCGTGGTAACCAGGAATTCATGTCTTAGACATTATGCGAGATGGAACATGTAACTTATACAAGCACAAACACCCACGGTGTTAAGGCAAGGATTACTTAGCAAGTCAAGATGGTTGTCGCAACAGCATATCAAAGTTATCATGTTAGGTTACTTATCAAGATTACATGCCATTTTTACTTGTCAAGAATGCGCCGTAACGGACCACTATCATGTCATTTATCATGTCAAGATTACGTGTCATGAGTGCGCTACGACGGGCCACTAAACATGTGGTTTTCATTACCTTGTCGTATTCAGATTATAATATCAATATTGTTTGTCAAGGGTGCGCCCCAACCGGCCACCATCATGTGCTATTATTCCATTAACATGTTATGCTCACATCGTGTTCATGTCGAGTTCATATCGAAAAGGCGTAAGGATATAAAAGTGATGCAAAAAATCAAGAAAATGGGAACCTGGGGACATCATGCGCCCAAGGGGGTGTATGTGCCCACACATGGGTCCTAGGGCTATGCGCCAGGATTATGCGCCACATGGTCATGCGCCCAAGCTGGGGATGGTCAAGGTAACATGCACTTAAGCATGGGGGGTGGTCAGGGCAGCATGCGCCCATGGTTGCAAGCGCCCAAGAGAAATGGGAGTCTGGGACACATGCGCCCAAGAGGAGGCATGTGCCCAGGGGGTTATACGCCCAGCATACATGTGCCCACACAACTCGTGGACGCATAGTTATGTGCCAGCACTGTTCTCCTTCTCCAAAATTTCTAGAAGGAGGCTATGGAACCCATGACTTCCATGCTCCATAGAACCTTCAATTTATGCCCAAATTTGGACTTATATAGGTCAAAATGGGGTAGAACGAAATTCTCTACAACATGGAATAACTAGTTTTTGAAAATAAGCAAGTTTGGTAGATCGAAACCCAAGAAAATCGAAAATACATTAAACTTAGATCTATAAGAAATAAACCACCAAAATGGAAAATACAAAGAACTAAAGTGTCTTAGAATCATATGGAGAAGGAAATGGAACAAAAAAGTAGGGTTCTCTCATGAAGCAAGTTGAACTTGCCTTTGGGTTCTTTGGTTGTTGAAAGAGTAAAGGAAGAAGAAAGAAAGAATAAATGATAATAAAGGAGGAGAGAGAAAAGTATGTAGGTTTATAATGGAAAAAAGGGGGGTTTAACATGATAAACCAAGGAAATAAACCAAGTCAAACCAAAATGAACTAAGTCAAACCATAATATGCCATGATGAACCTAAGCAAGATTAAACCAAAATTAGCTAGCAAGGTAAGAGAAGTACAAATACGTGTCAGGATTCTGTATACGTATACTGGAAATACGGATAACGAAAAATGGGGATGACAAGGTAGTTCCCAGAACGGTAATCCGCGGCCCTGGCCCGGTTCATCCTAGGGAAAACAAGGATGGTGTCGATGTACTGACATCGGGATTTTGGGACTTGCAGTGGGGGCTTGCTACCGCCCACTGAAAGGACGCCAAAATTCCATGGTGCTAAAGTAGTAGCACGGTGTTTCGAAAACCTTCCATGGATTCGCACCCCATTCGGAGTTAGTCATTCGCCTGTAAGATGGTCTAAGATGGCATGTCGCTAGTGACCTTCATATAGATAGTTCCAGTGCAAATGATGTCTTATGTAGGCAGAGTAAGTTATTACTCAAATACAGGAAAGGATGTCGGCTGTTGGTAAGAATCACCTGAACGGTGATATTTAAATTGAATCATGATATTATTTCTAACAATGTCTTGTGCAGGCTGAGTAAGTATTATAAATGTACAGGGATGGCTACACGACCGTGGATAAGAATCACCAAAGGGTGACATTTGTATGCTCTAAACTATGTTGTCTATGAGATTTGCATGCTTTACTTCTTGACAGATACAAACATGAAATTGACCCTAAGGCAACGAGAAAGACCACTGTTAATAATGTTCTATAACATGACTACTTAGTGTTGTCTTCTTAGGTGAGTTGGTCCAGCACCGCTCGCCGGTACATTAATGATGTACTGACCCATGTTGTGGGCAATATTACATGTGCTTGTGTATGGGGGAATCGTTTGATCAGTGCTTGGCATCGATGATTCGGATGGGTGTACAAAAGCTCTTCTTTCAAGATGATGTCTTCTGCTATAGAGAATATAACGTATGGAACAGTGTAACTCAGTTGTACTATTGAGATTATAGCCAAATTGGAAAGTTCTTTATAAAGGAATTGGCATATTTAGTTGTAGCCTAAAGGGCAAGTGTATACATTCAGTTGGCTATTCAAGAGTCTTGTAATCAGTTGTAAACTCTGTATTCTGCTGCAAGTATTGTAATCCATTACAATTATCAATAAAGAGATACATTTCTTCATATCTAGTGTGACTTCAATTTATCTGCTTGGTTTTGCTGTGTTATCGATATTTTTTGAGAAATACCAGGAACTGTGATGGTTTTGCCTTTCACAAGTACAATCTAGACTTGTACGGCATCATGCCCAGTGGCTATTTTTTGATCCTCCGGGATCGGGGCATGACATGACCTTTCTCCCCTTGACTCTTATGCTTTTCAATCAATCAATGATACCGATAACATGAAATACTAGGATGTAGTCGCGAAGATACCATATTGCATATTGTTTTCATAGAAATGTGAATCGTAAAATTATTGCATGTTTACTTACATTATGCCTACTATAAATTTTAAATCTTGAAAATTATGCTCGTTTACTTATATTATGTCTATTATAGAACTGTGTTAAGCAAAGATTGAATCAATGAATAAATTTTGCAACGATAATGCGGAACACATTAAAAATGGTTAAGTTTCTTATGAATTCGTAGACCATGCATGAGTAATTAACTTAGTCTCACGTGGTTATGGACAACTTGTGCACAAGGGCTTGGGTTCTTCAAATGGTATCCCGGAGATACGGGACCGATTCGGCCTAGGAGGAACCTGGATAGCTGTGTTAGATGCTATCACGGGTCATTCAGGAATTTTCAGCAGAGCTCGCTAGTCCCGCTGAAAAGATAATCGTCTAAACCAATCTATACGTCCATGATGGCCGCCACAGATACACATTATTTTAGCTAACGATATCAAATTGACCGGGAAGAACGTTAAAGCTTTATACTACAGCGGAGACTATGCCATGGATTGCAATGTAGTTTATTTTGTTATGCATATTAAATGTTTACATGCAAAATGACTAGGATAGCTAGAAAGAGAACTAAATATACTACAATATGCTTCATATAGCTCTATAACAAATGAGATCGTGGGATTAATTAGTTATTCAGCAGTAAATGATAATGTACTAAAACTCGTCTCCATAAGTGCCGTGAACCAGGGAGGCATGCCAAACAACTGAAAATGATGCTTAAACCTTTTGAAGCCTTGCTCGCATGCAAAGGCTTGTTCAACTCTTTTGAAGACCATGCACTAATCCAATGGGAATAACTCAACTTTTCCCAATTATCGGTGTTGCATGGTTTTGGTTTTTTTTTATAAATGAGTGTAATGTATGGAAAGATTATCTCATCAATGTTCAATTTGAGTCAAGTTTTAATAAAGTTTGTAAATGATTTTCATTATCAATAAAGCAAAGTTTTCTTCTATATAAGTGTTCAATTTTTCTGCATATTCTATTTGTTGTTGTGTTTCGGATAACTTTATGCCCCGCCTTGTGTAAGTGCAACTTAAGCTCGCATGACATCACGTCCGGGGGTGACTATCGATTCTACGAAATCAGAGCATGACAACTATGGTGCCTTACATCAAATTTTGTGATATATTCTAGGCACCATTACATGCTCATTATTCATGTATTTTACATCTATTCTGTAGCTTCGAGCATTTTCTGATGCAGATTGGGTAGAAGATTTAACCACTAGACAATCTACTACAGGATTTTGTTTACGTACTTCTTTAAATTTTTATTATATTTAAAGTTGATTTATTAAATTTAAGTTGTTGAAATAATATTATTATTATTATTTAGAGAATTCAATTAGTGATAAAAATATTTATTTATTTTTTCATAACATTTAGTTGTAACTCTCAACCTCTTCCATTCCGTAACCTCCGACCCTTCACATTTGTAACTCCCAACCTCTTACATTCATAACTCCCAACCTCTTACATTCTATAACTCCTAACCTTTTATATTTCGTAACCTCCGATCCTTCACATTCGTAACTCCCGACCTCTTACATTCGTAACTCCAAATCTCTTACATTCATAACTCCAAACCTCTTATATTCCGTAACTCCTAATATTTTCCATTCCATAACCCCTGACACTTTATATTCGTAACTTTCCTTCATTTCTCTATAAAAAGAGAAATGTTGAGACAAAACAAAACTCATTACCATCTTCTTCAGTTGGAGCAACCCAACGACCAAGCCACCGGAGCCGAACCAACGAGCCTAGCTTCGTCGACAACCGACGAACCACCTCCTTCTTCTTCCTCGGTATGAACTAAACTCTAGCCTTGGTATAGTTTAAATCCAAGTATGCTAACTGTTTGCCATTAAAATCTTTTGATTGCAAATTTCAATTACAAACAGAACAATGTTACAATGTCGGACTTAGACGTAGTCCTAGTAGTACACTTTTGTTTAACTGGGTCCCTTGTGCCAATGGAGCGAGTGGTAATGCGTTGACTCCATTGATGATCTGACGACGGTTCTCGGTTCTCTGAAGGTTTGAGTTGCTCTGGGTGCTGGAGCTTGCGGAGAGGAAGAAGACGTTGAGTGTCTGTATCTTCCTCTCTGTGTTTTCTCGTAGGTCTGTCTCTGTATATGTATGTCCGTGTATATGGAAGAAGGAAATGATCCCTCTATTTATAGTCTGCAGGCTGGCTGCTCATGCGCGCATATGTAGGATGCGCCTGTTTGTGGGGATGCCACGTGGTGATTGTTGATGAAGGCGTATGGACGATGCGCTTTGATTGAGGAGTTGAACCCTTCTTGTTGCCTTTATGGGCTGCGACCGAGCTGACACGTAGCAATGGAGTGGATCTTTCAATTGCTGAGATCTTGGATGATTAGCACCCCTTCATAGGCTGAATCAAGTCAAATGACACGTGTCGTAGGTCCATGGCTCGAAGATCTCGGATTTGGTGGTAGTGATCTGATGGGATGCGTCTGGAATTGGGCGCATGAGGAAACTTTGGCTTGTAACCTTTAGGAGTCACGAACCAGTCTGGGCGTACGGCTTTTGAGGCACATACGAGACTTCAGTAGTGACTTGACTTCTGTCTTTTAGGGTCCAGAGAAAAGTCTGAGGTGCATGGCTTTTGAGGCGCATGCAGAGATTTGGGCACATGGCTGTGGAGGCGCATGCAAAATGGTTGGGCGGCCACATGGCTCCTAACCGCTGGAGGAGAGTAATGATGGTGCTGACGTCGGTAACGCTTCGTCTTCTAAAAAAGCTGTCAACTGTTCAGTCCTCGAGGGACGTGCTGCCAACTCTGTCAGACTTCAGCATTTAATATTCTTGACAAGTGATGGGCCTTTGAGTGGGTGCATCGGTCTGCGTTCCACTAGGCGCATGGGGACGCATGGGGCGCATCCTCATAAGGCGCTTGGAGTTGAGGGCCGCATCTGTATGATGCACGGTCTGACCGGCATATCCGTTTGCATGATACGTCTTTATTGGCCCGACTGTTATGTTCTTCGAGTGCTTTAAATAGCCACTTTTGACTTTGCCGAATTCGAGGCGTCAGGTTCATCAACATTAATGCAAATTCATTGCACGAGATTCAGAGAGCCAGCCACTTGGCACATGAACTTGTTTGCCCGAGCACATTCTGTTGACGAGATGCTCCCGAGGGTGAAGATGCGACGCGTTGTTTTCATTGATGCACTTGAAGGTGACTGTTACATCCAAAAGTCGGAGTCGAGGGCTTCTGAGGCATACAGAAGGTGCCTATTGCATCCAAAGGTTGGGATGCTCGAGCCTCGTCTCCGTTATGCTGGAAGAGCCGCAGATCGGAATTACGGTGCTCCGATCATCTTTCTTGGGCTTTGGGAGAGCTTCTCCTCCCGCTAGAGTGGGTGTTGCCCATTCTAGTTGGGTTGAAAGCTGCTCCTTTAGCCGCGGGTTGATTGCGGTGCTCTCCTCTTCCTTGGTTTGAAGAGCTCTTCCTCCAGCTAGAGGGTTGATTGTCCACCCTCATTCTGCTCAATAAATGCTTCGTTAGTCTAAGCATTTGATGGCGCATATGCTTAGACTTCATGATGCGTCTGGCTGAAGGACGACACATAACTGAGCTGCTGAAGGGATGCACATAACTGAGGATGCATATAACTGAGCTGCTGAAAGGATGCGCCTGGCTGAGAGCGCATGGCGAGATGCGCCTGTTTGAGAGCGCATGGTGGTTGCTGCACCTAGTTGTAGACTTAGGGTCTTTTCTTTGTAGAAGTTCTCCTTTGTATAGCACTTTTTTTAGACATGTAATAGACTTTTATATGAAATAAAAATCTTCTTTTAATGTCTATACTTTTGCTATTTGCTGTGCCAAGTACTTCATCCGAGCTTCCTGGCGCATGGCATGTTAGGTGCATAGGATTTCTGGTCCTGAAATTCCATGCTTCTACAAGACCCCCTTCAAAGTTTTCAAAACTTTTTGTCAAGTTTTGGAATACTTTGAATAAGAAGCATGGTGGCATTTTCAACGGGGCGCATGACTGTTCGGGCGCACGGATACTCCGCGCATCAGTGATGGGGCGCATGCTCCTCTCAGTTAATGCAAATGATAATGCTTCGATAACCAAGAAGATTAATGATGATCTTTTTGGATTTATTTGCAGTTATCTCCTCACAAAACCCGAGGCGGCGGCTGAGGTCACACTTCATCGGTTCACGCGTGCGACTAAGCCTATAAATGGGCATCTGGTGGAGAAAGAGAGAGTTCTTTCTCTCTTTGCTTTCTTTTTTTAGAGTTCTTCTTTTGAAAAATCCTAACTTTCTTCTTTCAAGAAATGGCTCCCAAGACTCCTCGCGACGGTGCTGGCAAGGGAAAGGAGCCTGCGGAGTTCGTCGAGGAGGACGCTCCTGTCACCATCATGACTCCGGCTGACGTTCGGCCTGTGGTGACAGGTAGGTGTCATCTTTCAGCTTTTTTTTAGACGAGTTTGGAGCACATGGCTGAGTTGCATCATGTTGTTTGTGCCCTAACTCTTTATCGCCGACGCGCATGGACTTCTGTCCTGATGATGCGCCGAGGCTATTCCACCGACGCGCATTGGTTTAGGCCCTGATTATGCGTCGAGGTTTTACTGCTAATGCGCATGGGTTTACACCCTGATGATGCGCCGAAGCTTCACTGCTAACGCGCATGGATTTAGACCCTGATGATGCACCAGGCTGCTTGACACACTTTGTCTTCTTAATGTTTCTTGCCTGACTTTTGTTTTTGTTGTGTCAATATCGATGATTATCCCTTTGCTGAATGAAGTCCTTCTGGATGCTTCTCTTTGTCAAATGGGAGTTAATTTCGACGAGGAGGTTAATAACCCCGCGAAAGCTGCTATCCTACTGAATCAGCCTTCCGAGAGAATGCTGCAAATCCAGAATCAGTCGCCTGTTTTCCTCCAGAGTATGATGGAGAGCGACAAACTGGAATCTGCTGAGTCCGAGGATGTGACCTTCTTGAAACTTGCCTTTCTGTTCGGTGATCGACTGATCTCCATCGAGGCGAAGATACTGAAGATCAAAGAAGACTGGTTCTTCTCTGCGAAGGGCATGGTTCTATACATGCGACAACTTGAACGCCAATTGCCGCTGACAGCCTTCTACCGTTTAGCTTCCAAGAGAAGGATGTCATGGGAACTTACTCCTTCTCTAGGAGGGGCAGTGGGGGGTACTCTTTCGATTGATGTTACTTTGAATCAAAGGGATACCTTGGCCACCTCGCAAGCCGGTCCCTCATTCAGTTGCCGAACTTTGCGTCCTGGAAGCCTTTATAGTGAGGTCCCTAATGACACCTTTGCCTTTAGTGCTTCGACCTTTACAAATCGGATGCTAACATCGAAGGTTATGTATCCGAAAGGTGGCTTTAGGGTTGAAGGTTGGTCTCACCACGTGTTGAAGTGGGACGAGCTGACCCTTTGGGTGTTATCGAAGTTCAAGGCTGAGCTTAAAGAGATTGGGTTGACGACTGCTATCCGTGCCACACAGGCCGGCGTGGATCTCAACAAGCATATGTTTCTTGCGCTCTTGGAAACGTTCAACACCCAGACTGGTACTTTCTTTACTCCAGTAGGGGAGTTGGGACTAGCCCTCCATGAGATGTACGAGGTGTCCATGCTTTCTTGGGGCTCGGAACCGTACGAGGAATATTTCCCCTCAAATGAAGAGATCGTCGTTCTGGAAAAGAAGGACCCGGAGATGATGGCTATTTTTAAAGAGGTGGCGAGCCATCATTATCTGATGCAACGGAAGGACAAAGGTAAGTCTCAGCCTCATGTAACTGCTTGGAGGGATTACGTCTTCAAGCAGGATTTAGCGGACTCCTCAAAGATCCGGTTTACGACTCCGCAGGGGCTGAAACCCGCGGAAGTAACTTCCGAAATGAGCCGACTAGAAGAGAAGGCCCCCCCGTTCAAATGAGAGTGGCAAAGACGCGTACAGCTGTTTCTGGCACTGTGCGGATGTCATCCAAGGCAGTATTGACTGCGTACTTGATGATATGGCTCCGGAATTGTGTGTTCTCGGGCGGATCTGGCTCTGTGGAGAGGGTAAATCGGAACCTCATTTTGCCAGCAGTAAAATTAGTTTTTGGTCGCCCTTTGGCTCTCCTCCCTGCGATGGTGTGTAACCTGTTGTGGGGCTTGAGGACTTCTACTGATGATGTGATCCATGGGAGAGGTAGGAACGACAACTTTTCCCAGGCTGAGCTACCATTCCATTATCTGATGGGATGGTTGATTCTGCATCACCCGAACGTGATGAGTCCAGGTCCTGAAGAGGATCACGTTGAAGGTGACGCCTTTATTCGCCGCTTCTACATGAGGAAGTGGTTGCACACCGGCGTCCCCGTCTGCAGGAGAGTCTTGTCTTATCTTCAGGGGTGGAAGATCGTCAAGGTCAGTCCCATCTTCAAAGATTTTGAGGCTGACCAAGATTTGGAAGACTCTGGTGAGGATGCGATCACTCTGCCGAAATGGGGATTTCGTTGGTTGCTGAGTATTCGACCTTCCCACTTGGTCTACCGCAACCAAAATAAGTGTTATCTGGAGCCATATCTGCCAAGCCAGTTTGCTCGCCAGTTTGGTTACACCCAGCTAATGTTACGGAACCCCAGTAACATTCTGGAGTTTGCTGGGAGTTTACTGGATGGAGCCCGGGGTTGGCAATACTACAATGCCGGGTGCACTGGTGTTCGTTTCAATACGCCAGTTCGCAACCCTCGGCCACAGATCCTGTATTCGGCTGTTAAGCTGTATTGCACCATGAATACTGTGCCTCCTGATTATGATAGGGAGACCATTTTCATCATTGGAACTCAGCTAGAGGCTACGAAGAACATGTTGGTGGCGGCTCGGTCATATCTTCCACCAGAGTTGGCGGGATATCGGGCTGCTGCTATAGCATCAACGGGAGGTATTCGGGAAGATCCCCCTGCTGGAAAGAGGTGGGCTGACGCAGAAGTCGGTTCGTCTGTACCAAAAAGGCCGAGAAAAATGACGACTCCAAAGGCTACAGGAGTGCCGCCTGTAACGCCAATAGAATCAGTTCCTGTTGAGGTAAAGACATTTTCCATAATCTGGCTCCTTCTGTCATTTTTGTGACATATGCTTTCCTTTTGTAGGAACCGTTGAAGAAGAAGACCCGGGTTTCGAAACCGGGCGCCAGTAAACCGAAGGAGGTGGCAAGCTCTTCTGATGAGCGCATTCCTCCGATTGTAATGTCTCCCGTGGAGGAGAATCCTGACAATGTCGTTCCGGCGGAGATTTCAGTATCTCCAGATTATGTTGGAAGGGAAGCTGACGTTGAAGTAGTTCCCGAGATGGTGCAAGCCACCGTGGGGGCCTTGGACATTGAGGGTCCAGCAGAGACGGGGCTTCCAGACGAGGAAGTGGAGTGGAGTTCGTCGTCTTCAGATGACGTTCCTCCAGAGATGAGTGAGCTTGTTGCGGGGGCAACAGACGTAATTGAAACAGAGGAGAGGGTTGATTTCCCTTCTTGTCATGATGAGGGGAGGTCGGATGCAGCGTTGCCGAGCCCTACCCCAGACTCAGCAGTAGAGGCTGAGGTGGCTGCCGGCCAGGAGGTAGCGACAGATTCTATCCCCGGAGAGGGATATGATGGTGAAAATGAGACTCGTCCGCCGATCCTGGCTCCAAGGGAGCCGAGTCAGGAAACAAGTGCTGATCTTGCTGCTCTGCCGGAAGGGGAATGTCCCGTACGGCCTGCTGATAGTATGTTGGGGACGGATGAGGTAGCCCCTGACGTCGGTAGTTCCTCCAAACTTGAGAAGGGTAAGGGTTTGCTGGAACCCTCTGTTGCTCCTTCTACTTGGGGTACGATATCGACGCCTCTCTCGGCTCCTTCTATTCTTTTGGCTCCTCGGGCTAGTAGTCAAGCCCCTGTTGAGGAAGAGTCCGTTGATGTCGAGGTTTCAGCCTTGCAGATTGAAGTCGGCGGGCCTTCTTCTGGTCTGCCGACTAGAGCAGCTCCTCCAACTCCTGCTATGACGCCGCAAGTGCTGGTGGACGCAGATGAGTATGTGAAGTTTATTATCGAGGTGGTATATAAGATGCTGCAGAGGGGCATATCGGCGGTGATGGATGCCAATGGAAGTTTCGCGACGGCAAAAACCAAGGCGCTCACTCACATTGGTCTGATACATTCCCACCAGGGCCATGATCATATGGCCGAGATTATGGAGGCCTCTGTGGTCGAGCTGGACCAGCTGCTTTCCGAGTTTCAGTGTATCCAGCAAAATGATCTCTCCGCCCTGATAGACGCAGAAAAGGAGAAGTTGATGGCTGAGACTGAGTCCTCTTATCAGGCCACCATGGGTGTCTGGGAACGCGAGGTGGCTGAAACTGAGGCTGCGGTGGAGAGGTTATCTCAGTCCACGTAGGAGAAGGTGGGTTTGCGAGCTGCGTTGGACGCTAGTATAGCGGAGGTTGATGCCAAGATTCGCCTCCATGAAGACCAGCGGATCCAACTCTTATTAGATGCTGAACGAGTCCAGCCTGAACATATAGCATCTAAGAAGGAGGAAGCAGCTTTCATCCGTCGGGCTCTTATCCTGGCCCAGCAACGGCAACAGTTGGACGAGAATCATGAGGATGACACTTCTCCTGAGGCCATAGAAATGATGCGTCAAGAAGCCGAATGCCGGGTCCTGGCGACCGTAGAGACTCGGGCGGCAGACTTGAAGCGTCGGATTGAAGAGCTTTCGGCCAACCTCGAAGATGTTTAGGGATTGTAGTCTCTTCTTTTTTGTGTAACTTGCAACTCTTGCTGGGGGTATAATCCTTTACTTTTGAATAAAGAATACAGAGTTTTTTTTGTGGTGTGTTCATTTTTGCTGTCATGAACTTGATGATTTATGTGGACCTATTATCTTTTGCGTACCTTGGTTTTAGGTACAGATAATAAGTTCGAGAGAACCGACAAGTTTGCTCAGAGGTGATATGGACGTGGCAAATATGGGATTCAAATGATGGAATCTTCCTACTCAGAGGTGTTATGGACGTGGTAGGAATGACTCTGGGGGATACGCGGAACTACTCAGAGGTAATGTAGACGTGGAAGTTCTGCGATCAATGTACGACAACGCAGGGGTTATCTGTACGGGATGTTTACTCAGAGGTAATGTGGACGTGGTAAACATGATGGGTAGCGTAGTCTTACGGAGCGTAAGATTCTACTTTGTAGGGCGTAGGAGAACAAGTCAGAGGTAATGTGGACGTGGTTGTCCTTCTACTGGAGGATAGAACGCCACGGAATAGCTGGGTTCCGGAAGCGTAAGATTTTGTGGAAGGGAATTGTACGTGAGCCCTGATGATTGGGTCCACAAACTCCCTTGTTGGGTGAAGATAGAAGTACATGTCTGAAGGATGTCAAGAGTAGTACTTCTTTAGGAACTTGCCGTTGATGGGCATCATGAACAAGTCCCCATTGGGTTTGGCGAGGCGGTAAGCACCGTTTGAGTATACCGTCTCTATGATGAAAGGTCCATCCCACTTGGGCTCGAACTTTCCTGGTGTCTTGCGAGTCAACACCATCGGCCTCCTGACTGCCAGAACCAGGTCGTCTACTTGGAAAGTCCTCTGCTTGACCTTCTTGTTGAAAGCCTGTGATATACGAGCTTGATAGAGTTCGATGCGCTGTTGAGCTAGGAGACATTTTTCGTCAAGTGCCTCCAATTCTCGCAGATGGCGACATTGATTGTCTTCCTCTGTTAGTTTATTTGTGATCGCTACATGGAGTGAGGGTATCTGGATCTCGAGAGACAGCACCGCTTCGCTCCCGTAGACCAGGGAGAATGGTGTGTTGTCCGTCGTGGTCCATACCGTTGTGCGGTAGGCCCAAAGGCATTCGTCGAGCTTTTCGTCCCAGTCTCGTTTGTTGGATGACACGACCTTTTTGAGTAGCCTGGTGATAGTCTTGTTGAATGCCTCGGCCAATCCGTTTGCTGCCGGATTGTAGGCAGTTGACGCCACGTTTTAAATGCGATTCTTGTCACAGAATCTGTTGAAAACATGGCTGATGAACTGAGGACCGTTATCATGGATAATCCTTCGAGGTACCCCAAAACGGTAGATGACATGGTGCTTGATGAAGCTGACCACCCGGGAGCTCTTCACTTCCGCCAGTGGAACTGCTTCTGCCCATTTGGAGAAGTAGTCGGTGATGGCTCGGATGAAGCGGTGTCCCCTTGATGAAGGAGGGGTGATTGGTCCTACAATGTCTATGCCCCAGGCTTCAAAGTGCTAGGAGGCGACCGTAGGATGTAGTGGTTCTGACAGTGTATGGATGAAGTCAGCGTGGAGCTGGCACGCATGGCACTTTTTAGCATAGTCGACAGCGTCGGCTGCCATGGTTGGCTACTAGTAGCCCATGCGTCGCAGTCGATCCTGCAACTTAGGGCCAGGTTGATGGGCTCCGCAGGTTCCGTCGTGAGCTTCTCGAAGGGCTTCGGCTGCTTCTTCGTTGGATAAACATCGAAGTAGAAGTCCATCGTAAGAGTGTCGGTACAACATTTTAGTAGCTGTATCGTAATAGAATCGAAGGAAACACCTCATGACTGAGACGACTTCTTTCGGGTCCTCTGGGAGAATTTCGTAGACAGCGAAGTCGATGAACGGGAACCTCCAGTCTCGGACATTAACATCAGCACTTGTTGACATGGCATGGGCCATTTGTGAGCATAGGTTATTTTTAGGACAGACCAAGTCTCGACCAACTACCGTGACGTAGTGTTGAGTCCCGAGGGGTGCTGCCAATGAGGCTGCGAGGCCAGCCAGAGCGTCAGCCTCCAGATGTTGTAAACGAGGTACATGTTCGATGAAGAACTTGGTGAAGGTTGAAATGATGTTCAATACAACTTCATGGTAAGGAATCAGATCTTCATGGCGAACTTCGTATTGCCCTCTGACCTGGTTAACGACGAGTTTTGAGTTGCCGTAGGCTTCCAGATGATCCACCCCCAGCTGTTGTACCAGCTGGAGTCCCATGATGAGAGCGTTGTACTCGGCAACATTGTTGGAGCTCAGCTTCGAAAGGGAGTAGGCACGCTAGATGACCAGCTGATCGGGGGAGACTAAGACTACCCTGACTCCTACGATGATTTGGCCTTTGGGGCCTGCTCTTGAAGCGCCATCGAAAAACATTCGCCTGACGGAGCTTTCTTCGGTAACGTTTGATTCTTGGACCTCATCCGGGATGTCTTCATAGAGTCTTGAGGACTCTAGGATGGGGTGTACAGCTAAAAAGTCGGCCGGAGCCTGACCCTTAATGGCTTTTTGTGGAACGAACACCATATTGTATGGCGTTAGCAGGATCACCCATGTAGCTAGCCGGGAGTTCAATGACCCTGGCATCGTCATGAGAACTCTGAGTGGATTGACTCGAAAAATGACATGAATTGTCTGGCCCGAGACATAATGGTGAGTCTTCTGGATGGCAAATACCAAAGCCAAACAATCTTTTTCAACGGGGTTGTACCGGTGTTCGGCCCCGATCAGTGTTCTACTGAGGTAGTAGATAGCTTTCTCATAGCCTGTATCGCTGTTCTGAGCCAGCAGAGCACCGAGGGAATGATCCATGGCACGGAAGTAGAGGAGAAATGGTTTGCCGGCGACGGGTGCCACCAGGACTAACGGGCTCGTCAAGTAAGCCTTGATGTCGTCGAAAGCTTTTTGGCATTCCTCTGTCCAGACGTAAGAGACTCCCTTCTTCATGAGCTGGGTGAAGGGTTGACATTTTCCGGAAAGGTTTGCTATAAACCTCTGGATGTATGCCGGACGCCCTTGCAGGCCTCGAAGTTCTCAGAGGTTCTTCGGAGGGTCCATATCAAGGATGGCTTTGGTCTTCTCGGGATCGACATGAATGCCTTTCGCCGTGATAATGAAGCCCAAGAACTTTCCGCTAGAAACCCCAAGAAAGGATTTAGCGGGGTTCATCTTGAGTTGATGCGCTCGCATGAGATCGAAGACTGTCTTAAGGTCTTGTAGGTGATCTCTTTTGAGACGTCTCTTGACTGCGATGTCATCAACATAGCATTCTACTGTCTTGCGAAGATGCTGACGGAAGATGGTGCTCATAGCTCGTTGGTATGTCGTACCAGCGTTCTTCAAGCCGAAGGGCATCACTGTGTAACAGAAGATCCCTTTCGGAGTCCTAAATTACGTGTATTTTGCGTCATCGGGGAACATCTTGATTTGGTTGTAGCCCGAATACCCGTCCATGAAAGACATGCGTTCGAAGCCACATGTGTTGTCGATCATCACGTCGATGATTGGAAGCAGGAATTCGTCTTTTGGGCAAGCAGTGTTGAGATCTCTGAAGTCGATACAGACTCTTATCTTTCCATTCTTCTTGGTGACAGGGACGACGTTGGCCACCCAATCCGGGTGTTGTTCTTCACGAATAAATCTGCTGGTCAGGAGTTTGTCTACTTCTTGATCGATAGTGTTCATGATGTCAGGACGAAAACGTCGTTGTTGTTGTTTTATAGGCTTGGCATCAGGTAAGATGTTAAGCCTATGCATCGCGATCTGGGGATCAAGTCCCGGCATATCTTCATAGCTCCAGGCGAAGACATCGATATATTCTTTAGCCAGTTGGATTAAAGATTCCCGATCTTCTCCTTTTGGACTTTTGCTGATGAAGATGGGTTTGGAGGAAGATCCATCCCCAAGGTCGATCTTCTCGACTTCATCTTCGGTAGGGGGTTCGCGTAATTCAAAACGAGACTCCCACTGTTCTCCTAGGCGTTGAGCCCAGGGTTCTTCCTCTAAGAATTCTGGCGTTTGATCTTCGCCTTCATCTTCTTGAGATTGTGCAGATGTCATGTTGGCTGACAGCACTTTCTTGAAGATTGAGCCGATACTGCTATCGGAATCCCAAGTTGATGCTTCGGACGAGTCAGAATGTTCTACTTCTTCTACCTCGAAACTCTCTGGAGTTGACGGCGGCGTGACATAGCCCACCCCCCGTCGAGTTCGATGATAATAGTCCTGCAGCTTTCTTTTAGGTGTTGGAAGCCGGAGAGGAAGACGTCGACCCTTGTCATAGTTCAGGCCCTTGTTGCTTTTTAGGTCGTAACCCATCTTTTGGATGAGGTATTTTGCCTTGTCCGTGTACCGATAGACTTGTATTCTGCCGGTATCTGGTTCTTGCTCGAGTGGCGGGAGGTCTTGATGACGCTCAACTTTGCCGAAGATGATAGATTCTTCGTCTCGATTCCGCGGTGGGACTACAAAACAGACCCCTTAGGACGGGACTACTCGATTTACATGATGAACGGTCGTTATTTGTGTTTGTAACGACCGTAGAGCGTTATCTAATGTATACATGGCATTCCAATGTGGAAGACTAGAATAATTAAAAGACACTCTATTATTGATGAAACACGAGATTTTATCCCGCGGGGTTACATTGTCCAGAGCGGGTGCATCTATATCAGCAGATATATATATTCACCTAACTCTTCATCTGTGAGTACTGGGGTTGGATCGGGAGAGTCCACCACAGCTTTAACCTTGGGATCCGAGAGGGCTATATGGGCCTTCTCCGACAGCATGGATGAGACGGATGATTGCGGAGGCTTGCCTTTAAGACGCACCTTCAGAGGTGCCTCAACTGCGTCTTCAGTGGCTGGTGCCTTCCCTTGTAGTTTTTCCACAAGGGAAGCCGATGTTTGAGGCGGCTTTCCCTTAAGCCGTATCTTCAAGGGAGCTTCAGTAGGCGTTTTACCTAGAGCAGTTGGTGCTTTTCCAGGTAGCTTGATAGTCATAGGAGGCAGTATCTGAGGCGGTTTCCCCTTGAGTCGGATTCAAAGGAGCGTCGGGAATCATCTCTGGCTCCATGTCCGGCTCTGCCACTGTTTCTGCTTCATCATCAGCGTCGTTGGCTTCCCTTTCGTCGAGTGACTTGTATAGGGTAGCATCAGTGAAGTAGGCTTCGACCCCTTTGAAAGGGTCAATGTCTGCGAACTCCGTCCGGATGATGTCGCTGGTGGACACGTATTTCATACATTAGTGGAGTGTAGATGGCACCACCATGTACTCATACAGCCACGGACGACCCAGTAGGAGGTTGTAGTTGACGTCAGTGTCCATGACATAGCAAGTCACCTCAGTTCTGAGGTTACCAATATTACACTTCAGCTGTATTTTGTCCAGCGGCTCGCTTTTGCTAGCATTGAAGCCACTGATTGTTGTGTTGGAAGGCAGCAGTCGGTACATTGGGATCCCCAGTGTTGAGAGCAGCATCTTCGGGATGATGCTGAGGGAAGACCCGGATCGATCTGAATCTGCTTCACCTTGACGGAACCGACATACCCTGTATAGTACAGTGGCGTGTTGTGTCAGTTGTGCTTGAGCAGCATGTCTTGTTGGGTGAAGGTTATGTTGGGGATAACTTCATCCGCACAATGACAGTGCGCACATGTAGTCGGAGTGTCCTCAGGCTTCTTGACCTGACTGATGAAGGACTCAGCATCTTTCAGCGCTTCACAGAGAGCTTCACGAGTGTCCTTGGAAAGACGAAGGAGCTCAAACAGAGATAGGTGGGCAGGAGTACTAGCAAGTTGTGCCAGTATGTCGAAGTTGTGGGGCTTGGCTAGTCCCGAAGCATTCTCCTTTCGTAGAGGCTTGTCGAAATGGGCCTCTACATGCTTCTGCTTATTGGCTGCTGGAGGTTTGGATGGACCTCCTTCTTCGGCAGTAGGGGCAGTGCAGGGAGGCACCACCTCAACGGCAGCTTCGTCAGGTTGGGTGTTCTGATGTGAACGCGTCTGTACAGGAAGTACCTATTCCGCAGAGGAAGAGACCATACAACAAGACTTGATCTTCCTGCCCTTAGTTTTGGAGGTAGAGCGTACCTCCGGTTGAGTAACCTCGGAGACGAGATCATGGTGAACCCATAAGACCTCACCCCGAGATGTGGTGAGCGGGATGAGTCCACTCACGTTGTCATGAGTAGGTGGTAAGTTAACCACCTCCATTGTCGCCTTAGGGATGGGGACGACGCCATCTTGTGTTGTGGTTGGCGACAAGGTGGCATATTAGAGTGACACCAGGTTGGCCGGGACCGTTTTCTTCTTGTAGTCGACGGAGATAACATTCGCATTGATCATGCGCTGGATGTAGTTTTTGAGGATGTGGCAGTCCTTAGTTGGATGTCCGACAAACCGATGGTAGTGACAGTACCTTGGATTGTCCACTTTTCCAACCTCGTCGGGACGTTTCGGGTCCGGCAATTTGATCTTGTCACCCTGCTTCAGTATCTCAAAGAGTTGCAGGGTGTTTTCATCATTGAAAGATTAAACCTCCTTTGGCCTTGGTGCAAGTGGAGGCTTTTGAGTGGGTGCTGATGCATCTTTGGAGGCATTGACAGTCAATGCATGTTTCCCCTTCATCTCTCGTCCAGGGTTGTTGGCTGCAGGCCGTTTCCTCTTGTCCTCAAAGGCAGGGAAACTAACTCCCAGAAGGCGAGCATTGGACGCCTTTTTTATGCTGCTTCGGCTTCGATGATCAAGGAACTCCAATCAGGAGGAGGAGTAGAGTTGAGCCAGAGTTTGACTGCCGGCAGCATATTCATGCTGCAGGAGGAGAGGAGTGCATGTTCTGGCATGCCCGGGGCAGTCTGAAGTAAGCCTGTCAGAAGCGTTCGATGAATACTCGAACTGTTTCCTTCTCCTTCTGGCGTATCTCTATGAGGGACGCCATTGTCATGTCCTTTCCACCGTCGTAGGAACGGCCAAGGAAGAGACGCGTCAAGTCGTCGAATGAAGATATAGAGTTATTGGGGAGACTGCAGTACCAGTCGTACACCACTCCTTTCAGTGCCCCAACAAATATGCTGGTGAGTAGTGCTTCCTCCTTCGGGAGATGTCCCGTTTGAGACTGGAAGTACGTCAGATAGCGACACGGAGATTCCTTCCCGTCGTATGGCACAATGTTTGTGGTTTATACTTAGGAGGTTAAACCACTTTGTTCCATTCGAGGGGATATGGTTGGGGGATCCCCATCTTTTTTCGCTCCTCTTGTCTATTCTTGGACTCAAAGCGCTCCCGCAAGTCCTTGATCATTTCGACCACGTCTTCCGTGGAGCTGGGAGTCGGGGAAGATGGTACCGCCTGGAGTTAAGCATTTGAAGGCTCCGACGTCCGTAGTGCTTCGCGATGATCTGTATCCAAGGATACCCGTTGAAGGGGTACACTTGATTCTCCATTGGACCCTGGGTCAGGACCGGCAGAAGGCGCTCTGGCCAAAGTGGACCCTATTTCAAACACTGCTTGAGTTAGTGTTTGCATGGAGGCCGAGAGGGTTTTGAGTCCTCCCTCCAGGGTATCCATGTGCTGGATGAGGTCTGCTGGCAGCGCATCAGGCTCGGCATCACCTCCAGTCATGTATACTGTCATGACATGGCTGGAGTCGGATGGATCAGTTGAGGCTTCGCTTTCGGCCTCGCTCTCTTGTAAAAAAGAAACTTCCCCCGGAGCCTCGTCTTGGGTACCCCCAGCTACATTATGGAGGACATCCTCGTCTTCAGGAGCATCCGCAAGGGCCTGACTACCCCAGTTCTGTCTTGGAGGACTTCTTCGTCTTCGAGACGCAGGTCCACAGGGGCCAAACTAGCCCCAGCTACGTCCGGGAGGCTGACTTCGTCTCCAGGATGAAGATCCACCCCAGCTGTGCTCTGGAGGACATCTTCATCTTCAGAAGGAGGATCAACAAGGGCTTGACTACCCCCAGCTTCCTCTAAGATCTTCTTTCTCCCCTGAGTGCCTTCAAACACTCCGGAGGACGGGACAGTTGTCTTGGTTTTCTTCGGCTGGCTCTTGGACGAGGACGAGGAATTGTCAGTCGCCTTTCGGATTGACGAGGAGTTAGAGATTACGTTGCATGAAGCAACCTTTAGTTCTGGCTCCTCCTTCTTCCCGAGGCGACATCGGAGGGGTGTTGATGATTGCAGCCGCTGGAACACCGACTGTCTTGGTAGGACTGCTGCCTTGCAACAACAGTTGATGGTGACTACAACACAGGTGTGCCCTATGAGGGACGCATTGTGCTTGTCAATCGACTCTCCTGATTGGCATTTGTGAGTGATCATGTTGTGCAGATCGTTGGAGGAGAGTGCTACCTTCGCACCCCCATCAGGCGCATGGCAAGGCCAAGCGCCGGGGTGGTCAAGTGAATGCTGCGCCCCCTTATCCAACACCAAACAGGCGCTCAGATCAGTATGGGGGAATAACATTTACAGTGACTTGAACGAACCTCAGACGCACAACCAGTGGAGGCGCGGGAAATCAAGACTATAGGGTTTTGCCTTGCTCGATTTGGTTGCGAACATAACAGATGCGCCCACGTGAGACAAGGACTTTGAAGGTCGACTCATTTTTGGCGCAGAAGCACCCGAGTCGACCTTATACAGCTTATCATCAGCAGCGCGCATGATTGTGAGCACATGCTTCTGGTTTGCTGCCGGCATAGCACATTTGAGGCGCATGGCCCGTGCTGCCTTGGACTTCTTCGTACCACCCCGCTGGGGTGCGTAGTACTCAGGGTCCAAATTCTCCTCGCTACTACAGCGAGTGATTCTGTAAAGACAGAGACCTTCTGTGGCGCATCAGAGGTGATGCGCAGGGCATTAGCTGCGCCCCTGCTCCGTCGACGTATCTTCCTCGCCTGAGAGGGAGATGGCTGGGGAATGTGGTCGGCCGTACGTTTCCCCGAGAGATGTGCTGCACCGGTGGGCGCATCTTGGTTGCTAAGGACGTCAGCAGGAAGGAAAAGCTGCATTGGCGCATCCCCTTCGGTGGTGGTGCCAGAGGCGTCGACCTTGCGCACCTAGACTTGGCGAGTCTTCTTCGGCTTCGGCAGCCGCTTCGAAGGACTCGCACTGCCTTCAGAGATGAAATCCTCATACGTCTGTTGATTGAGGCGTACGACCAGCGTCTTGTGGGAGGAGCCCACCTTCACGTTGTCGGACTACGATACACCTTTCTCGGTGGAGGAGAAAGAGGTCCCCAGCAGAGTCGCCAGCTTGTTTGCCATTAAAATCTTTTGAGTGGAAATTTGAATTACAAATAGAACAGTGTTACAATGTAGGACTTAGACGTAGTCCTAGTAGTACACTTTTGTTTATCTGGGTCCCTTGTGCCGATGGAGCGAGTGGTAATGCGTTGACTCCGTTGACGATCTGACGACGGTTCTCGGTTCTCTGAAGGTCTGAGTTGCTCTGGGTGCTGGAGCTTGCGGAGAGGAAGAAGACGTTGAGTGTCTGTATCTACCTCTCTGTGTGTGCTCGTAGGTCTGTCTCTATATATGTATGTCCGTGTATGTGGAAGAAGAAAATGATCCCTCTATTTATAGTCTGCAGGCTGGCTGCTCATGCGCGCATATGTAGGATGCGCCTATTTGTGGGGATGCCACATGGTGATTGCTGATGGAGGCGTATGGACGATGCGCTCTGATTGAGGAGTTGAACCCTTCTTGTTGCCTTTGTGGGCTGCGACCGAGCTGACACGTAGCAATGGAGTGGATCTTTCAGTTGCTGAGATCTTGGATAATTAGCACCCCTTCATATGCTGAATCAAGTCAAAGGACACGTGTCGTAGGTCCATGGCTCGAAGATCTCGGATTTGGTGGTAGTGATCTGATGGGATGCGCCTGGGATTGGGCGTATGAGGAGACTTTGGCTTGTAACCTTTAGGAGTCACGAACCAGTCTGGGCGCACGGCTTTTGAGGCGCATACGAGGCTTCAGTAGTGACTTGACTTCTGTCTTTTAGGGATCAGAGAAAAGTCTGAGGCGCATGAATTTTGAGGCGCATGCAGAGATTTGGGCGCATGGCTGCGGAGGCGCATACGAAATGGTTGGGCGTCCATGTGGCTCGTAACCGCCAGAGGAGAGTAATGATGGTGCTGACGTCGGTGACGCTTCGTCTTCTGAAAAAGCTGTCAACTGTTCAGTCTTCGAGGGACGTGCTGCCAACTCTGTCAGACTTCCGCATTTAATGTTCTTGACAGGTGATGGGCCTTTGAGTGGGCGCATCGGTCTACGTTCTACTAGGCGTATGCGGACGCATGGGGCGCATCCTCATAAGGCCCTTAGTGTTGAGAGGCACATCTATATGATGTGCGGTCTGACCGGCGCATCCGTTTGCATGATACGTCTTTATTGGCCTGACTGTTACGTTCTTTAAGTGCTTTAAATAGCCGCTTTTGACTTGGCCGAATTCGAGGCTTCAGGTTCATCACCATTAATGCAAATTCATTGCACGAGATTCGGAGAGCCGACCACTTGGCGCATGGGTTTCATTTGCCCGGCCTATAAATAGTGGCATGGAGAGGGTTTGTTTCTCGTTCTCTCACGTCCTTCCGAAATGAACTTGTTTGCCCGAGCACATTCTGTTGACGAGATGCTCCCGAGGGTGAAGATGCGATGCGTTGTTTTCATTGATGCACTTGAAGGTGACTGTTACATCCAAAAGTCGGAGTCGAGGGCTTCTGAGGCAAGCAGAAGGTGCCTGTTGCATCCAAAGGTCGGGATGCTCGAGCCTCGTCTCCGTTATGCTGGAAGAGCCGTAGATTGGAATTGCGGTCCTCCGATCATCTTCATTGGGCTTTGGGAGGGCTCCTCCTCCCGCTAGAGTGGGTATTGCCCATTCTGGATGGGTTGAAAGATGCTCCTTTGGCCGCGGGTTGATTACGGTGCTCTCCTCTTCCTTGGTTTGAAGAGCTCTTCCTCCAGCTAGAGGGTTGATTGTCCACCCTCGTTCTGCTCAATAAATGCTTCATTAGTCGAAACATTTGATGGCGCATATGCTGAGACTTTATGATGCGCCTGGCTGAAGGGCGGCACATAACTGAGCTGCTGAAGGGATGCACATAACTGAGCTGCTGAAGGGATGCGCCTGGGTGAGAGCGCATGGCGAGATGCGCCTGTTTGAGAGCGCATGGTGGTTGTTGCGCCTAGCTGTAGACTTAGGGTCTTTTCTTTGTAGAAGTTCTCCTTTGTACAGCTCTTTTTTTTAGACATGTAATAGACTTTTATATGAAATAAAAATCTTTTTTTAATGTCTATACTTTTGCTATTTGTTGTGCCAAGTACTTCATCTGAGCTTCCTGGCGCATGTGATGTTAGGCGCATAGGATTTCTGGTCCTGAAATTTCATGCTTCTACACTAACACCAAACCACTCTTGACCCAGTGGTCACCTGACCGACTCTAGAATTCAGTCCTGACAGACCCTAGTTCGAGCCCTCCCCCTTGCATGTTTATATATATATATATATATATATATATATATATATATATATATATATATATATATATATATATATAAGAAATATATAGTGTTGGGTTCTGTTTCTAACACAGAACCAAATATGACCTATTGGTCAGAGCAGCTGTTTTGAGACCCCATCCAAGAAGCCTGAGTTTGAGCCCTTGCCTTTGTGTGTTTATATACTATTAATAATACGAAAAATGTATTATTTTATCAAATGTTCTGAATTTTGTATTTTTTATCAATACTTTTATATTGTGTCAAATTTCTTCAAAATGTTGATAAATAGTAATTTTAATTGTAGTATTCATTTATGATTTTTACAGAATTATGTATTCATTTAATATATTATTTAGTAATTAAAAACAGTAATTACAAAATTATAAAAACTGTGTATTCTAATTTATATGCATGTTTAATACTATTAGTAAATATTGGAAAAATACTGGTAGTTAGTGTTTTCATATGTAGTCTTTAGTTATAAATTATCCAGCATTAAATATTATTATTTATATTTTCTATTGATTAAAAACTAAAAGTACTATTTAAGGTATTTTATGTATATTGATTTTTAGTAAATATTAAAAAGTGTTATAAAATTAAATAAAATTCAGAATCCAATACTAGATTTTCTGTAGATCATTTTCATATATTTATATGTTAAGTTTAGGTTAGTTTTGAACTGTTAAAAATTAGTTTCTATTAACAATTAATTATAAATAATTATTTTTAAAATAGTTTATTATCCAAATAATTCTATAAATAGTAATTTCTGTCCAAAAATTCTACAAACCTAATACCTTCATTATTTAGCCTAGTTTGACCAATGAAAAATAGTAGCATGTTAGTTTGAGACCTCTAACTATTCAAATGAACGTTGTCGGACCCTTTTCATAAATACTTTATTTATTTACTAAATTAAAATAAAATATTTTTATTTATTATTAAATTTTTGTAAAATATAAGTAATACAAGACTTATGATTTTAACTTAGTAAAACCTAATTTTTATGTGTATTAAATATTTTGTTAGTCTTAATGTTCAAAACTAGTGTGCCATACCTAGCACAACGTGATCACGTAAGTAGCACAACACATACATAACACTTAATATTTAAACTAAAAAATCATTGTACCTTCTTACAGCATGAGGACTTTGGACATTAACATTTAACAACAATCATTTTCGGTAAAATAAGGCAAGTACACTACAACTTTAAGTTTCTGTTCATGATTCATATTTTGCATTTTAGACTTTCGTTACATGTTTCTTACTTTTCCTACAAGTTGTTATTTACAAGTATCTCAAGTTTTATTTAGCATTTTTCAAGTTGTACTTTCCTTACATGTTTTAAGTGGTACTATCCTTACATGTTTTAAGTTGTATTCCTCTTACACATGTCTTACACTTGCATGGGTTGAAAAAATGTCTAGTTAACATGTGATCAAAGTTCGTAGTATAGTACATGTATCCGAGCTTGACTGCACATTGTGCACGTGTAGTCAATGTCGTACCCCTATGTTGTCTTTATTTATATGTTACAAGTTTTCCAATTATAGTCGATCACATGTCTACTAGCTTTTCAAAATTACTTTACATAGTCATATCTCTTGTCATATTGTAACCGTTATTTCTTGTTGTAATTACAAATTCTAGTTGTCGTTTTCTTATTTCCATGTCTTTCCATATTTGTTATTTTTATGTTTCAGTAACTGTAAGTTGTAGGGTTGTACTTTGCTCCTTTCCTGATTGGATCTTTGCAGGTGAATTGACTGAGGAGGAGTTGCTTTGCAATTCATACTATGGATCTGCCATTGAGATGCTAGCCCACATCCCAGAGGATGTCCTTGCTGGGGAATACCATATAGCTTAGCTTACATTTTGCTTTAGAACTTGTTTTGTAATAAATAGTTAACATTCATTTTGTTGAATTTTCTTCCAGTTTACTATTGCTTTGGGAATGTAACTAAGTGACATCTTTGGATTTATTTCTATTTTATCTCGATATAGATGCTGTGATTAATCTGGTTCAATATAACTTTGAAGATAATTAAAGGTTTAGAACAGCTTAGTACGTTGTGGCTCATAGCGTAGGCTGGATGTGTCCAACATGTTTCCAAATATTCGGGAGCTGGCCATAACAGTTTGTTTGTTTGTGATTCATTGATTTCATGGTGAAGCAAGAAGCCAGTCATTGTTGCATGTTCTTCTACTGAGCAGAGTACAGAACTATGGCTGCCACCACTAGGGAGATCGTTCATGTATGGATATTACTATCTGATATGAGCATTGCTCTTATACGACAAACGTTGCTTCATTATGATAATAAGAGTGCTATACAAATTGTAAACAGTCTTGTTTTTCATGAATGGATAAAGTACACTGAGATTGATTGTCATTTCGTTCGTGAGCATGTTTTGTTAAACACTATTTCTCTACCACTTGCAACCTCCGTTGATCAACTAACAGATTTCTTAAAAGTCACTCCATACCGCAGTTTTAGTTTTATTGGGCAAACCATGTTATTTGACCCATTATGAGTTTGAAGGGGTGTTAAAATATGAGTAGATTATTTTCCTATGCGGATATAGATTTCTTTTTCTATACGGATATGTATCTATTTTCCATCAATATATATATTCATACTTGTTTGACTTTTTAGATTATCCATTAATGAATTAATATTGTTTATTTTTTTTATGATATCAGAGTCTAGAGTTTTTCAATCATAGGACCGTTCGGAGTCTTTTTTAGTTAATCAACCAATATTGTTGATTATATCTTAAAGTCGTAACATCGTCCCATCGAGCATCCAGTCCTTCGACACCATACTTGATTTTGGGTTTCTGACCAGTTCTGAGGTTGATAACTATCCCTAACCAAGTTTATTATTGCTAATGATAGGTTAGCTACCTTTCGCCCGCATTTGGGAGCAGTCGAAATCAATTCTTACCACAACTTCTGAATAATCACAAACACAATCAAAAGGTTGAGACACGTTACAACTTACAAGTACACAAAACTAAGATTTAAACGTCTATTTGTAGGATTTTGTTATTTTTGTCCCCAACAACAATTTTGGTACTTAAATTTATATTACTAACATGGTCTCGCTCGCAGTGTCGACAACCGACTTTTTCTTGTATGTATGTTCTTACCCTATCGACAAGTCATTAATCTCATGCACATAGTGTCACTCCCGTTTCTCGTTATACGTATTTTTATTATACATGTACGAATTTTTGACATTTGTCAGGTGGATCGTAGTTAGACTTGTCTTGCTTAGCCCAGTCTTGGTTTAATCTTGACCTGATTGGTTCAACTTGGTTCAACATGACTTGGTTTGGTTTGGCTTGGCTTGGTTTGGTTTGAGATGGAGAGGGTTGATATATAAGTCAACTACACTCTCTCTCCTTCATAACTTTCATTTACTTCTCCGTCTTCTTCATTTACTCTCTCCACCTACACCCAATAGCTCTAGGCAAGTGCAACTTGCTTCATGATGGATCTTGGATTTTATTGTTCCATTGTCTTCCTCTCCTAGTTCTAAGCCCCTTTAGAACTTGTCATTTTCGATTTTGATGGATAGATCTAAGTTTTGATCTTTTCTTATTTTTCTTGATTTTGATCTACTAAAGTTTGGTATTTCCTAAAACTAGTCGTCCCAGGCTGTAGAAAATCATGTTCTATGCAGTTTAGACCCTTGGAAGTCCAAATTCGGACTTGTTTTGAGCAAGTTATGACATTTTGAAGTTTTCGGGTTCCATGGATTCTTCTTTGTTGTTTTGGGGAAGAAGAACAGTGCCAGGCGCAACATGACCCGCGCGCGCTTATTAGCACGGCGCAACCTGAGTCAGGCGCAACCCGACCTCGCGTAGCTCAGTCTGGCGTAATCTAGCCCAGCTCCCCCTTGGGCCCTAGCGCAACCTGACATGGCGCACCCCAGTCAGGCGCAACCTGACCTAGCGTACTCCAGTCTGGCACAACCTAGCCTCGTGCAGCCTAGTGTCTGGCGCAACTTGACTTGGCCCGACTTGTTCTGGCACAACCCAGCCTGACTTGACCCGACTTGCCTTGGCGCAACTTGACCTGACATGGCGCACCCCATTTAGGCGCAACCTGACCTGGCGCACTCCAGTTTGACGCAACCTAGCCTCGCGCAGCCTAGTGTCTGGCGCAACCTGACTTGGCCCGACTTGTTCTGGCGCAACCCAGCCTGACTTGACCCGACTTGCCTTGGCGCAACTTGACTTGACGTGGCGCACCCATTGCCTGGCACCCCAGTACCTAGGCACAACCTAATGTTTGGGCGCAACCTGTAGCCTTGGCACCCCTAGTGCCTGGCGCATCCTATTACCCTGGCGCAACTTGGCTAATGCCAATTGTTGGCCATGGTACCCCTTTTCCCTTGCATGATCTGTCATTTAATTATTGGTTTTATGTTAATTGCTTATTATTGGTATTTAACCTATCTTGTGACGACCCAACTTGATAACTTGTTGAGCATAGCATGACTTGCCAGTATTGATGTTTACATGAACACGACAAAAAAATCTGGATAGTGGCCCATCGAGGCGCACTCTTGACAAGCACTCTTGACATGATAAGTAACTTGATAAGGCATGTACAACTTGATAGTGGCCCGTCGAGGCGCACTCATAACAAGTAATCTTGACAAGTAACAAGTAACCTAGCATGACGTGATAATCTTGAACGATGTTGCGACAGCTACCCTGACTTGCTATGTAACTCTTGTCTTGACACCGTGATTGATTTTCTTGATTGTGCCTGTATAAGCTACATGTCTCGTCTTGCATCATGTCTAGGACATGAATTCCTAATTTTCTACGGCCAGGGATTTATACTGAAACTGACTAAGTTAATGACTAGATTGATAATGTAGTTCATATAGAGTGATGTTTCCAGTTACAGGCGATCCCGTTATCCCGGCCACACCTGAGGGACTTGTAGCCTGCCATCGAGTAGGGCACATTTTTAGCCCACTGTCATGTGGAACACTTCATCAAACAAGTTCTATGCACACTGTCATGTGTTGCACTCCAAGCCACCTAATAATTCTTTCTAACTCGTAAATGAACCTCGTCTGGATAATCTGGATAGCTGCAGGGCTTGTGACTGCGGAAACAACTCATTGCATCTTGCTAGTAACTAGGCTTGTGATAACCCTAGTTAGTTAAAGTATCAAGCCGTACTCTTTGCTTGGCCGTGAATGATGGATGTAGTCCAGTCTAGTCTTGTCTAATCGATGCCAGTCTATGATTACTTCAGCACATGGTTGCTTATGCTTTACTCTTGTCGATAATTGGTTGGAGACTAAGCTCTGTTCAGGTGAAGGGTTACAACCCCGGTCCTTGTTTGGTTTACGGGTTGTAACTTGGCTACCGGAATAGTCCCTTAGTTATCTTATCGTTTATCACCTTGTTTTCTCTAACTCATGTCTTTTACTACCATTTATGTTCCCATGTGCTAATATGCTGGTTTTAGTCCTTAAGTGAAGCCTCCCTTGTGGCACTTGCTCTTCTGGGGTCTGACCCAACTGGTTTTGTATAGCCAGATTTCGGATTAGGACCCGAGGATCTCCCAGCCTTCCAGCCAGATGGTGAAAACTAGGCGCAACCCTGGCAACAAGTGGGTTTTATTTTGCTCTCCCACTCCCTTGTAAATTATTCTTTTGAGGCGTTTAGCCGCCGAGCAAGTGTTAGCTCGTTATAAATTTACATTCTTGTCTGCCTATGGGCTGTAACATGATTGACAAATCCTATGGTTGATCGTGTATGACTGAAACTCTTGCTAGTCTTCACATTTTTTATGACTAGCTTCATGATCATCTGAATATGTAATGTATGGGACGCCTTACTTTGTATGTCTGATGATCTACCATCTTGTTACACTTACTTGCTTGCTTGAGATTGAGACACTAGGCTTGTTATTTACCATAAGAGACTTGTTAGCTTATAGTAAAACCCTCATGTATCTAGACAGTCGTGACCGTACATCAAGGTGGATTACACTTCAATGTACGTAGCTGGTTGTGTCTGTCCCCCGCTCTCCAGTATTCTGGTTCTGGGTGTGACACATAGGACGGTCTCAAACTAGATTCATAACTACCATTTGCAAATTAGAATCATTACTTTGTTATAAGGAAGACATAAACGCACACTTATAAGCTGATTTATTAATGTAATAGTTGACGTTGTAGTAGCACATTAAGGTGCGCAAAACCAATATGTGAAATCTCAAGATTTAGGGGACGTTTGGTATATACTATATAGCCAAAAATTCTATATTTTCGAAAATCAAAATCCAAGTAGTTAAATTTTCTGAAAATTTATATTCCCATATTTGGTGACTATATAAATATTTCGGGAAAAAAAATATAAAAAACTAAAAAATGAAAAAAAAAAACAAAACCGATAAAAAAAAAAATCAAAAACGAAAAAAATTGACAAAAATACAAAAAAAACAAAAACAAAAAGACCAAAATGACAAAAATGGAAGGAAAAAAAGGCAACCAAAAAAAACAAAAAACAATAAAAAATGCGACAAAAACGACAAAAAGGACCAAAAAATAATAAAGCAATAAAAATAACAGAAAACAACAAAAACGATAAAAAAAAGACCCCAAAAAATGACAAAAACAAAAGATAAAAAAAAGCAAAAAAATGACAAAAAAACAACAAAAACGATATAAAAAAGACCAAAAAGTGACAAAAACAAATAAAATAACAAAAAAGAAAGAAAAACGACAAAAAAAGACGACAAAATACGACAAAAAAAATACAAAAAAGACAAAAAGGGAAAAAAGGACAAAAAATAAATAAACAATTGCTAAAAAACGATTAAAAAACTACTAAAAGAAAAAAAAATAAAAAAACGACAAAAAACAACAAAAACAACAAAAGATAACAGAAAATGACAAAAAAACGACAAAAAGTGACAAAACTGCTAAAAACACAAAAAACGATAAAAGACAACAATAAACGACAAAAATCAGTAAAAAAACGACAAAAAAGTGACAAAAAGTGACGAAAAATGACAAAAAAATGATAAATAGCAAAAAAAGATTAAAAAAATCTACTAAAAACGAAAAAAGAGACCAAACCGACAAAAATTGAAAAAAACGACAAAAGACGACAAAAATCGGTAAAAAAGACAAAAAGTGACAAAAAGAGACGAAAAACGACAAAAACGATAAAAATGACAGAAATGACAAAAAGCAACAAAAATGACAAAAATACTAAAAACGACAAAAAAGAGACCAAACTGACAAAAAAAAAGACCAAAATACTAAAAACGACAAAAACTGACAAAAGACAACAAAAAACGACAAAAACTGGTAAAAACGACAAAAAAAGACAAAAAGAGACGAAAAATAACAAAAGCGACAAAAAATGACAAAAAATGACAAAAATGAAAAAAGAGGACAAAAACTACTTTAAAACGAGAAAAACTGATAAAAATCGGTAAAAAGCGACAAAAAGAGAAAAAAACGATAAAAACGATAAAAAACGACAAAAAGAAATAAAAAAGACAGAAAAGGACAAAAAAAATACTAAAAACAACAAAAAAAGACAAAAACTATTATAAAGCAAAGAGATGAACAATAGAGAAAGATATTTCTTCATTCACTTGAACAAATCTACTTGATAAGAGCCCCTTATATAGGCTTACAATGGAGGTTGATATCATAATGACAATTGAAAGAAGAATGCCAAAAGCTATAGGTTATAGATAACCAAAAGCCATAGGTTATAGACACCAAATAATTATGGTGGTTTATCCATATTTACAACACTCTTGCTTGTATATACACCATTAATTTGTTGGTGGTGTATGCGCATTTGTTGTCTTATTAAAACCTTACTAAGAAAAAAAACTAGTGGAAAAAATCTTAGTAAAGAAAAAAGAGTACAACACGCAAAACTCAAAAATATTATGTACAAGTCATACTCCCCCTTGATACAATGGATCTGAAACAGCTAGTTTGTCTGATGATTAAGTCGCCGTATGCCTATTTCGTGTTCCAACTTTTGAAATATGGACTTTGGGAGTACCTTAGTGAACAAATCGGCTAAGTTTTCATTTGATCTTACTTGCTTAACTTCGATCACTTTCGTCCTTTGGAGCTCATGTGCGTAAAATAATTTTGGTGGAAGGTGCTTCGTTCGATCTCCTTTGATGAATCCCTCTCAAACTTGCGCAATGCAAGCTGCATTGTCTTCGAATATTGTTGTAGGCTTATCTGTAACTGTGGGTAGTTGACAATTTACCCTTATATGATGAATGATCGATCGCAACCACACACTTTCTCTTATTGCTTCATGTAATGCAATTAATTTTGCATGGTTAGAGGAAGTTGCCACTGAACCTTATTTTGTTGATCGCCAAAATATAGCTTCATGATTATTATTAAACACATAACCTGTTTGGTAACAACCCTTATGAGGGTCAGAAAGATAACCAGAATCTACATAACCAACTAGATGAGAGTTATTAGTGGAATTACAGGAATAAAATAATCCTATGTCAGTTGTTCCACGAAGATATTTTATTATGTGTTTAACTCCATTCCAATGTCTAAGTGTAGGTGCAGAACTATATCTAGATAATAAATTAACAGAGAAAGCAATGTCTGGTCTTGTGCATTTTGCTAGATATAGTAGTGCTCCAATAGCACTTAAATATGGCATTTCAGGACCAAGAACTTTTTCATCTTCTCCCTTTGGTCCAAATGGATCTTTATCCAAATCCAGACTCCGTACAACGATAGGTGTATTAAGTGGGTGTGCTTTGTCCATTCTGAATCATTTCAAAATCCTTTCGATATATCGGGATTGATGCACTAATATTCCACTAGAACTTCGTTCTTTTTGCAAACCGAGACAAAGCTTTGCCTTTTCCAGTCTTTTATTTCAAATTTTTTTTCAAATAGTTTGTTGTTTTCTCCAATTCTGCAGGTGATCCGATCAGTTTTATATCATCCACGTATACTGCTACTATCAAAAATCTATTCTCGGATTTCTTAATGAAGACACATGGGCAAATTTGACTATTTTATATCCTTCCTTAGTCAAATATATACTAAGAAGATTATAACATATTCTTCCGGATTGTTTCAATCCATATAATGCTCGTCTAAGTTTAATTGAACACATGCCCTTTGACTTAGTCTCTGGCATTGTAAATCCTTCTGGAATTTTCATATAGATGTTAGTATCTAAGTCTCCATACAAATATGCAGTTACAACATCCATAAATCTCATATCAAGATTTTCAGAAACTACAAGACAAATTAGATATCTAAAAGTAATGACATCCATAACTGGAGAGTATGTCTCAACATAGTCAATTCCAGGTATCTGAGAGAAACACTATGCTACAAGTCGGGCTTTGTATCATTCAACCTCATTTCTCTCATTTCGTTTTCTCACGAACACCCATTTAAAGCCAACAGGGTTTATGCCCTTTGGTGTTTCCACTATAGGTCAAAATACACCACATTTTTCTAAAGATTTCAATTCTGCTTAAACATCATCTTTTCACATTGGCCAATCTTTTCTTTGTCGACATTCATTTATACTACGTGGTTCATTTTTGCAATCATCATTGTCCTTTGATATTTCAGTAGCTACTGCGTAGCTAAATATGTCATCGATGATAAGTGCTTTTCTATTCCACAATTCACCTAAACATGCATGGAATATCAAGATCTCTTTATTTTCTGGTACCTGTGCCTCTCTAGAGGCATCCAAAGGCATTTCAGTGAATTTAGAAATATGCACATCTTCATTATCTATTTCCGGAGCTCCAGCCACTATCAGGATTTTATTAGGACAAGATGTTTCATTTACTCTCCTCTTTCTAGGAGCACTATCCTTGGAACCTATAGGCCTACCATGCTTTTGACGTGTAGTAGTAGATTCATTTGCCGCTTTTTTTAGATTTTGTCCAACATGAACATTAATTCTGGCTGGCACATTTGTAGCTGGCACATGGGATCTAGTTACCTTTACGGCATCATTAAATGCATCAGATAATTGATTTGCAATTTCTTGCAAATGTATCATTCTTCTTGTCTCATAATCACATTGTGGAGTTCTTGGATATTGATGAGATAGAGTAGGAGTATTCCATGTTAATTCACGCCGTTCATTAGCAATGGATTGTTTGTCACGACCTGCACCCACTGTGAGGGTACGAGAACGTAACAACGCCCAACCTACGCCGCAGTGTCGGCGGTAGAACGTTGTCCTAGGTCTCAATGCATCTAACAGTATAAGACTAAATAGTTTATACTCCCGAATGGGGGTGACATAGCAAAATGTAAACTCAATCACAACTAAGGAAAAAGAAGTACAATATGATATAAAACTCAAATGAAATACAGAAGATCAGAAGAGTCTAAGTGTCTAAGATATCATTTCAGCAAACATCCAGAATACAAGTCCCAACTACTGAATATGAAAGAATATATACAATCCAGATCCCAAATGACAATAATAGTAAACCTAGACTAGGGAGCCTCAGTCTTATAGCTAATGGATCCGGCTGGAAATCCGGATCAATGGTGTCATCTAGAGCTGTCCCGTAGTAGGTATCCATACAGGCCTCCTCATCGTCCTCTGTAATATTTTCAACAGGTCCAGTCAGGACAGGAGCGAGCACAATACATCTCAACAGATCATAGCAGGTTAGAAAATATAATCATGCAATAAAGTAAGATACAAGAACTGAAAGAAAGTACAGGATGTAAACAGAGAGAGAACTGTAATAGAAATATCTACTATAAGTAGAGAACTAACAGTGGCTAGTGAGTCAGAGTACAATATAAACATGTGAATGGCATAGGAGATTCTGGGAACTATACTATGGAGTGATTCTGGGAACTACACTACTTGGATATTATTCACATGTCTACTTCTACTCCCCCGTACCCCCAATCAATACACAAGGATCCAGCCAGGTTATGTTATGATTCCATGCAATGGCCCACAAGGGGTGATACATGGTAGCCAATAAATGGGTGATTCTAAAAATGCCCAATATATGGGTGATTCAAGGAAGACTCTGTGATCATGAGAGTACATGTCATAAGTGATCAATGAACCGTGAAGCATAGTGATACACCATGTAAGTAAAACGCACAGAACATGTAGTATCCGATGCTCCCTGAGGGGATAACATCTCAAGAAGGGATCCATATAGTACTAATCCGTGTGACCAACGTGATAGTATCAAGTAAGATAATTTAAAGCAGGAAAATAATTCTAAACAGGATATAAAATGATCAGAGAATATACTCGTCTGATGTCTGAATGTCTAAAGTAAATATACTGTCCGAGGAGAGGTGTCTGGCTCCTAATCAGAACAGCACAAGTCACAACAAGTCCAAAATGGCAATATAAAGTTCTATTATGCATTCTACATGATTCTAGGTCAATCTAGACCAAAGTCAACTCTTGGTCAACTTGGTCAACCCTGAAAGTCAAACCTAGGTCAACTATGGTCAAACTAGGTCTAACAAGTCTAAATTAGGTCAAACAAGTTATTCTAGGTCTAAACAAACTAAGTATATGCAAATCAAGTATCCAAGATAGCTACTAACTCATAGCCTAAGTCACTTGCTAAACCAAGCACAAAACTAAACCATAAGCTAACAAGGCACACAAACTTAGTCATATAATATATATATATTATTCACATTCACATAATCATATACATAGATATATATAGAAAAGCTATATATGTAGGCACATACATATATATAGAGAGAGAAAGAGAGGTAAAAGAGTAAGTGAGTATGTGTGTGTTTGGCATGTATGTGAAAGGATATGTGTTAATGTTCTAAAATTTAGTGATAGGTAGGTGTATGAGACATGGGATACATGATGTCAAAGGGTGTATGAATGTATGTGTGTAAAAGGTTATAGGTTAACTCAGTTTATATAAATGTATACATACATACTTACCTTGTATACATACATACATACATATCATGTATATTACATTTACATGATGCATACATGTATACTTGTATTATATTATACTTACATTCATTCATATTAGATACTTATATTTATATTAACATATTGCAACATTCATTTCATTTATGCATCTATGCATTACCTACATGTTTTATATATATGCATATATTGTATATTCATATCATTTCATACATTAACATAGAGACATACAAACATGCACACATCATATATTTCATACCTTGCATTACCTTACATATCATGTTATATATTATCATTCATTCTTTTCATATATTACATTATCTTTAAGTTGAATACATCATATATGGATACAATAAATTATCTTGCATGCTTGCATTCATATATTACATTCTATATTACCTATATACATGTATTTCCTCCATTCATTCATGCTTGCATCATATACTCTACATTACCATACATGTTATCATTATATATTACATTACAATATTTATACATTATGCATTCATATCTATCTTTACATATATATCTTGCATTCATATCTAGCATTCATTATATACTTTCATGCATACATTATATATCATTCTTTCATTCATGTATTGCTTATCTGCATTATATTAATTGTATTCTTACATGCTTGCATTCAACCATATATACATTAATGTAAAGAAAATGTATATCATATATATATTATTTCATTCATCTAACATATCATGCATTACATACTCTATATTCATTTAATATCCATACTACATAGGCTCATAGGTTACACAAAATGCATATATCGTACAGTCACTCTTCTACTTAAAACAAATACTGTACCAATTGGACATTCACTAAATTCTAGAATTAAAGTATGTCATAGGCCTTTATGTTATCTTTCCAAAACTTTAAACGGATCGCATTTTCGTGTCCGGAAGCTCCCGAAATCGCAAAAATACCAAAACACGTTTGTCTTTCGTACAGCTGACACTCAAATAATTCTACAGAAAGTTACAAAAGAATTTGGCTTATTAAAATATATATTTGGAAAGCTAACTTCGATACGGTTCTTTTAAAAAAAACGGAAGATAAATCGGAGTTCCAAGCTAAAAGTTATGATATTTCTAAGTTGCTTTGGTTAATAAAAACGTGGATGAATATTATGACGAATTTGAGTTGTTTTGGACAAAACAACACATATAGGCCAAGATACTTGGATACAAACATAGGTATCCAAATGAAACTCATTCTAACCATCCTAACTAAGATCAATCCACTCTCTAACCATTCTAAAACTGAATTTAAATATCTATTTAAACTATTATCATACATACATACACATGGGGTGTCCTAATTTGGGATCTATCAAGTAAGACATAAGACACATATCTAAAATCCTCAAGAGAGCTCCAAATGGCCTCAAATTTGAATCTAAATGAGATACATACATGAGGATGGATCCTACGGATTCAAAACTAATTTATATGCAAAGAAAATCGATTTAGAGGATGGATTTTACCTATTGGGAGTGGAATCCCAATTAAATCCTTTATGACACGGCTCTGATACGAAGATCCCTCAAAGTGGACACTCCTCCTTGCACTCCTCTTTCAATCCTTGGTAGCACCCTTCCCTTAGAGAATGGAAATGATTGAGGGAAGGTTTGGTGAAGGAATGATTTGATTTGGAGATCAAATCAATGGAAAGGCTCTCTAAAATTGGGAAAGAACAAAAGAAAAATAAAAGAGGCAAGATTGTAATGAATGAAATGAATCATTCTCCTCTAAAGGTAGCTGCCATAAAGAGTCCATTAGAGCTAATAGAAAATGTTCTAATTGCCCCTCTCTAGTCTCATATGGTTAAGTCTAGACTAGGTTCAAGTTTGGGGTCAAAATGATCTAGTTTTGAGTCTCTAACTTAACCATTCTAACATGATAAAAATTAGTTTAATTAACTAACTTAAATGTTAGGTTTTGTGGGCCATGCTTAACTTAATATTAGGTCCCATCTAGAGTTTAAGCTACCCGGGTCACAATACAAGTCGGAAAGAGACGAAACTCAAACCCGACTAAACAAATCCAATAAAAACAATATTAAAAATATAAAATTTTCCCAAAATATTAAAATATAAAAAATGACCAAAATTATAATACATCAATTTAAATATTATTAAAATAATCTAAAATTCACCAATTAATCAAAATCCTAAATAATTCAAAAGTCACAAAATGACCAAATATCCTTAGCCTAAAAACTTGTAAATAGTCATTCTAATCACATGGTTAGGTCCACATAGTCATGGTTAGTCTCTAGGCTCAACAGTTCTAGGGTTCACTAGCTAACACATCAAAATTATAATTCACCAATTTTAAATAGTATTAAATTAATTAAAAATTCCTATAAGTCATAAATCCTATTATTAAATAATAAACTTTTTCAAAAGTTCAAAATTACCCTCATTTTAGAAAAGTGGGTGTTACAAGTCTACCCTCCTTAGAAGAATTTTGTCCTCGAAATTAAGATGGTCGTACTTCTTCTAGAGTTTCGTCCCCAACAATCATGGTCTCAGAACTTACCTAAATCATACGATTAAAAAGGATGGCATACAGGGTCATGGCATACGGTGGTAGTATAAGTCTCATCTAGGTATACTAGTTATACTAGATCAAAACAATCATAGGGTATCAAAACTTACAAGCAATCAGGGGTGTTAAACTGGAAAAGATATAGAAATAACAAATCATCAAGGCTTTAAGGTATAATCAAAATCAAAATTTAAAGCACAAATGTCGAGCATTAAAATCCAATCACAATATATATATATATATATATATATATATATATATATATATATATATATATATATATATATATATAGAGAGAGAGAGAGAGAGAGAGAGAGCGTTAGAGAGGGAAAAGCTAGCACTATGTAAAGGTTATGTGGTTAGTGTGTGTATGGGTATATGTGGACATATTTATAGGGTTAGATAGTAGACGTGTGTGTGTGTGAAATATACATGAAAGTGTATAGGAGGATTTGGGTTTCAAAACAATAGCTATCAAGTTACACTACTCATGGCATATTGGTTAAACAATCTACAATGCACAACCTATTTACTCATAACATGCATGGCTAACCATATATATACATATATCTATATGTATAGAGAGGTAGAGATTTAGTTATGTATCTATATACATATTATAACATGTATGCATAAACTATATATATATATATATATATATATATATATATATATATATATATATATATATATATATATATATATGTTCATATATCTATATCTATATATATATATATATATACCTATATAGATATAGATATATGAACATAACATAAAATATATATATATATATATATATATATATATATATATATATATATATATATATATATATATGAACATAACATAGAAATGAAGGGTTAGGTTTACATGGCAGTTGTGAACATTAGTGTAAATTAGTGTAGAGTGTCAAGAGTACAGGGGTTATAACTTAAAATGAAGGGTTCAATCATTCAGTTCAGTTTAACATTACATATTAAATCTGAAATTGAACTAAACATTTAAAATCAATGTGAAAAATGTTAACATGTATTCAGTTTTAGGATTTTGGAGAAATTCGAACATCAAACCAACCCAATGTTTATCACAACCTAACATGTAAAAATATGAAACCTAACATTATATCCCTACATACAACAATGTATATACCTCAAAATATTATATTTAAAAACAGCAATTTGAACTAATATTTAAAATCCAGTATTAAGGGTTAATATGTACATAGTCTCAGATTTGACAAGTTCAAACACAAAACTCAACCAATTTCTTTAAGAATTGAAATATTGTGTATAAGATACATGTGCAGTGATGTAAACAAAACTAATAACTTAAAATTTATATTTAAATTACAAATTTAAACTGGAAAAGCAGAGAACCAGTCTCTGATACTGTACTGTATCAGAATATTGGGGTTTTGATAATCAAAGTGTAGCATACATACGTGTCAGACAAAGTGTCTGTGTCCACTATATATATTCTCATGTCCCAATATAAAATTAAATTCTATATCAAGACCAACATTTTGATTCCTACCAAGATTGCAAAGTAGGTGATTGATGTAATCAAGACAGTTTTATTATTATTATTATTTAATACAAGAATAATAGCAAGAAGGAAATAACGTTAAAATCTGTTCTGCTTATCTGTTTAAAAGAAGGAACCATTTTAAAACTGGAGCTATAATATCAAATCCAAGATAAGGTCTAGCAAAATCATCGATTCATTATTTTAAGTAGAGATTCATAGTAAGAAGTTACAAAAAGGTTTATAACACAGCTAAAGCTACTCCTACTCCTAAGTTAAATAATGAGAAACAAAACAAACAAAACAATTTTTTTTGAAAGACTGAACAAAAGTAGAGAAAACTTGTTCAAGAGCATTTAAGGTACAATCTGATAATCATATGCGTCTATCCAAAATCATGGTGCTCCAAATTCTCGTCATACTAGTAAGCAAGGCTACGATAATCACATAGTCCTTGACTAAGGTACATACCTCTAGGTTCATGGTATTTAAATTTTCTGCATTGTCGCATGCGACGGCGAAAACCTTAAATTTCTACACCCGAAAAATAGGATCAAAATCTGACTATATGTCCTCACTATGCCAGCTAACATGACTATCGAAGATTCTAGATCCCATAACTGAGGTGACCTAGCCCATATGATTTTTTTTTCTCAGAAGAAAAAAGCAAACATAACACAGGAACAACAGAACAAATTTATCAGTCAACAAGGAACAGATGGAATCGAATTTCAAGATAGTTATAAGAGACAATTGCGGGAATGGAATAGAGAAAAATGAAACTTGCAGCAAGATCTCTAATGGTCTATGCATCCTCGACTGTCCTGACGATAGCTCGTCCTACTGGTTTCCCCTAGTCTGCTAATGATGCTGCATGAACTGCTGTTGCTGAGAGAAATCGGGAATGACGGGAAAAAGTTTCTATACAGACTGAGGTGCACCTCCAATATAGCAGAAACGCCAACCTGAGTCGGCACAACAGGAGCTGCGGTCTCGAGGCCCTGATGAACAGGACGAGAGGTGGCCAGCCTCTCGATAGCATTCTCCGGACCGGAGCGATGAGATTATGTCTCCATAACCATCATAAAGACAGATCAAAACAAGAAGCAATTACTGGAAATGAAGCAAAAATTCAAAAGAGGACAGTTGATATTCATGGGAAGACAATAAACAACAAATATAGATAAAATAAATATGATTAAGAGTTTTCCTAGTGTGATTGAGTACCCTCAAAAATATCCTAATCCTACTACAGGCTGTAGCGATACTCTAGTTAGAATACCACTACATAAACTCGACCTGCATGGGCCACCACTAAAAACGTGTCACGACCCGCACACACTGTGAGGGTACGAGAACGTAACAACGTCCAGCCTACGCCATATTGTCGGCGGTAGAACGCTGTCGTAGGTCTCAATGCATCTAACAGTATAAGACTAAACAGTTTATACTCCCCAAATGGGGGTGACATAGCAAAATGTAAACTCAATCACAACTAAGGAAGAAGAAGTACGATATGATATAAAACTCAAATGAAATACAGAAGATCAGAAGAGTCTAAGTGTCTAAGATATCATCTCAGCAAACATCCAGAATACAAGTCCCAACTACTGAATATGAAAGAATATATACAATCCAGATCCCAAATGACAATAATAGTAAACCTAGACTAGGGAGCCTCAGTCTCTATAGCTAATGGATCCGGCTGGAAATCCGGATCAATGGTGTCATCTAGAGCTGTCCCGTAGTAGGTATCCACACAGGCCTCCTCCTCGTCCTCTGTAATATTTTCAACAGGTCCAGTCAGGACAGGAGCGAGCACAATACATCTCAACAGATCATAGCAGGTTAGAAAATATAATCATGCAATAAAGTAAGATACAAGAACTGAAAGAAAGTACATGATGTAAACAGAGAGAGAACTGTAATAGAAATATCTACTATAAGTAGAGAACTAACAGTGGCTAGTGAGTCAGAGTACAATATAAACATGTGAATGACATAGGAGATTCTGGGAACTATACTATAGAGTGATTCTGGGAACTATACTACGTGGATATTATTCACTTGTCTACTTCTGCTCTTCCGTACCCGCAATCAATACACAAGGATCCAGCCAGGTTATGTTATGATTCCATGCAATGGCCTACAAGGGGTGATACATGGTAGCCCATAAATGGGTGATTCTGGGAATGCCTAATGAATGGGTGATTCAAGGAAGACTCTGTGATCATGAGAGTACATGTCACAAGTGATCAATGAACCGTGAAGCATAGTGATACACCATGTAAGTGAAACGCACAGAACATGTAGTATCCGATGCTCCCTGAGGGGATAACATCTCAAGAAGGGATCCATATAGTACTAATCCGTGTGACCAATGTGACAGTATCAAGTAAGGTAATTTAAAGCAGGAAAATAATTCTAAACAGGATATGAAATGATCAGAAAATGTGCTCGCCTGATGTCTGAATGTCCAAAGTAAATATACTGTCCAATGAGAGGTGTCTGGCTCCTAATAAGAATAGCAAAAGTCACAACAAGTCCAAAATGACAACATAAAGTTCTACTATGCATTCTATACGATTCTAGGTCAATCTAGACTAAAGTCAACTCTTGGTCGACTTGGTCAACCCTGAAAGTCAAACCTAGGTCAACTATGGTCAAACTAGGTCTAACAAGTCTAAATTAGGTCAAACAAGTTATTCTAAGTCTAAACAAACTAAGTATATGCAAATCAAGTATCCAAGATAGCTACTAACTCATAGCCTAAGTCAATTGCTAAACCAAGCACAAAACTAAACCATAAGCTAACAAGGCACACAAACTTAGTCATATAATGTATATATATTATTCACATTCACATATTCATATACATAGATATATATAGAAAATCTATATATATAGGCACATACATATATATATAGAGAGAGAAAGAGAGGTAAAAGAGTAAGTGAGTATGCGTGTGTTTGGCATGTGTGTGAAAGGATATGTGTTAATGTTCTAAAATTTAGTGATAGGTAGGTGTATGTGACATGGGATACATGATATCAAAGGGTGTATGAATGCATGTGTGTAAAAGATTATTGGTTAACTCAGTTTATAGAAATGCATACATACATACTTATCTTGTATACATGCATAGATACATATCATGTATATTACATTTACATGATACATACATGTATACTTGTATTATATTATACTCACATTCATGCATATTAGATACTTGTATTTATATTAACATATTGCAACATTCATTTCATTCATGCATCTATGCATTACCTACATGTTTTATACATATGCATACATTGTATATTCATATCATTTCATACATTAATATAGAGACATACAAACAAGCACACATCATATATTTTATACCTTGCATTACCTTACATATCATGTTATATATTATCATTCATTCCTTTCATATATTATATTATCTTTAAGTTGAATACATCATATATGGATACAATACATTATCTTGCATGCTTGCATTCATATATTACATTCTATACTACCTATATACATGTATTTCCTCCATTCATTCATGCTTGGATCATATACTCTACATTACCATACATGTTATCATTATATATTGCATTACAATATTTATATATTATGCATTCATATCTATCATTACATATATATCTTGTATTCATATCTAGCATTCATTACATACTTTCATGCATACATTGTATATCATTCTTTCATTCATGCATTGCTTATATGCATTATATTAATTGAATTCTTACATGCTTGCATTCAACCATATATATACATTAATGTAAAGAGAATATATATCATATATATATCATTTCATTCATCTAACATATCATGCATTACATACTCTATATTCATTTAATATCCAAACTACATAGGCTCAAAGGTTACACAAAATGCATATATCGTATAGTCACTCTTCTACTTAAAACCAATACTGTACCAATTGGACATTCACTAAATTCTAGGATTAAAATATGTCATAGACCTTTATGTTATCTTTCCGAAACTTTAAACGGATCACATTTTCGTGTCCGGAAGCTCCAGAAATCGCAAAATTATCGAAACACGTTCATCTGTCGTACAGCTTACACTCAAATAATTCTACAGAAAGTTACAGAAAGAATTTGGCTTATTAAAATATATATTTGGAAAGCTAACTTCGATACGGTTCTTTAAAAAAAACGGGAGATAAATTGGAGTTCTAAGCTAAAAGTTATGATATTTCTAAGTTGCTTTGGTTAATAAAAACGTGGATGAATATTATGACGAATTTGAGTTGTTTTGGACAAAAGAATACATATATTGGATACAAACAAATGTATCCAAATGAAACTCATTCTAACCATCCTAACTAAGATCAATCCACTCTCTAATCATTCTAAAACTGAATTTAAATATCTATTTAAACTATTATCATACATACATACACATGGGGTGTCCTAATTTGGGATCTATCAAGTAGGACACAAGACACATATCTAAAATCTCAAGAGAGCTACAAATGGCCTCATATTTGAATCTAAATGGGACACATGCATGAGGATGGATCTTACAGATTCAAAACTAATTTATATGCAAAGGCAATCGATTTAGAGGATGGATTTTACCTATTGGGAGTGGAATCCCAATTAAATCTTTTATGACACGGCTCTGATACGAAGATCCCTCAAAGTGGACACTCTCCTTGCACTCCTCTTCCAATCCTTGGTAGCACCCTTCCCTTAGAGAATGAAAATGATTGAGGGAAGGTTTGGTGAAGGAATGATTTGATTTGGAGATCAAATCAATGGAAAGGCTCTCTAAAATTGGAGAAGAACAAAAGGAAAATAAAAGAGGCAAGATTGTAATGAATGAAATGAATCATTCTCCCCTAAAGGTGGCTGCCATAAAAAGTCCATTTAGGCTATTGGAAAATGTCCTAATTGCCTCTCTCTAGTCTCATATGGTTAAGTCTAGACTAGGTTCAAGTTTGGGGTCAAAATGATCTAGTTTTGAGTCTCTAACTTAACCATTACAACATGATAAAAATTAGATTAATTAACTAACTTAAATGTTGGATTTTGTGGGCCATGCTTAACTTAATATTGGGTCACATCTAGAATTTAAGCTACCCGGGTCACAATACAAGTCGGAAAGAGACGAAACTCAAACCCGACTAAACAAATCCAATAAAAACAATATTAAAAATATAAAAAATTTCCAAAATATTAAAATATGATAAATGACCAAAATCATAATACATCAATTTAAATATTATTAAATAATCTAAAATTCACCAATTAATCAAAATTCTAAATAATTCAGAAGTCACAAAATGACCAAAATACTCTTAGCCTAAAAAGTCGTAAATAGTCATTCTAATCACATGGTTAGGTCCCCATGGTCATGGTTAGTCTCTAGGCTCAATAGTTCTAGGGTTCACTAGCTAACACATCAAAATTATAATTCACCAATTTTAAATAGTATTAAATTAATTAAAAATTCCTATAAATCATAAATCCTATTATTAAATAATAAACTTTTACAAAAGTTCAAAATTACCCTCATTTTAGAAAAGTGGGTGTTACATTGTTCTATATGAACAATTTGTTGCTTACCTCTCCCTAACGGCAGGAAGACTCTCTCATCAAATTGACAATCTTTAAATATTACAGTAAAGACATCACCAGCCATTATTTCTAAATACCTTATTATGGAGGAAGATTCAAAACCAATGTATATTCCCAAACGTCATTGAGGACCCATTTTAGTTCGTTTGGGAGGTGGAATTGGGACATACTGTACATCCAAACTTTCTCAAATGTGAAATGTTGGGTTGTCTACCACTAACAAGTTGTATGGGTGAAAAAATGGTAGGCAGTCGATCTAATTCTAACTAGAGATGTAGCATGTAAAATAGTATGTCCCCAAGCCTCAATTGGCATATTAGATTTCATTAGTAGAGGTCTAGCTATAAGTTGGAGGTGTTTAATAAATGACTCAGCTAACCCATTTTGTGTGTGCACGTGTAAAATTATGCTCTACCTTAATCCCTAATGATGTAAAATAATCATAAAAAACTTGTGAGGTAAATTCTGCGTCATTATCAAGTCTAATTGACTTAATCGAGTTATCAGGAAATTGATATCTAAGTTTAATAATTTGAGCCAAAAGACGAGAAAATGCAAGATTTCTAGTAGACAATAAACAAACATATGACCACCTAGTAGATTCATCTATGAGTACCATAAAATATCTAAAAGGACCACTAGCAGGATGAATAGGACCACAAATGCCTCCTTGTATTCTTTGTAAGAAAGTAGGAGACTCATTTTTACCTTTTAGGAAAGATGGTATAGTTATAAAATTTTCTTGTGAACATGGAACACATAGGTGATTCTTTTGTAAACCAAGATCGTGATTTTTCAATAAGTGTCCGCAAGAATTATCAATGATCCTCTTGAACATAGTTTGCCCAGGGTGACCTAAACGGTCATGCCAAATGGTACATATGATATGATCATTGACTTTATATTTTGCCACATTCATATGTGATTCAATTATACCAATGGTGGTGTAATACAAATCCATCGAGAGATAGGAGAATTCTTATAATGCGAGCTTTTTGCTCCTAATATTAGATGTGATACATTGTGTCTCTTTGTTGTTATCATTTCGAGTTTCAATATGGTATCCATTTTTGCGTATATCCTTGAAACTTAGCAAAAAAATTTTGGAATTGCTTGAATATAATGCATTTTGCAAATGGATTTGAGTGCCATTAGGTAACATAATGTGTGTTCTTCTGAAACCCTTAATTATATGGGCTGGTCCAGCTATTGTTGATACTTTATGCATGACAAATACTAAATTTGAGAAAGACTTTTGATTCTTCAAAATCGTATGTGTTGTAGCACTATCTAAGAAACACATATCCAAGTTATTTTTCTCCCTTCGTATATCCATACCTTCAATATGAAACAAAAGAAAATTTATGAACATATACTCAACAAACACAAATATAATAAAAGTAATTAAGCATAGCAAACGATAACATCATATTATAGAGATGCAACTTTCAAATACATAACAAAGTAATGAGATATTCTTCAATAAACTCTCATGGCCTAGATATTCCATGATGGTAACTAAAAACAAAAATATGACTTCAAATGTAAAAAATTCATAATACTTGGAAAAAAAAACATATGTCGATCGAGTGCTCATTCAATGGAAGGTGGATTCGCCAGCATTTCCTCAAACTGTTCATTGGTAATCTGATTCCCATTTTGATCCTCAAAAAAATCGAAACAATTCAACTGAGTGATATCAACTGGCTGGTCATTGTCCCAATATGCTGTCATATTTGCTTCCATTTTCTTTGATCCTTTAAATTTGTCAACCTCTTGTTGATTAGTTCGACATTGCTTAAACCAATGTCCATTTTTGCCACATTTATGACAAAGAGTACTACCCTTATTTGGTTTATATTGAGGATTTGAATTCCCTTTGTTAGAGGGTGTTGTCCACTTGTTCTATTTATTCTTTTGTGAACTACTATTTTTGCCTTTGTTATAAGGCTGATAACCATGACCATACCTCCCATAACTTTTTCCTCTTCCACGTCCTCTTCCATGACCTCAGGTAACCCCAAATTTTGCATTTGTTTCAGGAATTGCCATTGACACAGTTGGTCTAGAGTTGTGGTTTTATTTGAGACCGTTGTTATTTTCCTCTGCTACAAGGAGACAAGTCACCAGTTCAGAATATTTTGTTAAATGTCTTTCACGATATTGTTCCTGCAAAAGTACATTACTTGCATGTAAAGTGAAGAGAGTTTTCTCAAGCATTATAGACACCAAATAATTATGGTGGTTTATACATATTTACAACAAAAACGACAAAAAAGTGACAAAAAATAGAAAAAAATGATAAAAAATGAAAAAAAATAATAAAAACCGATAAAAACGACAAAAAGGACTAAAAATGACAAAAAACGACAAAAAATAACAAAAAATCGATAAAAACGACAAAAAATGACCAAAAACGACAAAAAGCGACAAAAAATGATAAAAAATAACAAAAGAAAAAAAATCAAAAATGATAAAAAAATAGAAAAAAGTTTAAACAAATTTTTTTTGTCCAGACAATAAAAAAAATACCCACATTTTTTTAAGGGATAGAATTTTTATGTTTTATGGATAAACTATTTATTTGAATATTTCTAATTTTTGAGAACAATTTTTTTATAGTTCAAACAAATATGATAATATATTACCATTCTAAATTTTCTCTAAAATAAAAAAAAATAATCGCGTACCAAACATCCCGTTAGTATCACAATTGCTGAGGACAAAGATGGACCTACAATGGAGCAGGGCCATATGTTAGGTTCTTGGCCCAACATCATTAAATTTATCGTTCCATCCCACCAAAATTATTATTTTATGTGCAGATGTGAGCTTTGGTGCGGGTCAAACTTTAGTAAATGTCTTTTTTTAACAATGGACTCAACCCTAAATTAAAAAAAATATATAGCCCATATCTTGGAGGTGACATTGCTGGTCCACGGCAATGTGACAGTCAACCAATGAGTGTCCTCCTGCTAGTTTGAGTCCACCCTGAACCAAAAAGTCAATAGCAGGCCGCCACATGGCCAGCACGATCAAAACGGGTAGCCGTGCTCAAATAAAAACTTGATCCGGACTAAATCTCCAACAAGCTTGACACTTGAGGAATGTGTGTTTAACATGTCCATCAGGTCTATCACACCAGCTGTGAGTGTTATGTATTTACTTTATTGTCATGATTTAGACATAGACGGTTCCAATTGTTTCTAAGACCATCTCCAATGGGGGTTTCTATCTTCCCTATTTCTATGGAAGAAATTCATTTTAGAAAAAATTTCTTCCAATGGTGATTTCTGTCATCATTTGATGGAAACTTTCTAGGAGGGTTTCTACATGTAGAAACTCTTATAGAAATTCTCCTATCTCTTATGACAATTATTATTGGACCCCACACTATTAAATTGGTGCTTTTACAATGTGACATATAGGATAGAAATGGAGAACCATTGGAGAGTATTTTTGTATGTCTACAATTTCTATGTAAAAACTTTTCCAACTAGGATAGAAATCTCCTTAAAGTGCAATGCCAAGTAGGATAAGAACTCAACTTTAGAAATCACCATTGGAGATGGTCTAAATAACATCAATTCTTTTTCAATTATATTTTCCTCCTATACATGTAATCATGCACAGTTCTTCTCTTCTATTAATTTTTTTCTCATTTATATTTTAGATGGTTGAGATATAGGAGGAAAATCAAAATATTATTATTAAAATATTATATAATGGTAATACAATTTCATTTATATTTTTTTTTATTTATATTTTGGATTTTTATGGATTTGAAGACAAATCCATGGAATCCTATGTTTGGTTGGAGATGGATTTGGATATGGAAAGTATGACAAAATCCAAAACTTGAATTTGGTTGGATTTTGGAGGTAAAATTTAATTATTCTGTAATAATTTCGTTAAAATATTTATTATTTAATAATTTTGTTAAAAATTAGTTAATCTTTAATAATTTTGTTAAAAATATTTATTCTTTAATAATTTCGTTAAAAATTAGTTAATTAATAAAAAAAACTAACTATTTTATTAGTATTATTAATTAATAAAAAAATAGTATTATTAATTAAAAATTAGTTAATTAGTTAATTTTGTTATAATCATAATTAATAATTTATTTGTATTATTATAATATTAATTAATAATTTGTTAATTATTAATAATCATAATTAACTAGTATTATTATATTATTATTATAATATTAATTAAAAATTTATTAGTATTATTATAATATTAATTAATAATATTATCCTATGTTTAGTATTATTAATTAAAAAATTAGTTAATTAGTTAATTTTGTTATAATCATATTAATAATTTATTAGTATTATTATAATAATAATTAATAATTTGTTAATCTCTATTTTATTATAATCTTAATTAATAATATTTTAATCACAATTAGAATCATATTTATAATATTTTAATTAATAATTTACTAATCATAATAATATTAGTTTATAATTAATATTTTTAAAATATTTAATTTATAGTTAATTAATCGTTAATTATTAATTGTTAATCAATAATTATAATTTATAATTATTAATCGTTAATAAAAAATTATCAATTCTTAATTATTAATTATTAATTATTAATCATTAATTATAATTTATAGTTATTAATTGTTAATTATTAATTATTAATTATTAATCGTTAATTATTAATTATTAATATTGAATTATTAATAGTTATTTATTTAAAAATTAACTAATCATTAATTACTAATTTTTTAATTAATAATAACTAATCGTCAATTATTAATTACTAATCGTTATTTATTAATTTTATAAATAATAATAACTATAATTAATCATAATTAATTACTAGCTTAATTATTGATCATGACTATAATTTAATTATTAATCATAAATCCAAATCCTATGTTTGGTTGGAGTTGGATTTGAATCTTGAAATCCATGATTTGGATTTGGAGGATTTCCAAATCCAAATCCAAATAGTGAAAACCGGTTACCAAACAAGCCCAAAAGAATTTGTCTGTATTGATGCCGTTTATATATTTGACTCGGACTAAATAACAAATTAAATTAGATTCAAACTAAATATTGATACCATTTAAATTATTCGATCTGTATTAAATATGAATCAAATTACATTAGACTAAATAAAAAATTGTATTAGTATTTCCATTTCTCATATTTGATAAGAAACAAAAGTAAAATTTACTCATTTAAAATCAACTTAACTTATTATTTTTTATATAAATAATTACTATACTATATGTTAGTTTATATATATATATATATATATATATATATATATATATATATATATATATATATATATATTTCTTTCTTTCTTTTTTTCTTTTATTTTTCTTTTTTTTTTTAAAACCAAAGCCGGTGAACGACTCCACCCGACCTTGGCCCGGAGGCCGTGGCCACCGCCACCCAGCCACCTCCGTGGGAGGGAGGGCTCGAACCCGACCCCCGGTGCACGGTGGTGTTACCAGTACAGCACGACTCGATGTGCATATATATATATATATATATACATATGCCAATGACCCTCTAGCCTGGTAGTAGTGGTGAGGCATGCGGCCCAAGTGATCAGGAGTTCGAATCCTAGTGGGATCAGTTATCGGCAAACAAAAGACGCTAAATAAATGGGGGTAGGAGAGTAAGACCATATCCAATGGGGGTTTCTATCTTCCATATTTCTATGGAAGAAAACCATTTTAGAAAAAACTTCTCCTAATGATAATTTTTATCACCATTTCTATTCTAGGTGGCAATGATGTAGGATAGTAACTTTATATGACGGTTTCTATATGTAGAAATTCTCATAGAAATTCTCTTATCTCTCATGACAATTATTATTGGACCCCACATCTTTAAATTAGTCATTTTACTATGTGACACATAGGATAGAAATGGAGAACCATTGGAGAGCATTTTTGTATATCTACAATTTCTATGTAGAAACTCTTCCAACTAAGATAGAAATATTCTTAAAGTACAATGCCAAGTAAGATAAGAACTCAATTTTAGAAATCACCATTGGAGATGGTCCAAGTGGTGGCGAAATTTTTTTCTCTGGAGACTTATTTGAGGCAATAGTAAATAAATGGGGGTCAGAGAGTAAGTAGTGGCACTACTAAAATATCATCAAATAGCGACGTAACGTAGCGACGGCAAGAAATTACGTCGCCAGTAGCGACTTTTTTATAAACACGTCACAAAACGTCACTGGCTAGCGACGTTCGGCGACAGGGTATACTACGTCGCTGAATAGCGACGTTCAGCGACATATTATAAGTATATGTCGCCATGGTTGCGACGTTTAGCGACGTCAACAAGTTACGTCGCTAAGTTATTTTACTTAGGGCACGCCGCTGCCTTCTTTCCCCCTCACTCTCACTCGAAAACCCCCAAAAATTTTAATTTTTCCCCCCACCCCTCCCGGCGACTCCCTCCCCCTCTGTCAGTGCCCTCCCCCCCTCCCCGGCGACACCCTCGCCCCCGGCGACTCCCTCCCCCTCCGGCGAGCTCCTCCTCCTCGAGATCCTCCTCCTCGAGCTCCTCCTCCCCCAATCCGACCTCCTCCTCCTCTTCCTCAGGTAAACCCTAACCTAACTCCTCTCCTTCCTCCTCCTCCTCTCCCACGGACGCACACACACACACACACACGGACACACACGGACACGGACACACGCACGCACACACACACACACACACACACACACACACACACACAGCCACGGATACACACGAACACACACACACACACACACACACACAGACATTGATATGCACGCCAAGTGTTTGTCAAAATGACTCAAAGAGCATCAATGCTCTAAATTCAAATTTTAACCTTTAGTTTAGGAGTGCTTTGCTATAGCTTTAGCATTGGTATGATAATCTAGCATACAAGAGTATAATAGAAGTAGTTATATTGATTGGGGGATTTGTGGTTTAAGTAGACTGTGGGTGTGTATTTGTGTGGGCTGTTTATTCCATATGTGATCAACCATGTACGACTGTCCAGTCGTTGTATATATATATAGACTCAAGTTTGTAAGTGTGAATGTATACATTGTTAGTCTCTTAGTAGGTCAGTCCATTGCCTTTATATCGATTCAATCTCTTAGCTTTGTGCAGTCAGTGAGCTTTGAACAGTCCACATTTAATCCGCATGTTAGCATTTACCACTGTACAGTCCAGTTTGGGGGATTACCACAGTGTAATGTTCAGTCCCATATCTATTTGGTATCAACTATGTGTATCAGTCTTGCTTGGCATATTGCAGTCCATATTATCTCTTCATATCAGTCCAGGCATTTATTTAGTTCCAGTCCTATTATTTGTCTTGTATTCAGTTGTTCAGTCCCATGACTGATATACAGATTAGGTATTGTTTGGTTGAAGGATTACCTTTTTAGTTCATTCCACCCTTTCACATCGACATTAGTTATCAACTTAGATGTCCAGCCTGTCCTTAAATCAGTTTTGAATCAATTATTCAGCCCCCAGATTGCTTATTGGTTAGTTCAGTTCCCTATTGAATATGAGTTCAGTTCCTGAGGTCACTTGACTAAATACTTGAGTATCCGTCCCTAACATCAAGTGTCTAGTCACCTACCTACCATGCATCAGTCCATGCCAATAACGATAAGGTAAAGGGTACCAATAACGATAAGGTAAAGGGTACCAATAGCGATAAGGTAAAGGGTATCAACTTAAGATATTGGTATTGGGATACCAATAGCGATAAGGTAAACGGTACCTTGGTAGGTAATGACTAGAAATAGGATATTTGACTTAGATTGGACTAAGAGTTGACAAAGTCAACTATAGGTCAACCCTTGATCTACTTTGACCTTGTTTGACTTTGTTTGACTTAGGTTGACCTTGTTTGACTTTGTTTGACTTAGTACAACCTAGTTTGACCTAGATTGCATATCATTGATATTAGTAACTGTCCGCTACTAATGTGTGTCCCTAATAAGACATAATATACGAATTTGTGCCTGTTGGATAATGTGTGTCCATCTTTGCAGAATTATTTCCAAATGGATATGAATTACTACTTGCGGAATCGTTCATGGATGTACAATCGTCGTCCTGATGATATGTGTGGTGTGCGGGATGAATACATAGCGGGAGTAGAGCAGTTCCTGCAGTTTGCTAAGGCGTTCCTTCAGTACATGGACGGCACCAAAATTAAGTGTCCGTGTGTGAAATGTCATAACGTGAAATATTATCCAGAAGTGGAAGTGACATATCATTTATACTCGAGGGGTTTCACGCCTAATTACTATCAGTGGACCGCATACGGAGAACTTGTGTCTTTAGCATCAGAGCCGGAGCCTTATGTTGAGCCATATATGCATGCGGGACCTAATTTTGTTTCAGATAATCATGCATACGACGACGGGTGCGTGAACATGATTTTCGATGCTGCAGGGCCTAGTTTCGTTCATGATGCACCTGAGGAGGCACCGAACGCCGATGTTGCATAGTTCATGGAGTTGCTGGAGAATGCAAGGACTCCATTGTATCCTGGTTGTGAGGATCATTCACCGTTGGAGGTGGTTACAAGACTGTTGAGCATTAAGTCAGATTTTAACATGTCGCAAGAATGCTACAACCGAGTGTTGGAGTTGATTATAGAGATCTTGCCGGTGGGTGCTAAGTTGCCTAAAGACTTCTACCGGTCTAAGAGGATGGTGAGATCGCTCTGGATGGGATACGAGAAAATCGATTCCTGTCGCAATGGGTGCATGCTGTACTACAAAGACGACAAGGACGCAGATGTGTGCAGATTTTGTGGTGCTGATCGCTATAAGACAACTAGTACAGAAAGGTCTACCGGTGCAAGAAGACCGACCGATTCAATGCACTACTTGCCTTAAACGCCGCGGTTGCAAAGATTATTTATGGTAAAAGAGACGGCCGAAAATATGAGTTGGCACATGCGAGAACAGATTGAAGGAGTGTTGGATCACCCATCTGATGGAGAAGTGTGGAAGCACTTTGATCGAGTGTATCCCGATTTTGCTTCAGATCCGCGTAATGTCAGGTTGGGACTATCTTCTGACGGTTTTACTCCTTTTGGTCTTTCGGGATCCCAGTATTCGTGCTGGCCTGTGATTGTCACTCCATATAACCTATCGCCTTGGACGTGCATGAAGATTCAGTACATGTTTCTAATCGTTATAATTCCTGGTCCGAACAATCCCAAGAGGAACATTGACGTATACTTACAGCCTTTGATAGATGATTTGAATCAGTTATGGGAAGTAGGCGCTAACACGTACGATGTTTCCAGAAAGCAGAATTTTCAGATGAAGGCAACCCTTATGTGGACCATCAACGACTTTCCGACCTATGGAATGTTATCTGGATGGAGCACTCATGGCCGTCTCTCATGTCCGTATTGCATGGACCGTAGTAAGGCTTTCTGCTTGAAACACGGAGGAAAATTGTGCTTCTTTGATTGTCATCGACAATTTCTGCCAAAAGATCATCCGTTCAGAAGGAACAGGAATGCATTCCGTGCTGGCGTTGTAGAGAAGGGTGATCCACCGCCAAGGTGGTGCGGAGCCACGATATGGGAGGAGGTTAAAGATTTTCTAAGTGCTATCGAAGATCCTACAACTGGGTACAAGTGCGATAGATTTGGTAGAGATCATAACTGGACAAAGAGGAGCATATTCTGGGATCTGCCATACTGGAGTACCAATCTGATCAGACATAATCTTGATGTCATGCATATTGAGAAGAATGTATTTGATAACATAATTAATACTGTAATGGACGTAAAGGGAAAAATGAAAGACAATCCCAAGGCCAGGTTGGACTTAGAAGAAATATGCAAACGACCTGCGTTGCATTTGATACAGCAGAATGGAAAACAGTTTCTGCCGAAGTCAATTTTCTCGCTGGACAAGGAGGATAAAGTGAGACTTTGTCGGTAGATCCAGGGCCTAAAATTTCTAGACGGATATGTGTCAAATCTGAGAAGATGTGTCGATCCGAAGGAAAACAAATTGACGGGTATGAAGAGCCACGATTGTCACGTATTCATGGAGAGGTTAATTCCGATTGTATTTCGAGAATTCTTACCGCAGGCAGTTTGGAATCCATTGACGGAGCTTAGCATATTCTTCAGGGATCTTTGTTCTAAGAAATTGCTCGTTGATCGTCTAGAAAAGCAAGAGAAGGACATTGCGGTAACACTATACAAGCTAGAGAGGGTGTTTCCTCCTGGATTCTTCGACTCTATGGAGCATTTGCCGATTCATCTATCCTATGAGGCACGTGTTGGTGGACCCGTCGAATATCGATGGATGTACCCGTTCGAGCGACATTTGAATCACCTAAAAAGAAAGATGAAAAATAAGGCACGGGTCGAGGGTTCTATTTGTGAAGCCTATGTTCTCGAGGAGATTACAAACTTTTGTTCGATGTATTTCAAGCCTCATGTTGCAACTAATAGAACGAGAGCTTCCAGAAACGACGAGGGAGATCATGAAAGTAATGATACAATACTGCAAAAATATGGCCAAGCTACTGTGTTAATGGGTTTAGGTTCAAGTCAACAACTTGCCCGATCAGAGACAACTTTGTGGATCTCGACTCCACCAAAAATAGCTGTTTGTGTATCAGATCTTCGAACTACAAAGATGTTGATGCGGGCAACGACTTATATGGCGTGCTACGGAAGATCGTGGAGCTGACATATAGTTATGGAATAGAGCCTGCTAAGATTGTGTTATTCAGGTGTGATTGGTTTGATCCGATTGAAGGTCAAGGTTGGAAAGTAGACAAGCACGGTCTTGTTGATATAAACTATCGGTGTCGATATCAAGCCTATGAACCATTTGTCCTATCAAGTCAGGCTCAGCTCGTGTACTTCACAAGTTATCCTAAACGGGGAACAACAAGGTCGGACTGGTGGGCAGTATGCAAGACCAAAGCTAGAAATACCTTTGAGATTGATGATATAGCTTATCAACATGATGAACTACCTCTTGTAACAAATATTATAGAAGTGGACACGACGGAAGTTTCTCATTACACATCTAATTGTGTAGAAAAAGTAGAATTATCTGAAGAGGAAGATGCAGATGAAAGTGAAGATGTAGAGGAGGAGGAAGAAGAAGAAGAAGAAGAAGAAGAAGAAGAAGAAGATGAGCTAAACGAACTAGATGAATTTTCAGAAGAGGATTAAAATCTGTGATGTCTATCATATAAATATGTATTTTTGTAATAATAAATCTGTGACACTTTAGTGACACTTTTATCTGTGACCATGATATTTTTCAAAAATCTGTGATGTCTATCATATAAATATGTATTTTTGTTTTATTGTCATATGTTATTATCAGGTATGACTAGACCATCTGGACGACGCGAAGGATATTACATTAGCCAGTCCCGTCAGCCTCGACGTGGGGATGGAGAGGGCAGTTTCGTACCCTCATCCTCATCTCCGAGTACGCCATTGTACCGTTCTGTTCCCGGTCCATTACCGGGATAGGGCAGTTCCAGCAGCTTGTCGACTCCTCCCTCGTCGTCCAACCTTCCTGATCCCGTGTCCAGCAGGTTGCCGACTCCTCCCTCGTCGTCCAGCCTTCCTGATCCCGTGTCCAGCATCCCTGATCCCCCGTCCAACATTTCTCCTGTCGATGGCTCTATGGGGGGAGCCGACGCCGAGCATATGGAGGACGGCGATCAGACTGATCCTGCCCAGGCAGGAGGTGAGAGTGACCCTCCATGCGCTCCCCCGGACGAGACGCGTATGGAGATTTAGACGGATGGGCCTATGAAGTAAGTTAATTAATTAATGTATATTTCTCAAATGATTATATGTACATATATATACATGAAAAATTATTATTGTATAGATATCGGCCTTCTGCAGTACAACGACAGCTGGGGACATTTCTGAGGCAGAACTATGGTGGGGCTTGGATTAACTACTCAGATGCTCCCGCAGATAGGAAGGCCTTTTGGTTCGCCCACTTTAAGGTAAAAAATTTGTTTAATTTTAAATTTTAATAATCATTTGTGTATATTATACAACTTTTGTATTTTACTTCTTGTAGAGGACCTATTTCTATCCACCACACCGGGCGACGAGGATCGAGGGCCAATTTTCTGCCGTCGTAGCCAAGCTCATCCGTGATGCGATCGACGACCAGAAGCGTCGTGATTGCTCCGGAGGGCCGATCCAGGGTTGGATTACACCAGAGCAGTGGACTGCGATGAAGGCTAGATTCAGCAAGCGCAGTTACCAGGAGCAGTCTGAGAAGGCTAAGGTGGCACGATCGAGCGCCGGTAAGTGGTGTGGTGGCTCCATTCCGATAACGGAGCATTTTCGTCGTCTGGTACATTTCCTATGACGGACATTAATTTATATATAGTTCGATAGAATGTTTAATACTAATAATAGATAATATATTTTAACAGGTAAAAAAGGGTGAGGACCCGAACATGGTGACCGTCTTCCTGGTCACCCATCGGAGGGCTGGGGAGTTCATTGACGAGAGGGCGACGCAGGCATATGTACATTCTATTCTTTATATTAATTTACTATAATTTAGAAAACAGGAAAATAGATATCAATATAGACTTTAGCAAACACTTACACGTTAGCAAACATGTTCTAGGCCGAGTTTGTTCGGCTACAGAAGGAGGCGGCTGCTGCTGCTGCTGCTAGTGCGCAAGCAGAGGGAGGGGCTGGTACTTCCTCCCAGCCGCCTACAGATCCATCGCCGGACGAGCTCTGGATGACCGCCGTTGGCGGTCTTCAGAAGGGTACGTACTACGGTACGGGATCCTACGACGCATATTTGGCTTCGGAGTCTTCCCGGGCCCCCTCTGTCAGTGCACAGTCTCCGGCTATGCAGGCGTCGTCACGAGCTGAGGATGTTCGTCGTCAGATCGAGGAGCTGCATCGCGAGTTATAGCAGAAGATTTCTGATGCGGTCGAGCGATGATCCGACCCTCCGATCGTCACCGGACGATTTGATGCGGTCGAGAGCAGTATACAGGAGCTGATGAGTCTGCATCAGGCTACAGCTGCCAGCTTGCAGACGCTCACCGAGTCTACGCAGCACACAGAGCGTAGACAGGTCGAGCTGGAGGGATTGCAGAGGAGCATGTCTGCCTCACTCGCTCAGTATACTGAGAGGGTGGTGAGTACCCTTGCTGCGCATGGTGAGCGACTGCGAGAGTGAGCAGATACGTCCTCCCGGTCCATCGACGGCACCGACTCCAGACACTGCACTGCCTCCGGTGCTGACTCCAGATATTGCACTGCCTCCTACTGCCCCTTCCGTATAGCTCACCCAGGAGCAATATGACTACATTCTATTCCAGTTGCGCGGCAGGGGTCCGCAGTGATTTTATTAATTTTTTATGACTTGTATGTATTGGCCCTATGGGCAAATTGTTTATTCATACACTGTTATTTATACACTTGGTGGGAGACTTTTTATCATCTTTCATTTTTATTTGACTCTATTGGATGTTTGTGAGGATGTGTGTCTGTGATATTTACTTTGCACTGCCTCCTATTTTTATTGTGATATTTACTTTGTGATATCTGCGACGGGGATGACAAATATACCTACGCTGGGTTATAAGCGATCATCTGATATACAAAGAAGGTGCTGCCGAAATTTTAAAAAAATATATTGTGTATTTTTGTTATGATGTGTGTCTGTGTTTACAGTGAATGTGAAATGCTGTGTTTGGAACCATCGACAGCACTTCACATACACTGTAAACACAGACACACAGCATAACAAAAATATCAATTATATTTTTTTAAATTTTTTTATAATATCTGTGACGTATAGCGACATTCTTCGACGGAACGTAGACGTCGCTATACGTCGCTAAATAGCGACGTAACGTCGCTAGACGTCACTAACACACGTCGCTAAATCTGTCGGTAGCCGTCGCTAAGTTGCCACGTGGCTGTCACGCCATGTCATCATATATAAAGTTTACAGCGTCGCAAGTAGTCGCTTTACGTCGCAAGTTTGGCGACGTAGTGATACGTCACTATTTGTCGCTAGGGCTGGCGATGGGTAGGGTAGGGTAGGGTAAGGGCAGGAAGAGGGCAGGGTAGGGTAGGGTATTGACCTTTTTTTGATACCCTAGGGGAGTCATGAGGGTAGGGTAGGGTAGCCCTCTTCCAAAAAACCAATACCCATTACCCGTCCTTACCCTTTACCCTCACAGGGTAGCTGAGGGTCAGGGTAGGGAGGGTAAGGGTATTACCCTTGCCATTTTATTTTTTTAACTTTGAAAATCAATTTTTTTGCTACTAAACAGGGGGGAGAATATTTTTTCTTTCCATCATTTTTTTCAGATTTTGACAGCATTCAAAAATCATAACAACTTAACAAGAAATAACCCATTCTAGCGACAATGAACTCCGCGTCGCAAATAGCGACGTTCAGCGACTAAAGTGTCATCTACGACTTGCCTATAAGCGACGTCCGGTTTTCGTCGCCAAATATGTCGCAAATTGGTTTTAGCGACGTATTTTCCTTATTTAGCGACGTCTTCTGACGTCGCTAAAATGGGTTATTTTAGTAGTGTGGTGAAAAAATTAGTTCCTTAGATGTATTTCAGGTAATGGGAAGGGTTATTGTTGTTTAATCTTTAAGACAACTAATGTATGTTGGAAGCTTGGTAAACATCGAACAAGTTATAGTTCGTGTGGTTTACCAGAGAAAAGGCAAAGCTGCTAATAAACTTGACAACACATTCAATTCAATTAAAATTAAAAAATTATTTATCTTGTCAAAATTTTAACAGATCTAAGACACATTATATTAAATTCAATTAAAGTTTAAAATTAATTTATTTTTTCAAAATTTTGACAGTTATAAGACACAATTATTTTTGTAATATCTTCGAACAATTTTAAAATAATATTTTGGATATTGAAATAATTAATCTGGTCAAAATCTTGACAGTTCTAAGACACAAATTATTTTGTAATGTCTTCTAACAATTTTAAAATAATATTTTAGATATGAAAATATGACTATCTTTTTGAGAATTTTGTAATGTCTTCTTAGAAAAGTTTATTGTCCTTAATAAAATTCCATTTTGTAACTTAAATGTAGAGTTACCGTATATACCCACAATGGTTAAATTTTTTATTTTTAATTAGTGTTACCATATTCTTTCATAATTTGTTAATTGTAATTATAGTTAAACAACCGACGAACACCCTGGTAAAAAGAGTATCATTTGGCTGCAATTGATCAGTCATCACTTCAAAGTGATTGATGTACTGACTTGGAGAAGTGCTGCCATCAAACAGCATAATGGTAGGAAGCTTGTATTTATGAGGAAACCTCCTTCCATTTTGCAGGATAATGTTGTTTTATCCCAAGTCTTTACAAACCATCCTTCTGCTTAAAGGCCTCGAGCTGGGTGCGTAAGAGTTTTACAGCCTCATTAGCATCCCCTGATGTCTGTGAATTGGTGGGTTGATTTTAATTGTTAGGAGGAGGAACAACGTGATAATTACCACCCCCAGCACCAGACTGACTGGGAGCAGCTTGAATTGGTACAGAAGCAACCTGGGTAGGAGGTACCCCAGACCAACATTAAAAGGCACAGAATATGCTATAAGCTCGGGATTTGAAGTAAGATTCATAACCGGTGGCACTGCATGTTGAGCCACGATTATGGTGTGCATACTTGCGACCATTTTAGCCATGGTCTTCAGCTTATCTTCCAGTACAGCAATTCGTTGTTCTTGACTAGCTGAACTAGAAGCATCTTGGTCTTCTATAATGACATATGCTGTCACCTCTCTTGCCACTATTGATGAAATAGTTTGTTCAGAGCTTTCGCTATCTGCGTCAAAGTCAGACAAAGAATCTTCTCCCAGATGAATGATGGGAAGATCTTCCTGATTGAAGACATCCTGGTCCAAATTTTGATTTTTTTGATCTGGTATGTTGAAAGACCCCTTCACTAGATTCACGAAGTTGTCCCAAGTATTGCTGATTTCGTGTTCCAACTTTTAAAATATGGACTTTGGGAGTACCTTAATGAACAAATTGGCTAAGTTTTCATTTGATCTTACTTGCTTAACTTCGATCACTTTCGTCCTTTGGAGCTCATGTGCGTAAAATAATTTTGGTGGAAGGTGCTTCGTTCGATCTCCTTTGATGAATCCCTCTCGAACTTGCGCAATGCAAGCTGCATTGTCTTCGAATATTGTTGTAGGCTTATCTGTAACTGTGGGTAGTTGACAATTTACCCTTATATGATGAATGATCGATCGCAACCACACACTTTCTCTTGTTGCTTCATATAATGCAATTAATTTTGCATGGTTAGAGGAAGTTGCCACTGAACCTTATTTTGTTGATCGCCAAGATATAGCTTCATGATTATTATAAAACACATAACCTGTTTGGGAACAACCCTTATGAGGGTCAGAAAGATAACCAGAATCTGCATAACCAACTAGATGAGAGTTATTAGGGGAATTACGGGAATAAAATAATCCTATGTCAGTTGTTCCACGAAGATATTTTATTATGTGTTTAACTCCATTCCAATGTCTAAGTGTAGATGCAGAACTATATCTAGATAATAAATTAACAGAGAAAGCAATGTCTGGTCTTGTGTATTTTGCTAGATATAGTAGTGCTCCAATAGCACTTAAATATGGCATTTCAGGACCAAGAACTTTTTCATCTTCTCCCTTTGGTCCAAATGGATCTTTTTCTAAATCCAGACTCCATACAACGATAGGTTTATTAAGTGGGTGTGCTTTGTCCATTATGAATCATTTCAAAATCCTTTCGATATATCGAGATTGATGCACTAATATTCCACTAGAACTTCGTTCTTTTTGCAAACCGAGACAAAGCTTTGCCTTTCCCAGTCTTTTATTTAAATTTTTTTTTTCAAATAGTTTGTTGTTTTCTCCAATTCTGCAGGTGATCTGATCAGTTTTATATCATCCACGTATACTGCTACTATCAAAAATCCATTCTCGGATTTCTTAATGAAGACACATGGGCAAATTTGACTATTTTATATCCTTCCTTAGTCAAATATATACTAAGAAGATTATAACATATTCTTTCGGGTTGTTTCAATTCATATAATGCTCGTCTAAGTTTAATTGAACACATGCCCTTTGACTTAGTCTCTGGCATTGTAAATCCTTCTAGAATTTTCATATAGATGTCAGTATCTAAGTCTCCATACAAATATGCAGTTACAACATCCATAAATCTCATATCAAGATTTTCAGAAACTACAAGACTAATTAGATATCTAAAAGTAATGACATCCATAACTGGAGAGTATGTCTCAACATAGTCAATTCCAGGTATCTGAGAGAAACATTATGCTTCAAGTCGGGCTTTGTATCTTTCAACCTCGTTTCTCTCATTTCGTTTTCTCACGAACACCCATTTAAAGCCAACAAGGTTTATGCCCTTTGGTGTTTCCACTATAGGTCAAAATACACCACGTTTTTCTAAAGATTTCAATTCTGCTTGAACAACATCTTTTCACATTAGCCAATCTTTTCTTTGTCGACATTCATTTATACTACGTGGTTCATTTTTACAATCATCATTGTCCTTTGATATTTCAGTAGCTACTGCGTAGCTAAATATGTCATCGATGATAAGTGCTTTTCTATTCCACAATTCACCTAAACATGCATGGAATATCAAGATCTTTTTATTTTCTGGTACATGTGCCTCTCTAGAGGCATCTATAGGCATTTTAGTGAATTTAGAAATATACACATCTTCATTATCTATTTTCGGAGCTCCAGCCACTATCAGGCTTTTATTAGGACAAGATGTTTCATTTACTTTCCTCTTTCTAGGAGCACTATCCTTGGAACCTATAGGCCTACCATGCTTTTGACGTGTAGTAGTAGATTCATTTGCCGCCTTTTTTAGATTTTGTCCAACATGAACATTAATTCTGGCTGGCACATTTGTAGCTGGCACATGGGATCTAGTTACCTTTGCGGCATCATTAAATGCATCAGGTTATTGATTTGTAATTTCTTGCAAATGTATCATTCTTCTTGTCTCATAATCATATTATGGAGTTCTTGGATCTTGATGAGATAGAGTAGGCGTATTCCATGTTAATTCACGCCGTTCATTAGCAATAGATTGTTTGTCACGACCCGCACCCACTGTGGGGGTACGAGAACGTAACAACGCCCAACCTACGCCGCAGTGTTGGCGGTAGAAAGCTGTCCTAGGTCTTAATGCATCTAACAGTATAAGACTAAACAGTTTATACTCCCCGAATGGGGGTGACATAGCAAAATGTAAACTCAATCACAACTAAGAAAGAAGAAGTACGATATGATATAAAACTCAAATGAAATACAGAAGATCAGAAGAGTCTAAGTGTCTAAGATATCATTTCAGCAAACATCCAGAATACAAGTCCCAACTACTGAATATGAAAGAATATATACAATCCAGATTCCAAATGACAATAATAGTAAACCTAGACTAGGGAGCCTCCGTCTTTATAGCTAATTGATCCGGATGAAAATTCGGATCAATGGTGTCATCTAGAGCTGTCCCGTAGTAGGTATCCACACAGGCCTCCTCCTCGTTCTCTGTAATATTTTCAACAGGTCCAGTCAGGACAGGAGCGAGCACAATACATCTCAACAGATCATAGCAGGTTAGAAAATATAATCATACAGTAAAGTAAGATACAAGAACTGAAAGAAAGTACAGGATGTAAACAGAGAGAGAACTGTAACAGAAATATCTACTATAAGTAGAGAACTAACAGTGGCTAGTGAGTCAGAGTACAATATAAACATGTGAATGGCATAGAAGATTCTGGAAACTATACTCTGGAGTGATTCTGGGAACTACACTACTTGGATATTATTCACATGTCTACTTCTACTCCCCTGTACCCCCAATCAATACACAAGGATCCAGCCAGGTTATGTTATGATTACATACAATGGCCCACAAGGGGTGATACAAGGTAGCCCATAAATGGGTGATTCTGGAAATGTCCAATAAATTGGTGATTCAAGGAAGACACTGTGATCATGAGAGTACATGTCACAAGTGATCAATGAACCGTGAAGCATAGTGATACACCATGTAAGTAAAACGTACAGAATATGTAGTATCCGATGCTCCCTGAGGGGATAACATCTCAAGAAGGGATCCATATATTACTAATCCGTGTGACCAACGTGACAGTATCAAGTAAGATAATTTAAAGCCGGAAAATAATTCTAAACATAATATAAAATGATCAGAGAATGTACTCGTCTGATGTCTGAATGTCCAAAGTAAATATACTGTCCGAGGAGAGGTGTCTGGCTCCTAATCAGAATAGCACAAGTCACAACAAGTCCAAAATGGAATATGAAGTTCTACTATGCATTCTACATAATTCTAGGTCAATCTAGACCAAAGTCAACTCTTGGTCAACTTGGTCAACCCTGAAAGTCAAACCTAGGTCAACTATGGTCAAACTAGGTCTAGCAAGTCTAAATTAGGTCGAACAAGTTATTCTAGGTCTAAACAAACTCAGTATATACAAATCAAGTATCCAAGATAGCTACTAACTCATAGCCTAAGTCACTTGCTAAATCAAGCACAAAACTAAACCATAAGCTAACAAGGCACACAAACTTAGTCATATAATGTATATATATTATTCACTTTCACATAATCATATACATAGATATATATAGGAAAGCTATATATATAGGCACAAACATATATATATATATATATATATATATATATATATATATATATATATATATATATATAGAGAGAGAGAAAGAGAGGTAAAAGAGTAAGTGAGTATGTGTGTATTTGGCATGTGTGTGAAAGGATATGTGTTAATGTTCTAAAATTTAGTGATAGGTAGGTGTATGTGATATGGGATACATGATGTCTAAGGGTGTATGAATGCATGTGTGTAAAAGGTTATAGGTTAACTCAGCTTATAGAAATGTATACATACATACTTACCTTGTATACATGCATACATACATATCATGTATATTACATTTACATGATACATAAAAGTATACTTGTATTATATTATACTTACATTCATGTATATTAGATACTTGTATTTATATTAACATATTGCAACATTCATTTCATTCATCAATCTATGCATTACCTACATGTTTTATATATATGCATACATTGTATATTCATATCATTTCATACATTAACATAGAGACATACAAACATGCACACATCATATATTTCATACCTTGCATTGCCTTACATATCATGTTATATATTATCATTCATTCCTTTCATATATTACATTATCTTTAAGTTGAATACATCATATATGGATACAGTACATTATCTTGCATGCTTGCATTCATATATTACATTCTATATTACCTATATACATGTATTTCCACAATTCATTCATGCTTGCATCATATACTCTATATTACCATACATGTTATCGTTATGTATTACATTACAATATTTATACATTATGCATTCATATCTATCATTACATATATATCTTGCATTCATATCTAACATTCATTATATACTTTCATGCATACATTGTATATCATTTTTTCATTCATGCATTGCTTATATGCATTATATTAATTGCATTCTTACATGCTTGTATTTAACCATATATATACATTAATGTAAAGAGAATATATATCATATATATATCATTTCATTCATCTAACATATCATGCATTACATACTCTATATTCATTTAATATCCATACTACATAGGCTCATAGGTTACACAAAATGCATATGTCGTATAGTCACTCTTCTACTTAAAACTAATACTATACCAATTGGACATTCGCTAAATTCTATAATTAAAGTATGTCATAGCCCTTTATGTTATCTTTCCGAAACTTTAAACGGATCGCATTTTCGTGTCCGGAAGCTCCCGAAATCGCAAAAATATCGAAACACGTTCGTCTTTCATACAGCTGACACTCAAAAAATTCTACAGAAAGTTACAGAAAGAATTTGGCTTATTAAAATATATATTTGGAAAGCTAACTTCGATACGGTTTTTTTAAAAAGAACGGAAGATAAATCGGAGTTCTAAGCTAAAAGTTATGATATTTCTAATTTGCTTTGGTTAATAAAAACGTGGATGAATATTATGACGAATTTGAGTTGTTTTGGACAAAAGAACACATATAGGCCAAGATACTTGGATACAAACATAGGTATCCAAATGAAACTCATTCTAACCATCCTAACTAAGATAAATCCACTCTCTAACCATTCTAAAACTGAATTTAAATATCTATTTAAACTATTATCATACATACATACACATGGGGTGTCCTAATTTGGGATCTATCAAGGAAGACACAATACACATATCTAAAATCCTCAAGAGAGCTCCAAATGGCCTCAAATTTGAATCTAAATGGGACACATGCATGAGGATGGATCCTATGGATTCAAAACTAATTTATATGTAAAGAAAATCGATTTAGAGGATGGATTTTACCTATTGGGAGTGGAATCCCAATTAAATCCTTTATGACACGGCTCTGATACGAAGATCCCTCAAAGTGGGCCCTCCTCCTTGCACTCCTCTTCCAATCCTTGGTAGCACCCTTCCCTTAGAGAATGGAAATCATTGAGGAAAGATTTGGTGAAGGAATGATTTGATTTGGAGATCAAATCAATGGGAAGGCTCTCTAAAATTGGGGAAGAACAAAAGGAAAATAAAAGAGGCAAGATTGTAATGAATGAAATGAATCATTCTCCTCTAAAGGTGGCTGCCATAAAGAGTCCATTAGGGCTAATGGAAAATGTCATAATTGCCCCTCTCTAGTCTCATATGGTTAAGTCTAGACTATGTTCAAGTTTGGGGGTCAAAATGATCTAGTTTTGAGTCTCTAACTTAACAATTCTAACATGATAAAAATTAGTTTTATTAACTAACTTAAATGTTGGATTTTGTGGGCCATGCTTAACATAATATTAGGTCCCATCTAGAGTTTAAGCTACCCGGATCACAATACAAGTCGGAAAGAGACGAAACTTAAACCCGACTAAACAAATCCAATAAAAACAATATTAAAAATATAAATTTTTCCTAAAATATTAAAATATAAAAAATGACCAAAATCATAATACATTAATTTAAATATTATTAAAATAATCTAAAATTCACCAATTAATCAAAATCCTAAATAATTCAAAAGTCACAAAATGACCAAAATATCCTTAGCCTAAAAAGTTGTAAATAGTCATTCTAATCACATGGTTAGGTCCACATGGTCATGGTTAGTCTCTAGGCTCAACAGTTCTAGGGTTCACTAGCTAACACATCAAAATTATAATTCACCAATTTTAAATAGTATTAAATTGATTAAAAATTCCTATAAATCATAAATCCTATTATTAAATAATAAATTTTTTCAAAAGTTCAAAATTATCCTCATTTTAGAAAAGTGGGTGTTACAAGTCTACCCTCCTTAGAAGAATTTTGTCCTCGAAATTAAGATGGTCGTACTTCTTCTAGAGTCTCGTCCCCAACAATCATGGTCTCAGAACTTACCTAAATTATACGATTAAAAAGGATGACATACAGGGTCATGGCATACGGTAGTAGTGTAAGTCTCATCTAGGTATACTAGTTACACTAGACCAAAACAATCATAGGGTATCAAAACTTACAAGCAATCAGGGGTGTTAAACTGGAAAAGAGACAGAAATAACAAATCATCAAGGCTTTAAGGTATAATCAAAATCAAAATTTAAAGCACAAATGTCGAGCATTAAAATCCAATCACAATATATATATATATATATATATATTTTATATATATATATTTATATATATATATATATATATATATATATATATATATATATATATATATATAGAGAGAGAGAGAGAGAGAGAGCGTTAGAGAGGGAAAAGCTAGCATTATGTAAATGTTATGTAGTTAGTGTGTGTATGGGTGTATGTGGACATGTTTATAGGGTTAGATAGTAGACGTGTGTGTGTGTGTGTGAAATATACATGAAAGTGTATAGGAGGATTTGGGTTTCAAAACAATAGATATCAAGTTACACTACTCATGGCATATTGGTTAAACAATCTACAATGCACAACATATTTACTCATAACATGCATGGCTAACCATATATGTACATATATCTATATGTATAGAGAGGTAGAGATTTAGTTATGTGTCTATATACATTATAACATGTATGCATAAACTATATATATATATATATATATATATATATATATATATATATATATATATATATATATATATATATATATAGATACATGAACATAACATAGAAATGAAGGGTTAGGTTTACGTGGCAGTTGTGAACATTAGTGTAGAGTGTCAAGAGTACAGGGGTTATAACTTAAAATGAAGGGTTCAATCATTCAGTTCAGTTTAACATTACATATTAAATCTGAAATTGCACTAAACATTTAAAATCAATGTGAAAAATGTTAACATGTATTCATTTGTAGAATTTTGGAGAAATTCGAACATCAAACCAACCCAATGTTTATTATAACCTAACATGTAAAAATATGAAATCGAACATTATATCCCTACATACAACAATGTATATACCTCAAAATATTACATTTAAAAACAGCAATTTGAACTAATATTTAAAATTTAGTATTAAGGGTTAATATGTACACAGTCTCAGATTTGACAAGTTCAAACACAAAACTCAACCAATTTCTTTAAGAATTAATATCTTGTGTATAAGATACATGTGCAGTGATGTAAACAAAACTAATAACTTGAAATTTATATTTAAATTACAAATTTAAACTGGAAAAGCAGAGAACCGGTCTCTGATACTGTACTGTATCAGAATATTAGAGTTTTAAGAATTTAAACATCAACAACATATTAATATGTATTTAGATGGGTTGATAATCAAAGTGTAGCATATATACGTGTCAGACAAAGTGTCTGTGTCCACTATATATATTCTCATGTCCCAATATAAAAATCAAATTCTATATCAAGACCAACATTTAGATTCCTACCAAGATTGCAAAGTAGGTGATTGATGTAATCAAGACAGTTTTATTATTATTATTATTATTTAATACAAGAATAATAGCAAGAAGAAAATAACGATAAAATCTGTTCTGCTTATCTGTTTAAAAGAAGGAACCATTTTGAAACCAGAGCTATAATATCAAATCCAAGATAAGGTCTAGCAAAATCATCGATTCATTATTTTAAGTAGAGATTCATAGTAAGAAGTTACACAAAGGTTTATAACACAGCTAAAGCTACTCCTACTCCTAAGTTAAATAATGAGAAACAAAACAAACAAAACAATTTTTTTGAAAGACTGAACAAAAGTAGAGAAAATTGGTTCAAGAGCATTTAAGGTACAATCTGATAATCATATGTGTCTATCCAAAATCATGGTGCTCCAAATCCTCGTCATACTAGTAAGCAAGTCTACGATAATCACATAGTCCTTGACTAAGGTACATACCTCTAGGTTCATGGTATTTAAATTTTTCGCATTGCCGCATGCGACGGCGAAAACCTTAAATTTCTACACCCGAGAAATAGGACCAAAATCTGACTATATGTCCTCACTATGCCAGCTAACATGACTATCGAAGATTCTAGATCCCATAACTGAGGTGACCTAGCCCATATAATTTTTTTTTCTCAGAAGAAAAAAGCAAACATAACACAGGAACAACAGAACAAATTGATCAGTCAACAAGGAACAGATGGAATCGAATTTCAAGATAGTTATAAGAGACAATTGCAGGAATGGAATAGAGAAAAACGGAACTTGTAGCAAGATCTCTAATGGTCTATGCATCCTCGACTGTCCTGACGATAGCTCGCCCTGCTGGTTTCCCCTAGTCTGCTGATGATGCTGCTGCTGAGAGAAATCAGAAATGACAGGAAAAAGTTTCTATACAGACAGAGGTGCACCTCCAATGTAGCAGAAACGCTAACCTGAGTTGGCACAATAGGAGCTACGGTCTCGAGACCCTAATGAACATAACGAGAGGTGGCCAGCCTCTCGATAGTATTCTCCGGACCGGAGCGATAAGATCATGTCTCCATAACCATCATAAAGACAGATCAAAACAAGAAGCAATTACTGGAAATGAAGCAAAAATTCAAAAGAGGACAGTTTATATTCAAGGGAAGACAATAAACAGCAAATATAGATAAAAATAAATATGATTAAGAGTTTTTCTAGTGTGATTGAGTACCCTCAAAAATATTCTAATCCTACTGCAGGCTGTAGCGATACTCTAGTTCGAATACCACTACATAAACTAGACCTGCATGGGCCACCACTAAAAACGTGTCACGACCCGCACCCACTGTGAGGGTAAGAGAACGTAACAATGCCCAGCCTACGCCGCAGTATCGACGGTAGAACGCTGTCGTAGGTCTCAATGCATCTAACAGTATAAGACTAAACAGTTTATACTCCCCGAATGGGGGTGACATAGCAAAATGTAAACTCAATCACAACTAAGGAAGAAGAAGTACGATGTGATATAAAACTCAAATAAAATACAAGAGATCAGAAGAGTCTAAGTGTCTAAGATATCATCTCAGCAAACATCCAGAATACAAGTCCCAACTACTGAATATGAAAGAATATATACAATCCAGATCCCAAATGACAATAATAGTAAACCTAGACTAGGGAGCCTCAGTCTCTATAGCTAATGGATCCGGCTGGAAATTCGGATCAATGGTGTCATCTAGAGCTGTCCCGTAGTAGGTATCCACACAGGCCTCCTCCTCATCCTCTGTAATATTTTCAACAGGTCCAGTCAGGACAGGAGCGAGCACAATACATCTCAACAGATCATAGCAGGTTAGAAAATATAATCATGCAGTAAAGTAAGATACAAGAACTGAAAGAAAGTACATGATATAAACAGAGAGAGAACTGTAATTGAAATATCTACTATAAGTAGAGAACTAACAGTGGCTAGTGAGTCAGAGTACAATATAAACATGTGAATGGCATAGGAGATTTTGGGAACTATACTATGGAGTGATTCTGGGAACTACACTACTTGAATATTATTCACATGTCTACTTCTACTCCCCCATACCCCCAATCAATACACAAGGATCTAGTCAGGTTATGTTATGATTCCATGCAATGGCCCACAAGGGGTGATACATGGTAGCCCATAAATGGGTAATTCTAGGAATGCCCAATAAATGGGTGATTCAAGGAAGACTCTGTGATCATGAGAGTATATGTCACAAGTGATCAATAAACCGTGAAGCATAGTGATACACTATGTAAGTGAAACGTACAGAACATGTAGTATCCGATGCTCCCTGAGGGGATAACATCTCAAGAAGGGATCCATATAATACTAATCCGTGTGACCAATGTGACAGTATCAAGTAAGGTAATTTAAAGCAGGAAAATAATTCTAAACAGGATATGAAATGATCAGAGAAAGTACTCGCCTGATGTCTGAATGTCCAAAGTAAATATACTGTCCGAGAAGAGGTGTCTGGCTCCTAATCAGAACAGCACAAGTCACAACAAGTCCAAAATGGCAATATGAAGTTCTACTATACATTCTATATGATTCTAGGTCAATCTAGACTAAAGTCAACTCTTGGTCAACTTGGTCAATGCTGAAAGTCAAAACTAGGTCAACTATGGTCAAACTAGGTCTAACAAGTCTAAATTAGGCCAAACAAGTTATTCTAGGTCTAAACAAACTAAGTATATGCAAATCAAGTATCTAAGATAGCTACTAACTCATAGCCTAAGTCACTTGCTAAACCAAGCACAAAACTAAACTATAAGCTAACAAGGCACACAAACTTAGTCATATATTGTATATATATTATTGACATTCACATATTCATATACATAGATATATAGGAAAGCTATATATATAGGCACATACATATATATATAGAGAGAAAGAGAGGTAAAAGAGTAAGTGAGTATGTGTGTGTTTGGCATGTGTGTGAAAGGATATGTGTTAATGTTCTAAAATTTAGTGATAGGTAGGTGTATGTGACATGGGATACATGATGTCAAAGGGTGTATGAATGCATGTGTGTAAAAGGTTATAGGTTAACTCAGTTTATAGAAATGTCTACATACATACTTACCTTGTATATATGCATACATACATATCATGTATATTACATTTACATGATACATACATATATACATGTATTATATTATACTCACATTCATGCATATTAGATACTTGTATTTATATTAACATATTGCAACATTTATTTCATTCATGCATCTATGTATTACCTACATATTTTATACATATGCATATATTGTATATTCATATCATTTCATACATTAACATAGAGACATAAAAACATACAGACATCATATATTTCATACCTTGCATTACCTTACATATCATGTTATATATTATCATTCATTCCTTTCATATATTACATTATCTTTAAGTTGAATACATCATATATGGATACAATACATTATCTTGCATGCTTGCATTCATATATTACATTCTATATTACCTATATACATGTATTTCCTCCATTCATTCATGCTTGCATCATATACTCTACATTACCATACATGTTATCATTATATATTGCATTACAATATTTATACATTATACATTCATATCTATCATTACATATATATCTTGCATTCATATCTAGCATTCATTATATACTTTCATGCATACATTGTATATCATTCTTTCATTCATGCATTGCTTATATGCATTATATTAATTGCATTCTTACATGCTTGCATTCAACCATATATATATATTAATGTAAAGTGAATATATATCATATATATCATTTCATTCATCTAACTTATCATGCATTACATACTCTATATTCATTTAATATCCATACTACATAGGCTCATAGGTTACACAAAATACATATATCGTATAGTTACTCTTCTACTTAAAATCAATACTGTACCAATTGGACATTCGCTAAATTCTCGGATTAAAGTATGTCATATCCCTTTGTGTTATCTTTCTGAAACTTTAAACGGATCGCATTTTCGTGTCCGGAAGCTCCCAAAATCGCAAAAATATCGAAACACGTTCGTCTTTCGTACAGCTAACACTCAAATAATTCTACAGAAAGTTACAAAAAGAATTTGGCTTATTAAAAAATATATTTGGAAAGCTAACTTCGATGCAGTTCTTTTAAATAAAAACATGAGATAAATCGGAGTTCTAAGCTAAAAGTTATGATATTTCTAAGTTGCTTTGTTTAATAAAAACGTGGATGAATATTATGACGAATTTGAGTTGTTTTGGACAAAAGAACACATATAGGCCAAGATACTTGGATACAAACATAGGTATCCAAATGAAACTCATTCTAACCATCCTAACTAAGTTCAATCCACTCTCTAACCATTCTAAAACTGAATTTAAATATCTATTTAAACTATTATCATACATACATACATTTGGGTGTCCTAATTTGGGATCTATCAAGTAGGACACAAGACACATCTAAAATCCTCAAGAGAGCTCCAAATGGCCTCAAATTTGAATCTAAATGGGACACATGCATGAGGATGGATCCTACAGATTAAAAACTAATTATATCAAATAAAATTAATTTAGAGGATGGATTTTACCTATTGGTGGAATCCCAATAAAATCCTTTATGATACGGCTCTGATACGAAGATTCCTCAAAGTGGACACTCCTCCTTACACTCCTCTTCCAATCCTTGGTAGCACCCTTCCCTTAGAGAATAGAAATGATTGAGAGAAGGTTTGGTGAAGGAATGATTTGATTTGGAGATCAAATCAATGGGAAGGCTCTCTAAAATTGGGGAAGAACAAAAGGAAAATAAAAGAGACAAGATTGTAATGAATGAAATGAATCATTCTCCCCTAAAGGTGGCTGCCATAAAGAGTCCATTAGGGCTAATAGAAAATGTCCTAATTGCCCCTCTCTAGTCTCATATGGTTAAGTCTAGACTAGGTTCAAGTTTGGGGTCAAAATGATCTAGTTTTGAGTCTCTAACTTAACCATTCTAACATGATAAAAATTAGTTTAATTAACTAACTTAAATGTTGGATTTTGTGGGCCATGCTTAACTTAATATTAGGTCCCATCTAGAGTTTAAGCTACCCGGGTCACAATACAAGTCAGAAAGAGACGAAACTCAAACCCGACTAAACAAATCCAATAAAAATAATATTAAAAATATAAAATTTTCCCAAAATATTAAAATATAAAAAAATGACCTAAATCATAATGCATCAATTTAAATATTATTAAAATAATCTAAAATTTACCAATTAATCAAAATCCTAAATAATTTAAAAGTCACAAAATGACCAAAATATCCTTAGCCTAAAAAGTTGTAATTAGTCATTCTAATCACATGGTTAGGTCCCCATGGTCATGGTAAGTCTCTAGGCTCAACAGTTCTAGGGTTCACTAGCTAACACATCAAAATTATAATTTACCAATTTTAAATAGTATTAAATTAATTAAAAATTCCTATAAATTATAAATCCTATTATTAAATAATAAACTTTTACAAAAGTTTAAAATTATCCTCATTTTAGAAAAGTGGATGTTACAAGTCTACCCTCCTTAAAAGAATTTCGTCCTCGAAATTAAGATGGTCGTACTTCTTCTAGAGTCTCGTCCCCAACAATCATGGTCTCAGAACTTACCTAAATCATACGATTAAAAAGGATGGCATACAGGGTCATGGCATACGGTGGTAGTGTAAGTCTCATCTAGGTATACTAGTTACACTAGACCAAAATAATCATAGGGTATCAAAACTTACAAGCAATCAGAGGTGTTAAACTGGAAAAGATACAGAAATAACAAATTATCAAGGCTTTAAGGCATAATCAAAATCAAAATTTAAAGCACAAATATCGAGCATTAAAATCCAATCACAATATATATATATATAGAGCGTTAGAGAGGGAAAAGCTAGCATTATGTAAAGGTTATGTGGTTAGTGTGTGTATGGGTGTATGTTGACATGTTTATAGGGTTAGATAGTAGACGTGTGTGTGTGTGTGAAATATACATGAAAGTGTATAGGAGGATTTGGGTTTCAAAACAATAGCTATCAAGTTACACTACTCATGGCATATTGGTTAAACAATCTATAATGCACAACCTATTTACTCATAACATGCATGACTAACCATATATATACATATATCTATATGTATAGAGAGGTAAAGATTTAGTTATGTATCTATATACATTATAACATGTATGCATAAACTATATATATATATATATATATATATATATATATATATATATATATATATATATATAAATATATATATATATATATATATATAAATATAAAAATATATATATATATATATATATATATATATATATATATATATATATATATATATATATATATATACACCTATATATATACACCTATATAGATATATGAACATAACATAGCATAGAGATGAAGGGTTAGGTTTACATGGCAGTTATGAACATTAGTGTACATTAGTGTAGAGTGTCAAAGTACAGGGGTTATAACTTAAAATGAAGGGTTCAATCATTCAGTTCAGTTTAACATTACATATTAAATCTGAAATTGAACTAAATATTTAAAATCAATGTGAAAAATGTTAACATGTATTCAGTTTTAGGATTTTGGAGAAATTCGAACATCAAACCAATCCAATGTTTATCACAACCTAACATGTAAAAATATGAAACCTAACATTATATCCCTACATACAATAATGTATATACCTCAAAATATTAAATTTAAAAACAGCAATTTGAACTAATATTTAAAATCCAGTATTAAGGGTTAATATACACACAGTCTCAGATTTGACAAGTTCAAACACAAAACTCAACCAATTTCTTTAAGAATTGAAATCTTGTGTATAATATACATGTGCAGTGATGTAAACAAAACTGATAACTTGAAATTTATATTTAAATTACGAATTTAAACTGGAAAAGGAGAGAACCAGTCTCTGATACTGTACTATATCAGAATATTGGGGTTTTGAGAATTTAAACATCAACAACATATTAATATGTATTTAGATGGGTTGATAATCAAAGTGTAGCATGCATACGTGTCAGACAAAGTGTCTGTGTCCACTATATATATTCTCATGTCCCAATATAAAAATCAAATTCTATATCAAGACCAACATTCACTACAAGAAATTCGGATTTCTGTGACAAGTATTTGTGACAAGTGTAAAACTTGTCACTGAAAGGAATATTTTTGTGACAATTTTTTTGTTGTCACTCATAATTTGATTCTGTGACAACAGTTGTTTTTCGTCACACAGTTAAATCATTTAGTGACCATGTTTCTATTGGTCATCACTTAATTTGTCACTGAAATAAAATTTAAATTTTAGATATATGTCAAAGACAAGTTATATGTGATAAGTAAAATACTTGTCACTAAAGGTTTTTTATAGTTACAAGAAAATATTAATATCACAAAAAAGTATTAGCCACAAGTTAAAAATTTATTATTGTCACTTAAAGTTTCTTTTAGTTACCAAATAATTATATGTCACACAAAAGTATTAGTCACAAAGAAAAAATTATTTCTTGTAACAAAAACTTAAAATACTTCAAAAAATTAAATAAACAAAATATTCTTTTTTGAAAAGATAAACAAAATATTATGATTTTGATTTGACATTAATATTTAAAGTGAAACCGAATTTGGCCATACTAATTGAATTTGAAATTAACATGTCAAATATACATGAGTCCTAATTGAATTTGAAATTAACATGCTGAAACCGAATTTGGCCATACTAATTGAATTTGAATTTGGCCATACTAATCCGGCCGGCTGTAATTAACATGTCAAATATACATGAGTCCTAATTGAATTTGAACTTAATATTTTATCCTATATATGGATACTAACATACCCATAAATATTACAGTATTACAATCGGCTCCCAACCTATTCCCTAGCAATTCCGTCCCTCCCTTTTTCCACGGATTTTTTTCTGCCAAATCTCCCTCCCCTCTTTCCCGCTTAAGACCAAGCAATCGACATATTCCCCCCTCTTTTTCCCTCAAGGCCGCCTCTCAAAAACTCTCCCCCCTAAAAAAAAAATCAATTGAAGAAGAGGTATGGATTCCCCCTCACTTCTATTAAAAATTTTCTGTCCTTGAATGATATTGAACCCTAAAATTCTTCTACTCTCAACTCACCTATACATTGTCTATCTACGGTTGCAGCAATCGTTCCCCAAAAGAAGCCGGAAGCCGCCCGAGGAGGACAAATAGCCATTGATCAGCCATCATCGTAGAATTCTTAAGGTGCGTGTCTGAAATTTACTAATTGAGAAACCTTCTGTGATTTTAGTGTTAGAATTAACTAGTTCTACTTATATATATTTGCATGTATCTTCGTGTCGTATATGTTGAATTGTACAATACGATAAAATTGTTTACAACACTACAAAATTGTTTACTTTGAATTTTTTTCTTAACTGGGGATATTGTCTCATTACAGTTGGTGTTGTTTAGTTAAGCTTCCCAAGTAAATATCACCTGTTATTTCCAAAAGATGGAGCAAATCAGTAATATCTTGATACCAAATGCTCAATTCCATGAGCCTACAATCAGAAAACAAAAATTAAATTCGAGATACAGAACAGAATTTTTACAACAAATAAAACCTGAAGAAAACAACAAATTGTTTATCATTGTTGACATCTATCTATGTAATTTCAAGCTGGGATGAAATCATGGACCATAATATCCACTATTTTCACTATGAAGGATGGAGGTTGATTCAATTTTAATTGATGAAAGAAATGTGGTTCAACCAATATACTTTGATTATAAAAGTCTTACAGCGCGATGATCACGGAACGAGTCAAGTGGCCAACTGTCCCCTCTCAAGAGCTGTATATGCAAATGTTAGTTAGGGGTAAGGGTTAGGTTATAAAAGGGAAGGATGGATACTTTGCTACAGATACGTCTCAAAGGGCCATAAGAGGTTTACCACCCTTTTCAAACAAGTTATACCACAAGCGGTTGGATAGATAGACTCAGTTTTGTGTCTAAGTCTCTTTTTCCATTAATTTCCTTATCCTCCTAGCTCTGGAACCAGTAGCATATATATGCCAAATCTACTGAGATTCATAACAGAGCTTATGTTTATCTAAACAGAAGGGTTTACTTATATGCAGAGTATCATGATACCTTCATATATTTGTAACTAGAAAGCACTTGTTCAAAAAAATTGGTGTCGTGTCTGTGTTGCATTTTGTAAGACACGTGTGTCCACGTCAATATTGCATAACACACTAGGATATGCCAAAATCAATGCCTTTTGCCTTGTCCATGTCAGTATTGTGTATTTGTGTCCATGAGAAGTAGATGTGAAGCCACATGTTTACTCTTCTGTCCATGGTAGAAGGTTTAAGAAAGTATTTGGAAGTCATCACCACAATTTACATGAAGCATAAGATACAAAAACAATGAAAGAAGTAAAATAGAAAAAAAAAATCGGAAGAGAGTGTACTTTGGTCTGGATGATTAATCTGAAGTTCAAGTCAGCATTTCATCCTAATTATCGATGTGAAGTCGTCTTGCCAGTGGTATGATGCCTGCAAATTATTTTTAAGGGCTAGAGTGTCAGCAATATACAAAATGTTGTAATATACCTTGAACAATCATCAAAATAAAGATATTAGGTGACAGATTATGGTTATGCCTATAACATAATTGTTAACAAGATAGGACCAGTTACCTCACAATTTTATCACGATAAGTTTGATCTCCCACCAAATAGTTGTGAATGGATTCTATTATTAGTAGAAGTCAACCAAGAAGATAAGCTATAGCTAAAAAAATCCTCAAAATAAAATTGTGTACAAGAACAATTTAGATAAAAGCTTAAATCCCTGTCCAAGATTAAAGCCAGATATGTCTCATCTGGATTAAATTAATATATCATGATTAGATTTCATGGTGTATTTTGATTGTTTCTAGTGATTAAAAATACCTTATGTGGGAATAACAAAGACATTCAAATTAGGATGTTACTGTTCAATGTAAACATTGTTACTATTAAGATTGTGTTGACAACTGAGCAAAATTTATGAAAGGAGCATAAACAACATAAAAGTGGACGGGATTGAAACTTGGGACATTATGAAAGTACTGTCCCGAGTTTCGTAAAACAACGACATAAAATGGCTGGGATTTGTCTGGATATTAGAAGGAACATAAAGAAGAGTGTGCAGTTATTGTGATAGTTTGTTGCTTTGTATTCAGGAGTAAAATAAACAGTTTACCTAAATAAGCTATAGAAGGCTCCTCTGGATGAAGGTGCCAAACAATTTAGCCTATATGATAAGGTAGCAAACCAGTGGCGGATCTATTAAGAGCCCAGACAGGGCTCAAGCCCCCTGAATTTTGGAAAAAAAATCAGTATATACATAAGGATTTTAATGTTATGGCAAAAAATTGTAACAATTGGAACACTTGAACCTTGTATCTAGCACATGTGAAACACACTTCTAAACCACTAGGCTACTTATTCTTACTCTATTTTGCTGTTTTCATTGCCATATCGAGAGAGGCCCCATCTGACTAAAGTTCCTGGATCCGCCACTGTACCAAACTTTTACAGCACGTTAATACTCTTAAAACCATTTTTTGAAGGCTCCAGTTATCACGAAGATAATAAAGCATTAGGTTAGAGACTACGTTTTTTATGTTTATATGCTGGAAGCTCTCAATTTGGGGCTTCAATAAATGTGTTGCAACATATAGGACACTCTATATAGAGATGAAAGCAAATCCTTTACTCCAAAGCTTCACGGTTGCCTACATGAATCTATTTTCTTTCATCATGCATAGGGGTGTAAACGGACCGGACGGACCCGGACAACCTAGTGTACAAGTTCGAACCGAAAATAAAGTCGGACGGATGTTTTGTTAATTATTTTCCTGAACTTAGTACTAGTTGACGAGTAGCGAATGGTTAACTTCTTACAGTTGGTGTTGTTTCGTTAAGCTTCCCAAGTAAATATCACCTGTTATTTCTAAAAGATGGAGCAAATCAGTAATATCTTGATACCAAATGCTCAATTCCATAAGCCTACAATCAGAAAACAAAAATTAAATTCGAGATACAGAACAGAATTTTTACAACAAATAAAACCTGGAGAAAACAACAACTTGTTTATCATTGTTGACATCTATCTATGTAATTTCAAGCTGGGATGAAATCATGGACCATAATATCCACTATTTTCACTAGGAAGGATGGAGGTTGATTCAATTTTAATTGATGAAGGAAATGTGGTTCAACCAATATACTTTGATTATAAAAGTCTTACAGCGCGATGATCATGGAACGAGTCAAGTGGCCAACTGTCCCCTCTCAAGAGCTGTATATGCAAATGTTAGATAGGGGTAAGGGTTAGGTTATGAAAGGGAAGGATGGATACTTTGCTACAGATACGTCTCAAAGGGCCATAAGAGGTTTACCACCCTTTTCAAACAAGTTATACCACAAGCGGTTGGATAGATAGACCCAATTTTGTGTCTAAGTCTCTTTTTCCATTAATTTCCTTATCCTCCTAGCTCTGGAACCAGTAGCATATATATGCCAAAATCTACTGAGATTCATAACAGAGCTTATGTTTATCTAAACAGAAGGGTTTACTTATATGCAGAGTATCATGATACCTTCATATATCTGTAACTGGAAAGCACTTGTTCAAAAAAATTGGTGTCGTGTTTGTGTTGCATTGTGTAAGACACATGTGTCCACGTCAATATTGCATAACACACTAGGATATGCCAAAATCAATGCCTTTTGCCTTGTCCATGTCAGTATTGTGTATTTGTGTCCATGAGAAGTAGATGTGAAGCCACATGTTTACTCTTCTGTCCATGGTAGAAAGTTTAAGAAAGTATTTGGAAGTCATCACCACAATTTACATGAAGCATAAGATATAAAAACAATGGAAGTATTTGGAAGTCATCAAACATAAATAAAGTATATTTTGCATCTAATAGTACACTTTCTATATGCAACAACATACTTAAATGTATATAGCTTAGCAACTGGGAAGGTAATCATTCAAATTCATAGTTCAATACTTCAATCTTTTGTAAATATTGATAAAAAAGAACAAATTTCCAGTTTTGAAATGCACAAACACATTAGATATTGCATGTATCATCTTCCTACATCCTGTGTAAGCAAATCTTCTAGTAAGCATTTTGGTTTATTTTCAAAATAATAATAATAAATAAACATGAAGTTTATTCACACGTTTCTTTTCTTGAAGTTTGTGATTTACTTATGCATTTTTTACTTACTATGAAAATACAGAGAAACAATGATGAACAGAGAGTGGATAAAAAGTGATAACAGAGTGAGTACTGAATACAGAAAAGGAATTGCTTCATTTATTGGATTAGCATCTAGTCAGGAAGGAGTTAATGGAAGAATTAGGTGTCCTTGTAATAAATGTAGGAACACCGAATTCAAAACTACAGTTGAAGTTAGGTTGCACTTGTTAAAAAATGGATTTCATAAGAGTTACACAACATGGATTTTTCATGGAGAAAAATTAAGGGACACAACAGAAACTTCCAATGTTAATTGTGATGAGCATTTGAACGATGAAGTCCAAATGGATGATGTTGATGACTTAATTGGGCTAGTTCATGATGCTTATGCCTTTGAGAATGAGAATTCTTCTCAAATGCATGAAGAAGTGTTTGGTGAAACCCCGAATGATGAGGCTAGTAAGTTTTACAAGCTACTGAAAGATGCTACTGTGGAACTTTATCCGAACTCTAAAGTCTCCAAACTGTCTTTTATTGTAAAATTCTTAAACTTGAAGACTCTTCACAATTTGACAGACAATGCAGCAGATGCTATGTTAGAGTTCTGCAAGGAGATTCTACCTAGTAATGCTTTGGTTCTAAATTCTTATTATGAGGCGCGCACCATCATTCGAGATTTATGTCTTGACTATGAAAAAATTGATGCTTGTAAGAATGACTGTGTATTATATTGGGAAGAACATAAAGATGCACAGTATTGTCCAGTTTGTGGGTTATCTAGATGGAAGGTAGTTAATCGTAAACGTAAAATTCCTCATAAGATTTTGCGTTATTTTCCACTCAAAGGGAGATTGCAGAAGTTGTTTATGTCAAAAAATACTGCAAAGGACATGAGATGGCATTATCAGAAGCGAGTTGATGATGGGATATTGAGACATCCAGCAGATTCTATTGCTTGGAAATCATTTAATGAGCAACACAAGTCTTTTTCTGAAGATCCAAGGAACGTACGTCTTGGTTTAGCAAGTGATGGGTTCAACCCTTATGGGAACATGAGCACTTCGTATAGCATTTGGCCAGTCGTACTAGTTCCATATAACTTACCTCCTTGGTTATGCATGAAGCAACCTTACTTTATGATGTCACTTCTCATTCCTGGACGTACATCTCCTGGAAATGACTTTGATGTCTACTTACAACCTTTGATCAAAGAGTTACTTGAGCTTTGGGAGGTTGGGGTTCATACATATGATGCATATGCACAATAGAATTTTCAGTTACATGCTACTATATTGTGGACCATTAATGATTTTCTAGCATATGGTAACTTGTCTGGATGGGTGACTAAAGGAAAACTAGCTTGTCCGTGTTGTCATAAAGACACCAGCTCTCTTTCAATCAGAAGCAAACTTTGTTATATGGGCCACTGTCGTTTCTTGCCAAGTAATCATCCTTGGAGACGTAATAAGCGATCATTCAATGGAGAAATTGAGGATCGGCTTGCACCTCAAATGTTGACAGGAGATGGAGTATTAGATCAATTATGCTTCTTTGAAGGCGTCATATTTGGTAAAAGTCAAAAAAGAAAGCGCACTGATTCTAGTAATGTCTACAATTGGAGAAAGAAGAGCATTTTCTTTCAACTTTCTTATTGGAAAACTCTTAAATTACGTCATAATCTTGACGTTATGCATATTGAACGTAACGTTTCAGATAATGTGCTTGGAACTATAATGAACATGGCAGGAAAGACAAAAGACACAATTAAGAGCCGTTATGATTTAGTGGACATGGGTATTAGAGAAACTCTTTATCCTCGTGTTCAAGGTAACAAGGTAATACTGCCTGCAGCTTGTTATGTCTTACCGCCATGTGCAAAGATTAAATTTTGTAACTTTTTGGCAACAATAAGAGTTCCTGATGGTTTCTCGTCAAATATATCAAGATGTGTCAATGTTGGTGAGAAGAAAATTCATGGCTTAAAGTGTCATGACCACCATATATTTTTCAGCAAATACTTCCACTTGCTATCAGGGGGTTATTACCAAAAGAGGTGTGTGAGCCATTGACTGAGCTAAGTAACTTTTTTAAGAACTTGTGTTCAAAGTCATTACGACTTGTTGATCTAGAGCAACTTGAAGCACAGATCCCTATAATACTATGCAAGTTGGAAATAATATTTCTACCGGCCTTTTTTGATGTTATGATCCATTTGCCAATTCACTTGGCAACTGAAGCTAAAATTGCTGGACCTGTGCCTTATAGATGGATGTATCCAATTGAAAGGTAACTCTTGTTGATATTATATAATTATCAATTTTTAATGGTTTGTTTTTCTTTGAATTATAAATAAAAATTAATTTATTTTATATAGGTATCTACGTACACTTAAGAAATATGTCCGCAATAAAGCTCGTCCGGAAGGATCAATCGCTGAAGGATATATATTGGATGAGTGCTCTACATTTTGCGCAAGGTACCTTAATAGTGTGGAGACAAAACTTAATAAGGCACCAAGAAATGATGATGGTCGTACCTCAAATCATGGGCTATCAGTTTTTGTGAAATTCGGCCGTCCAAAAGGAGCTTATGTCTTGTACGAGTTAAGTTTTGAAGAATACGACCAAGCTCGTATGTATGTGCTACAAAATTGTGATGAAGTGTGGCCTTTTATTGAGTAAGTTATTGAACAACTTACAATATAATTTAGTTAACATTCCCAATGACTAAACAATTTGCTCATATTTAGGGAGCACAAAACTGAAATTTCAATGAATAGCTCAAGAAATGTATTAGATAGGCATAACAAAGAGTTTCATATATGGTTCTACCATCGTGTAAGTATCTTATGTTATCAACTATATATAGCATCCTTCTCTGAGTTGTATCCGTCTATTAATTCACCGTCCTTTATGCTAATAGGTTTCAAAGCTACATGCAGATGGGCATGCAACATATGAGCTCCTAAGTTTAGCAACAGGTCCTTTAAGAATGACTCATCGATATACCACATATATTGTCAAGGGTTTTCGATTTCACACGAAAGATCGTGCCACAGAGAGAAAAAGTCAAAATAGTGGAGTTCTGGTAAAAGGGGATGATTCTTCCCCAGAAAAAGAGTATTATGGCATCTTACAAGATATTTTTGAACTATCTTATGTAGGAGGCCGTAAAGTGTTTCTCTTTAGGTGTCATTGGTGGGATATGGGACGACTTGGAAGAGGATATAAGGTCGATAAATATGGCTACACAAGTGTCAATGTGCATGGGTCTTTAAACAGTAATGAGCCTTTTGTATTAGCCTCTCAAGCTGAACAAGTGTTTTACGTAGAAGACAATATTGCTAATGACTGGCTTGTTGTTGTTAAAACCACTCCTCGTGATCTTTACAATATGCCACCGCTAATCGAGAAGGATGGAAATTCATCTGATATTGATGATTCATCAGAAGAAGAAGATGCTTACGTACAACAAGAATTTGAGCAAAACATGTATCCTACTGAACCTGAAGACATCAATCCTATCCTTTCAAGAGATGATGTTGAACATGAAAGTTTTAATGTCAATATAGATCAGTTGAATGCCTCTATAAGTGATAGATCCGGGGAGTTCATTGATGACAATTTAGAGGATGACCTTGACAATGATGGGTTTGATAGTGATTTTGATGACGAGTAATTTTGTTATTTATTGTGATGTTTAGAGTTCCATTGTTTAGAGTTCCATTGTTATTAGCAGTTCAAAATGTTAAACAATAATTTTGACTAAAAAGTTGGTTTACCAATTGTCTATTTTATCAGCTTATTTTATTCCAACACTGACACCACATTCAGACATTCTCATCACACTTCTCCTAGGCTAATGCCTCTTCCTCTCAAAATCCTTTACTGGCCCAGGAGTTAACTCATGGATAACATTAAGACACCCATATTTCTCTGATTCTAATTGGTACATTACTTACAATCTCTGATACCTACCAAAACTAACCAAACTAACTTAGGATACTAACATTATACTGATACATGCACAATCCTGATACTAACCTCTACTGTCTATGGCCTAACTCCGATGGCCAAAAACTCCTGCAGGGTTGCACTGCTGCCAAGTGCCAAAAGAGCAAATGCATTGCTCTGTGGCAGCAGTGTCCTGCTGCCACTGCAGCTCACTGCTTGCCACATGGCATAGCCTAAAGTCCAAGCCAAGGCTGCCTACACTGCAGTCATGGCCAAGTGGCCTCACTCAACTGCTTCAACCTAATGAAAGCTCTAACCTCATTCACTCATGCACTAACACATGACACTCACATTCTAACCTCACTAATCAACTAAAACAACAACCCTCACTCTTCCTTCAAAACCCCACACTAACACAAGCAAATTTGGGCTCGAACAGGGAAATTTCTGCATCTCCTCTTACATTCATGATACTACAACAACTATTAATATTGAAAAAAAGGATTATCCTAATCCAGCTTGGCAAATTTTATCTGTATAAATGGGTAACTTCCTAATCATAGTTTGTCTTTCCATACAATAGAACAAGCTACATAATGTGAAGGACCATCTGGTATTAATTTCTTTTTCTAAGTCCAAATTGAATTTCTATATAATATACCTCCATGGATTCTAAAAAAAATATAATATACAACAACTATATGTAATCATATAAGAGAATATTGAGAAACCAATTTCTCTTAATCATGCATATTCTATAACATTTTCATATTTTTTTTAGTTTTGATATAAATAAATTTAACTATCTACTAATTTCATACTTTGATGATAACTGTTCAGTTTCAGTTGTTTACGATGTTGAGTCTCGACTCTCGAGTCATAAGAACTCATATGTTCTAAAAAAAACACAAAGATCAGGACAAACTATACCTGGGATATATTTAGTTCTGAAAGGCCTGGAGCACCAAAGCGGCAAAATAGTGTATTGTGTACCATTTGAATTTCATCTTCATGACCCAGCAAGTGATGGTATATACCTGTGAACAACGAAGGTAAAAATGTTCAGAATAATTCCATAACAACAATCTAACTTAAGATTTATTGAATTGAATAGATGATTACAAACAAGAGGAGTAGGCAACAGTTGACTGGCCAACTTAATATACTTCTAGATTGGTCCATCTAAGAAGGCATTACTCTAATAGGAATGGTCCGATACCGATTTCGATACCGATACTGCGAACCTTTCGATCCTGTTGTTGTGGGCTTTTGTCAGGTCTTTATAAGTGCTGCTCATGATTTTCAAAATATTATCCTCAATGATATCTGTAGCCTAAAAAGCAATTATTTGAGGAATATTTCATGATAACAGTATATGATTATTACAAGACTCTATATTATGATAAACTTCGCTTGAGCCAAAATTTGTGTGGCAGGTAATGGTGTATGTGCATTTCTGTGACATTACATTTGTAGTGCTTGTAAATGTCCATGCGCATTACACACATCAGAAAGATGGACTATCAGTAACAATGTTGTCAAGCATGGAGTTTCTGGCTTCATTCCTATTTATGGTTTTGTGAAATAGTTCTGCTTCCATGTTTCTGGTCTTTCGAATATATATAATGTAAGTGTATGTGTTTTTTCCCCCTCTTCTGATCTAAAATGAAGGCTTTTTACCACCCTATATATAATAAAAGCGTCAGTTTTGCAAATGGATATCACCCATGCCCTGCCACTAATCAAATGGCTTTTTTTTCGTCAAAATTCTGGGCCGGACTACAGTTCATCCATGCCTTGTTGTAGCTCCCCTCTGGTTGCACATGCACGAGAAATGGTGTCTCTATCTGTATCGTTTCGTACGTGTATCCACATCATGTCAATACTTGTATCCATATTCAATTAACATAGATGACTATTTGCATACCTATTTGTGTATCTGTAACCTGTCCTTCTCAGGGAAATAGTTTCTGGTTTCTAAGTCGATGAGATACTTGACTTCTACAGGGATAATAAGAAAATAACAGTCTAAGATTTGTTATAGGAAGCGCGGACCACTCCAAAAATGGTTTCTAAGTCGATGAAATAAGTCCCATTATTCTGGTTGCTTTCTTGTTTGGGTTTCTGTTATGTGTGGTAATGTTCATATGGGAATGTTTTACTGAAATCTGGATCAGTCACTTGTGGACAGCTTTCTATGGTGAAATGGTATCAGTCGTACATTACATTCCTACCTTGGTATCAGTTTATATAGGATCTTCTATCAATCCAATGTGAAATGGTTATCAGTTTATATAGGATCTGTTATCTTGGTATCAGTTTATATAGGATCTGTTATCATTACATTTATATAGGATCTGTTATCATTACATTTATATAGTTTTTTGCTTCTGAACAAAGTTAAATGATGAGAGTTTTCTGCTTGAAGATTTTTTTATTACACTAAATTATTTTTTCAAAGCAGATAATGGTTTGTTATCGAGGTAGACGAGGTGGACGAGCTGGAATGGTTACACGAAGTGCGCGAAATGGTATCAGAGTTCATAGTTTTTTATTATGGATTTTAGATTTATTTTTCTAAGCATATTATTACTTTTTTCAGTCGAATCCACATCTCCTTATCATAACGTAGAGCCTACAAATATATATTCACAACCACAACGAAGAAGAGACCCCGAGGCAAGTAATTATGAAAATAGAAGAGCTGAAGATCAATTAGTCCAAGATCCATTATTGCCAAATAGTGAACCTGAGCCAATACAAAGTCCTTATTCTAGTGCTGGTATTTAATAAATTACTTATGAACTTTATGTGTGTGTGTGTGTGTGTGTGTGTTTTCAATATGCTAATTAATTTAATGTATCGATCTTTACAGCATCCTGCAATAACATCCGAAGGGCTGTAAGAGGAAAATACAAATGTTTGAATTTAGAGTTGAAAACCAAAGCTGAAAAATTAGAAATTGTTATGCCTGACGTTATTCAAAGAGCCATTGGAAACAATTCAAGAGATGTAGTCAACTTTTTCTGGGTATATAGTTAGAAATATGGCTCCTTTGTTTGTGGAAAAAGAGGAAAAATTGGTGGATGCCAAGTGGAAGGATATTATAGGTGCTGTAGGAGAACAAATGTGGATCCAAGTGAAGGTAATATATTATATTCATATTGATCATTAATGTTTATAGAAATATGAACCATTTATTGAATTATTTTGTTTGTATATTTTTTTGCCTTATATTAGGAGAAGTTCACAGTTGCAGAATGCAAGCAACACAGATTTCAAGCATTTGTTATAGATACTATGCGACGATTGTATAGAAATTGGAAGCATAGACTATATGAGACTTATAAGAAGTTTCAGACAGATGAAGAAAGGCTAGAAAATGCTCCTAAGGATGTCAAGCCCGAAGATTGGAAGTTTTTGATAGAGTACTTCGGTTCAGATAATTTTCAGGTATTTATTGACATGTATAACTTTTTAAAAGGCATATTTTTATTCATTAATATTCCTGATACATCTTTAACACTATATAATTGTTGTTTTAAAATTGACTTGTAGGTTGATCTTTTGTATTGTCTTTTGCTTCTCTTCATACACTATTAATTATTTTCAGAAAATTAGTCAAAGAAATACAACAAATAGAGCTAAGCTTGTGACCAAACATACTTACGGTACAAGATCTTTTGCTAAAGTAGAGGAGTCAATGGTAAATACATTTGTCCTCTTTGTCAAGTTTTTACGCATTTCATCTAGTTGTACTTTTACATGTCTTGGTCTTCTGACAGAGAGATCCGATCTCTGGTGAAAAGCTGCCACCAGATGAGATTTGGCTTAAACAACAAACCAAGAAAAATAAAGAAGGAGAATAACAGTGGTCTGATCCGATATCAAAAGAAGTTCATGTATGTGTACTTATATATATTATCATGAGATTGTATAGGTGAATTTCTTTTATATGTAAACTTCCAGTTAAACGTTCTGATCATGATTCATGTAGGAAAAACTTCATGATCTTGTCATTCAACAAGAAAAAGTTGATTCTGAATCTCAACTTACACATGATGAGATGTTGCTTCAAGTTCTTGGTCAGAAGTCTAGTTATTTTTGGGGTAAAGGAGCTGGAATTAGACCACCAACAAAAAGGACAAGATATCTAGATAACATGCAGGAAGAAGTACAAAAGGCTATCGAGTCGGCTAGAGAATCCATGATTGAAAGTGTGAAGGCTGATGTGATGAAGAATTTGCAAGAAGAAATTAGAGCAAATGTTAGTGATGAACTTAGAGCTGAAATTAGGAAAAGTGTGGAAGACGACATCAGGAATGATATTACGACGCAAATTCAAGGTCAATTTAATGCCATGTTCCAAGCACGAATGGCTGTCTTTTTTGGCTCTTCATCACAGTCTGCAGATATTTCAGTTCCTTCAAATACAAGATCTACAAACTCTGGTAAGTGTTCGAAAACAAGATAACTCATATTTCCATTTATCGTAGTAAATGTAAATACACTTTACTTTTGGCTTTTGAAATAAACTGCAAACATTTGTGTCTTTTTCTCTATTCTTATTGCTTCTATTGTAGAAATTCTGGTTTCATTCCGTTCATATAAACTACCACAAGTTTGATCTTATGAAGTATATCAGCAACAATGAGGTAGAAACCTTTCGTTTCCTTCTTTTTTTGTTTAGGGCTTCTACCTCATTGTTGTTGTTATGGAATTTACATTTACTTTTTCCACTAGTTTATGATCAAGTTTTATCTACATGGACATGAATGATCAAGTTTTATTGACAATTTTTTTTCTTGTATTCATATACCTTCACAAATTCTAAACAGTTTCTTTATTAATTTATGCAGGTCATTAAAGATTTATCATCACCAAGACAGGAGCTGCATATGCAATTGATCACCAGTTTATATTTATAGATTATTCTAGGTTTTATGAACCAGCTAGTTTGGATACTCTTTATTTTATAAGTGCGACATATTATTTCTCTTCAAATTATATGTACTGAATTTTGAGAAGCAATATAATTACTTTTTGAGGATTGATATAATTACTTTTCATGTTTTTCTTGTCTATAAGAATTGTGTGATATTGTATTGTGTGTTCTTGTGTGATATTGTATTGTGTGTTCTTGTGTTTCAATGTATAATAACAATAACAAAAAATGAATACCCGTGACAATATTGATTTGCCACCAAACCTATAAAGTGTACACTACGGTGACAATATTTACCTTTACTAAACATATAAGTATACGGTGACAATAATAAAAGTGTTACTGCAAGTGTTTACAATGATGACATATACTTATCACTGAACATATACGTTACGTTATTGTGACGACAATAGAAGTGTTACTAAAATTGTTTTGTGATATCAAACGTCGTCACGAAAATCATTTTTACTTTTTTGTCAAAAAAAATATATTTTTTAATTACAATAAATGCTATTTGTGACAATATCATGTGTCACTTATAATATTTTTAGTGACGCATTTGTTGTCACGGAAAGTAAAGTATCACTGACAACATATTCTTGTCACAGAAGAGAACTTTCTGTGACAACGACTTTTAGTCGTCACTTATTCTTTTAGCTACGGAGGTATATGCTACGAAAGTGAGTCGTCACTATACTCGTCACAGAAGATATTTTGTGACGAGTTTTATAACGTCTGTGACAACTTTACATGTCACAGAAATCATGTTTTCTTGTTGTGATTTAGATTCCTACCAAGATTGCAAAGCAGGTGATTGATGTAATCAAGACAATTTTATTATTATTATTATTTAATACAAGAATAATAGCAAGAAGGAAATAACGATAAAATCTGTTCTGCTTATCTGTTTAAAAGAATGAACCATTTTGAAACCAGAGCTATAATATTAAATCCAAGATAAGGTCTAGCAAAATTATCGATTCATTATTTTAAGTAGAGATTCATAGTAAGAAGTTACACAAAGGTTTATAACACAGCTAAAGCTACTCCTACTCCTAAGTTAAATAATGAGAAACAAAACAAACAAAACAATTTTTTTTGAAAGACTGAACAAAAGTAGAAAAAACTTGTTCAAGAGCATTTAAGGTACAATCTGATAATCATATGCGTCTATCCAAAATCATGGTGCTTCAAATCCTCGTCATACTAGTAAGCAAGGCTACGATAATCACAGAGTCCTTGACTATGGTACATACCTCTAGGTTCATGGTATTTAAAATTTTTGCATTGCCGCATGCGACGGCAAAAACCTTAAATTTCCACACCCGAGAAATAGGACCAAAATCTGACTATATGTCCTCACTATGCCAGCCAACATGACTATCGAAGATTCTAGATCCCATAACTGAGGTGACCTAGCCCATATGATTTTTTTCTAAGAAGAAAAAAAGCAAACATAACACAGGAACAACAGAACAAATTGATCAGTCAACAAGGAACAGATGGAATCGAATTTCAAGATAGTTATAAGAGACAATTGCGGGAATGGAATAGAGAAGAACAAAACTTACAGTAAGATCTCTAATGGTCTGTGCATCCTCGACTGTCCTGACGATAGCTCGCCCTGCTGGTTTCCCCTGGTCTGCTGATGATGCTGCATGAACTGCTGCTGCTAAGAGAAATCGGGAATGACAGAAAAAAGTTTCTGTAGAGACAGAGGTGCACCTCCAATGTAGCAGAAACGCCAACCTGAGTCGGTATAACATGAGCTGCGGTCTCGAGGCCCTGATGAATAGGACGAGAGGTGGCCAGCCTCTCGATAGTATTCCCCGGACCGGAGCGATGAGATCATGTCTCCATAACCATCATAAAGACAGATCAAAACAAGAAGTAATTACTGGAAATGAAGCAAAAATTCAAAAGAGGACAGTTTATATTCAAGGAAAGATAATAAACAGCAAATTTAGATAAAATAAATCTGATTAAGAGTTTTCCTAGTGTGATTGAGTACCCTCAAAAATATCCTAATCCTACTGCAGGCTGTAGTGATACTCTAGTTCGAATACCACTACATAAACTCGACCTGCATGGGCCACCACTAAAAATGTGTCACGACCCGCACCCACTGTGAGGGTACGAGAACGTAACAACGCCCAGCCTACGCCGCAGTGTCGACGGTAGAACGCTGTCGTAGGTCTCAATGCATCTAACAGTATAAGACTAAACAGTTTATACTCCCTGAATGGGGGTGACATAGCAAAATGTAAACTCAATCACAACTAAGGAAGAAGAAGTACGATATGATATAAAACTCAAATGAAATACAGAAAATCAGAAGAGTCTAAGTGTCTAAGATATCATCTCAGCAAACATCCAGAATACAAGTCCCAACTACTGAATATGAAAGAATATATACAATCCAGATCCCAAATGACAATAATAGTAAACCTAGACTAGGGAGCCTCAGTCTCTATACCTAATGGATCCGACTGGAAATCCGGATCAATGGTGTCATCTAGAGCTGTCCTGTAGTAGGTATCCACACAGGCCTCCTCGTCGTCCTCTGTAATATTTTCAACAGGTCCAGTTAGGACAGGAGCGAGCACAATTCATCTCAACAGATCATAGCAGGTTAGAAAATATAATCATGTAGTAAAGTAAGATACAAGAACTGAAAGAAAGTACAGGATGTAAACAGAGAGAGAACTGTAATAGAAATATCTACTATAAGTAGAGAACTAACAGTGGCTAGTGAGTCAGAGTACAATATAAACATGTGAATGACATAAGAGATTCTGGGAACTATACTATGGAGTGATTCTGGGAACTACACTACTTGGATATTATTCACTTGTCTACTTCTACTCCTCCGTACCCCCAATCAATACACAAGGATCCAGCCAGGTTATGTTATGATTCCATGCAATGGCCCACAAGGGGTGATACATGGTAGCCCATAAATGTGTGATTCTGGGAATGCCTAATAAATGGGTGATTCAAAGAAGACTCTGTGATCATGAGAGTATATGTCACAAGTGATCAATGAACCGTGAAGCATAGTGATACACCATGTAAGTAAAACGCACGGAACATGTAGTATCTGATGTTCCCCGAGGGGATAACATCTCAAGAAGGGATCCATATAGTACTAATCCGTGTGACCAATGTGACAGTATCAAGTATGGTAATTTAAAGCAGGAAAATAATTTTAAACAGGATATGAAATGATCAGAGAATGTACTCGCCTGATGTCTGAATGTCCAAAGTAAATATACTGTCCGAGGAGAGGAGTCTGGCTCCTAATCAGAATAGCACAAGTCACAACAAGTCCAAAATGGCAATATGACGTTCTACTATGCATTCTACATGATTCTAGGTCAATCTAGACCAAAGTCAACTCTTGGTCAACTTGGTCAACCCTGAAAGTCAAACCTAGGTCAACTATGGTCAAACTAGGTCTAACAAGTCTAAATTAGGTCAAACAAGTTATTCTAGGTCTAAACAAACTAAGTATATGCAAATCAAGTATCCAAGATAGCTACTAACTCATAGCCTAAGTCACTTGCTAAACCAAGCACAAAACTAAACCATAAGCTAACAAGGCACACAAACTTAGTCATATAATGTATATATATTATTCACATTCACATATTCATATACATAGATATATATAGGAAAGCTATATATATAGGCACATACATATATATAGAGAGAGAAAGAGAGGTAAAAGAGTAAGCGAGTATGTGTGTATTTGGCATGTGTGTGAAAGGATATGTGTTAATGTTCTAAAATTTAGTGATAGGCAGGTGTATGTGACATGGGATACATGATGTCAAAGGGTGTATGAATGCATGTGTGTAAAAGGTTATAGGTTAACTCAGTTTATAGAAATGCATACATACATACTTACCATGTATACATGCATACATATATATCATGTATATTACATTTACATGATACATACATGTATACTTGTATTATATTATACTTACATTCATGCATATTAGATACTTATATTTATATTAACATATTGCAACATTCATTTCATTCATGCATCTATGCATTACCTACATGTTTTATATATATGCATACATTGTATATTCATATCATTTCATACATTAACATAGAGACATACAAACATGCACATATCATATATTTTATACCTTGCATTACCTTACATATCATGTTATATATTATCATTCATTCCTTTCATATATTACATTATCTTTAAGTTGAATACGTCATATATGGATACAATACATTATCTTGTATGCTTGCATTCATATATTACATTCTATATTACCTATATACATGTATTTCCTCCATTCATTTATGCTTGGATCATATACTCTACATTACCATACATGTTATCATTATATATTGCATTACAATATTTATACATTATGCATTCATATCTATCATTACATATATATCTTGTATTCATATCTAGCATTCATTACATACTTTCATGTATACATTGTATATCATTCTTTCATTCATGCATTGCTTATATGCATTATATTAATTACATTCTTACATGCTTGCATTCAACCATATATATACATTAATGTAAAGAGAATATATATTATATATATCATTTCATTCATCTAACATATCATGCATAAATACTCTATATTCATTTAATATCCAAACTACATAGGCTCATAGGTTACACAAAATGCATATATCGTATAGTCACTCTTCTACTTAAAACCAATACTGTACCAATTGGACATTCACTAAATTCTAGGATTAAAGTATGTCATAGCCCTTTATGTTATCTTTCCGAAACTTTAAACGGATCGCATTTTCGTGTCTGGAAGCTCCCAAAATCGCGAAAATACCAAAACACGTTCGTCTTTCGTACAGCTGACACTCAAATAATTATACAGAAAGTTACAGAAAGAATTTGGCTTATTAAAATATATATTTGGATAGCTAACTTCGATACGGTTCTTTTAAAAAAATGGGAGATAAATTGGAGTTCTAAGCTAAAAGTTATGATATTTCTAAGTTGCTTTGGTTAATAAAAACGTGGATGAATATTATGACGAATTTGAGTTATTTTGGACAAAAGAACACATATATTGGATACAAACATAGGTATCCAAATGAAACTCATTCTAACCATCCTAAGTAAGATCAATCCACTTTCTAACCATTCTAAAACTGAATTTAAATATCTATTTAAACTATTATCATACATACATACACATGGGTGTCCTAATTTGGGATCTATCAAGTAGGACACAAGACACATATCTAAAATCCTCAAGCGAGCTACAAATGGCCTCATATTTGAATCTAAATGGGACACATGCATGAGGATGGATCCTTCGGATTCAAAACTAATTTATATGCAAATGAAATCGATTTAGAAGATGGATTTTACCTATTGGGAGTGGAATCCCAATTAAATCCTTTATGACACGGCTCTGATACGAAGATCCCTCAAAGTGGACACTCCTTCTTGCACTCCTCTTCCAATCCTTGGTAGCACCCTTCCCTTAGAGAATGGAAATGATTGAGGGAAGGTTTGGTGAAAGAATGATTTGATTTGGAGATCAAATCAATGAGAAGGCTCTCTAAAATTGGGGAAGAACAAAAGGAAAATAAAAGAGGCAAGATTGTAATGAATGAAATGAATCATTCTCCCCTAAAGGTGGCTGCCATAAAGAGTCCATTAGGGCTAATAGAAAATGTCCTAATTGCCCCTCTCTAGTCTCATATGGTTAAGTCTAGACTAGGTTCAAGTTTGGGGTCAAAATGATATAGTTTTGAGTCTCTAACTTAACCATTCTAACATGATAAAAATTAGTTTAATTAACTAACTTAAATGTTGGGTTTTGTGGGCCATGCTTAACTTAATATTGGGTCCCATCTAGAGTTTAAGCTACCCGGGTCACAATACAAGTTGGAAAGAGACGAAACTCAAACCCGACTAAACAAATCCAATAAAAACAATATTAAAAATATAAAATTTTCCCAAAATATTAAAATATAAAAAATGACCAAAATCATAATACGTTAATTTAAATATTATTAAAATAATCTAAAATTCACCAATTAATCAAAATCCTAAATAATTCAAAAGTCACAAAATGACCAAAATACTCTTAGCCTAAAAAGTTGTAAATAGTCATTCTAATCACATGGTTAGGTCCCCATGGTCATGGTTAGTCTCTAGGCTCAACAGTTCTAGGGTTCACTAGCTAACACATCAAAATTATAATTCACCAATTTTAAATAGTATTAAATTAATTAAAATTCCTATAAATCATAAATCCTATTCTTAAATAATAAACTTTTACAAAAGTTCAAAATTACCCTCATTTTAGAAAAGTGGGAGTTATATTGTTCTATATGAACAATTTGTTGCTTACCTTCCCCTAACGGCAGGAAGACTCTCTCATCAAATTGACAATATTCAAATATTGCAGTAAAGACATCACCAGCAATTAGTTCCAAATACCTTATTATGGAGGAAGATTCAAAACCAATATATATTCCCAAACGTCGTTGAGGACCCATTTTAGTTCGTTTGGGAGGTGGAATTAGGACATACTGTACATCCAAACTTTCTCAAATATGAAATGTTGGGTGGTCTACCACTAACAAGTTGTATGGGTGAAAAAATGGTAGGCAGTCGGTCTAATTCTAACGAGAGATGCAGCATGTAAAATAGCATGTCCCCAAGCCTCAATTAGCATATTAGATTGCATTAGTAGAGGTCTAGCTATAAGTTGGAGGTGTTTAATAAATGACTCAGCTAACCCATTTTGTGTGTGCACATGGGTAACATTATGCTCTACCTTAATCCCTAATGATGTAAAATAATCATAAAAAACTTGTGAGGTAAATTCTGCGGCATTATCAAGTCTAATTGACTTAATCGAGTTATCAGGAAATTGATATCTAAGTTTAATAATTTGAGCCAAAAGACGAGAAAATGCAAGATTTCTAGTAGACAATAAACAAACATATGACTACCTAGTAGATTCATCTATGAGTACCGTAAAATATCTAAAAGGACCACTAGCAGGATGAATAGGACCACAAATGCCTCATTGTATTGTTTGTAAGAAAGTAGGAGACTCATTCTTACCTTTTAGGAAAGATGGTATAGTTATAAAATTTTCTTATGAACATGGAACACATAGGTGATTCTTTTGTAAACCAAGATCGTGATTTTTCAATAAGTGTCCGCAAGAATTATCAATGATCCTCTTGAACGTAGTTTGCCCAGGGTGACCTAAACGGTCATGCCAAATGGTACATATGATATGATCATTGACTTTATATTTTGCCACATTCATATGTGATTCAATTATACCAATGGTGGTGTAATACAAATCCACCGAGAGATAAGAGAATTCTTATAATGCGAGCTTTTTGCTCCTAACATTAGATGTAATACATAGTATCTCTTTGTTGTTATCATTTCGAGTTTCAATATGGTATCCATTTTTGTGTATATCCTTGAAACTTAGCAAAAAAAATTTGGAATTGCTTGAATATAATGCATTTTTCAAATGGATTTGAGTGCCATTAGGTAACATAATGCGTGTTCTTCTAAAACCCTTAATTATATGGGCTGGTCCAGCTATTGTTGATACTTTATGCATGACAAATACTAAATTTGAGAAAGACTTTTGATTCTTCAAAATCGTATGTGTTGTAGCACTATTTACCAAACACATATCCAAGTTATTTTTCTCCCTTCGTATATCCATACCTTCAATATGAAACAAAAGAAAATTTATGAACATATACTCAACAAACACAAATATAATAAAAGTAATTAAGCATAGCAAACGATAACATCATATTATAGAGATGCAACTTTCAAATACATAACAAAGTAATGAGATATTCTTCAATAAACTCTCATGGCCTAGATATTCCATGATGGTAACTAAAAACAAAAATATGACTTCAAATGTAAAAAATTCATAATACTTGAAAAAAAAACATATGTCGATCGAGTGCTCATTCAATGGAAGGTGGATTCGCCAGCATTTCCTCAAACTGTTAATTGGTAATCTGATTCCCATTTTGATCCTCAAAAAAATCGGAACAATTCAACTGAGTGATATCAACTGGCTGGTCATTGTCCCAATATGCTGTAATATTTGCTTCCATTTTCTTTGATCCTTTGAATTTGTCAACCTCTTGCTGATTAGTTCGACATTGCTTAAACCAATGTCCATTTTTGCCACATTTATGACAAACAGTACTACCCTTATTTGGTTTATATTCAGGATTTGAATTCCCTTTGTTAGAGGGTGCTGTCCACTTGTTCTATTTATTCTTTTGTGAACCACTATTTTTGCCTTTGTTATAAGGCTGATAACCATGACCATACCTCCCATAACTTTTTTCTCTTCCACGTCCTCTTCCACGTCCTCTACCACGACCTCAGGTAACCCCAAATTTTGCATTTGCTTCAGGAATTGCCATTGACACAGTTGGTCTAGAGTTGTGATTTTATTTGAGAACGTTGTTATTTGCCTCTGCTACAAGGAGACAAGTCACCAGTTCAGAATATTTTGTGAAATGTCTTTCATGATATTGTTCCTGTAAAAGCACATTACTTGCATGTAAAGTGAAGAGAGTTTTCTCAAGCATTATAGACACCAAATAATTATGGTGGTTTATACATATTTACAACAAAAACGACAAAAAGTGACAAAAAATAGAAAAAAATGATAAAAAATAAAAAAATAACAAAAAACGATAAAAACGACAAAAAGGACTAAAAATGACAAAAAAAACGACAAAAAAAAAAACAAAAAATCGATAAAAACGACAAAAATGACCAAAAACGACAAAAGCGACAAAAAATGATAAAAAATAACAAAAAAACAAAAAAAAAAAAATCAAAAATGATAAAAAAATAGAAAAAAGTTTAAACAAATTTTTTTTTCAGACAATAAAAAAATACCCACCTTTTTTTAAGGGATAGAATTTTTATGTTTTATGGATAAACTATTTATTTGAATATTTCTAATTTTCGAGAACAATTTTTTTATAGTTCAAACAAATATGATAATATATTACCGTTCTAAATTTTCTTAAAAAAAAAAAAATCGCGTACCAAACGTCCCGTTAGTATCACAATTGCTGAGGACAGAGATGGACCTAAAATGGAACCGGGCCATATTTTAGGTTCTTGGCCCGACATCATTAAATTTATCGTTCCATCCCACCAAAATTATTATTTTATGTGCAGATGTGAGCTTTGGTGCGGGTCAAACTTTAGTAAATGTCTTTTTTTAACAATGGACTCAACCCTAAATTAAAAAAAAATATATAGCCCATATCTTGGAGGTGACATTGCTGGTCCACGGCAATGTGACAGTCAACCAATGAGTGTCCTCCTGCTAGTTTGAGTCCACCCTGAACCAAAAAGTCAATAGCAGGCCGCCACATGGCCAGCACGATCAAGACGGGTAGCCGTGTTCAAATAAAAACTTGATCCGGACGAAAGCTCCAACAAGCCTGACACTTGAGGAATGTGTGTTTAACATGTCCATCAGGTCTATCACACCAGTTGTGAGTGTTATGTATTTACTTTATTGTCATGATTTAGACATAGACGGTTCCAATTGTTTCTAAGACCATCTCCAATGGGGGTTTCTATCTTCCCTATTTCTATGGAAGAAATTCATTTTAGAAAAAATTTCTTCCAATGGTGATTTCTATCATCATTTGATGGAAACATTCTAGGAGGGTTTCTACATGTAGAAAATCTTATAGAAATTCTCCTATCTCTCATGACAATTATTATTGGGCCCCATACTATTAAATTGGTGCTTTTACTATGTGACACATAGGATAGAAATGGAGAACCATTGGAGAGTATTTTTGTATGTCTACAATTTCTATGTAAAAACTTTTCCAACTAGGATAGAAATCTCCTTAAAGTGCAATGCCAAGTAGGATAAGAACTCAACTTTAGAAATCACCATTGTAGATGGTCTAAATAACGTCAATTCTTTTTCAATTATATTTTCTTCCTATACATGTAATCATGCACAGTTCTTCTCTTCTATTAATTTTTTCTCATTTATATTTTAGATGGTTGAGATATAGGAGGAAAATCAAAATATTATTATTAAAATATTATATAATGGTAATACAATCTCATTTATATTTTTTTCTCATTTATATTTTGGATTTTTATGGATTTGGAGACAAATCCATGGAATCCTATGTTTGGTTGGAGATGGATTTGGATATGGAAAGTATGACAAAATCCAAAACTTGAATTTGGTTGGATTTTGGAGGTAAAATATAATTATTCTGTAATAATTTCGTTAAAATATTTATTATTTAATAATTTTGTTAAAAATTAGTTAATCTTTAATAATTTTGTTAAAAATATTTATTCTTTAATAATTTCGTTAAAAATTAGTTAATTAATAAAAAAACTAACTATTTTATTAGTATTATTAATTAATAAAAAAATAGTATTATTAATTAAAAATTAGTTAATTAGTTAATTTCGTTATAATCATAATTAATAATTTATTAGTATTATTATAATATTAATTAATAATTTGTTAATTATTAATAATAATAATTTACTAGTATTATTATATTATTATTATAATATTAATTAATAATTTATTAGTATTATTATAATATTAATTAATAATCATATCCTATGTTTAGTATTATTAATTTAAAATTAGTTAATTAGTTAATTTTGTTATAATCATATTAATAATTTATTAGTATTATTATAATATTAATTAATAATTTGTTAATCACTATTTTATTATAATCTTAATTAATAATATTTTAATCACAATTAGAATCATATTTTATAATATTTTAATTAATAATTTACTAATCATAATAATATTAGTTTATAATTAATATTTTTAAAATATTTAATTTATAGTTAATTAATCGTTAATTATTAATTATTAATCAATAATTATAATTTATAATTATTAATCGTTAATAAAAAATTATCAATTGTTAATTATTAATCATTAATTACAATTTATAGTTATTAATTATTAATTATTAATTATTAATCGTTAATTATTAATTATTAATATTGAATTATTAATAGTTATTTATTTAAAAATTAACTAAGCATTAATTATTAATTTTTTAATTAATAATAACTAATCGTCAATTATTAATTACTAATCGATATTTATAAATTTTATAAATAATAATAACTATAATTAATCATAATTAATTAATATCTTAATTATTGATCATGACTATAATTTAATTATTAATCATAAATCCAAATCCTATGTTTGGTTGGAGTTGGATTTGAATCTTGAAATCCATGATTTGGATTTGGAGGATTTCCAAATCCAAATCCAAATAGTGAAATCCGGTTACCAAACAAGCCCAAAAGAATTTGTGTGCATTGATACCGTTTATATATTTGACTCGGACTAAATAACAAATTAAATTAGATTCAAACTAAATATTGATACCATTTAAATTATTCGATCTGTATTAAATATAAATCAAATTATATTAGACTAAATAAAAAATTGTATTAGTATTTCCATTTCGCATATTTGATAAGAAACAAAAGTAAAATTTACTCAGTTAAAATCAACTTAACTTATTATTTTTTATATAAATAATTACTATACTATATGTTAGTTTATATATATATATATATATATATATATATATATATATATATATATATATATATATATATATATATATATATATATATATATATATATATATATTTCTTTCTTTCTTTTTTTCTTTTTTTTAAAAACCAAAGCCGGTGAACGACTCCACCCGACCTTGGCCCGGAGGCCGTGGCCACCGCCACCCAGCCACCTCCGTGGGAGGGAGGGCTCGAACCCGGCCCCCGGTGCACGGTGGTGTTACCAGTACACCACGACTCGATGTGTATATATATATATATATATATATATATATATATATATATATATATATATATATATATATATATATATATATATATATATATATATATATATATATATATGCCAATGACCCGCTAGCCAAGTGGTAGTGGTAAGGCATGTGGCCCAAGTGATCAGGAGTTCGAATCCTAGTGGGATCAGTTATCGGCAAACAAAAGACGCTAAATAAATGGGGGTATGAGAGTAAGACCATCTCCATTGGGGGTTTCCATCTTCGCTATTTCTTTGGAAGAAAACCATTTTAGAAAAAAAAACTTCACCGAATGATAATTTTTATCACCATTTCTATTCTAGGTGGCAATGATGTAGGATAGAAACTTTATATGAGGGTTTCTATACGTAGAAATTCTCATAGAAATTCTCTTATCTCTCATGACAATTATTATTGGACCCCACATCATTAAATTAGTCATTTTACTATGTGACACATAGGATAGAAATGGAGAACCATTGGAGAGCATTTTTGTATATCTACAATTTCTATGTAGAAACTTTTCCAACTAAGATAGAAATATTCTTAAAGTACAATGCCAAGTAAGATAAGAACTCAATTTTAGAAATCACCATTGGAGATGGTCTAAGTGGTGGCGAAAATTTTTGCTCTGGAGACTTATTTGAGGCACTAGAAAATAAATGGGGGTCAGAGAGTAAGTGGTGGTGAAAAAATTAGTTCCTTAGATGTATTTCAGGTAATGGGAAGGGTTATTGTTGTTTAATCTTTAAGACAACTAATGTATGTTGGAAGCTTGGTAAACATCGAACAAGTTATAGTTCGTGTGGTTCACCAGAGAAAAGGCAAAGCTGCTAATAAACTTGACAACACATTCAATTTAATTAAAATTAAAAAATTATTTATCTTGTCAAAATTTTAACAGATCTAAGACACATTATATTCAATTCAATAAAAGTTTAAAATTAATTTATTTTGTCAAAATTTTGACAGTTATATGACACAATTATTTTTGTAATATCTTCGAACAATTTTAAAATAATATTTTGGATATTGAAATAATTAATCTGGTCAAAATCTTGACAGTTCTAAGACACAAATTATTTTGTAATGTCTTCTAACAATTTTAAAATAATATTTTAGAAATGAAAATATGACTATCTTTTTGAGAATTTTGTAATGTCTTCTTAGAAAAGTTTATTGTCCTTAATAAAATTCTTTTTTGTAACTTAAATATTGAGTTACCGTATATACCCACAATGGTTAAATTTTTTATTTTTAATTAGTGTTACCATATTCTTTCGTAATTTGTTAATTGTAATTATAGTTAAACAACCGACGAACACCCTGGTAAAAAGAGTATCATTTGGCTGCAATTGATCAGTCATCACTTCAAAGTGATTGATGTACTGACTTAGAGAAGTGCTGCCAGCAAACAACATAATGGTAGGAAGCTTGTATTTATGAGGAAATCTCCTTCCATTTTGCAGGATAATATTGTTTTATCCCAAGTGTTTACAAACCATCCTTCTGCTTAAAGGCCTCGAGCTGGGTGCGTAAGAGTTTTACAGCCTCATTAGCATCCCTTGATGTCTGTGAATTGGTGGGTTGATTTGAATTGTTAGGAGGAGGAACAACGTGATAATTACCACCCCCAGCACCAGACTGACTGGAAGCAGCTTGAATTGGTACAGAAGCAACCTGGGGAGGCGGTACCCCAGACCAACATTAAAAGGCACAGAATATGCTATAAGCTCGGGATTTGAAGTAGGATTCATAACCGGTGGTACTGCATGTTGAGCCACGATTATGGTGTGCATACTTGCGACCATTTTAGCCATGGTCTTTAGCTTATCTTCCAGTGCAGCAATTCGTTGTTCTTGACTAGCTGAACTAGAAGCATCTTGGTCTTCTGTAATGACATATGCTGTCACCTCTCTTGCCACTATTGATTAAATAGTTTGTTCAGAGCTTTCGCTATCTGCGTCAAAGTCAGACAAAGAATCTTCTCCCAGATGAGTGATGGAAAGATCTTCCTGATTGAAGACATCCTGGTCCAAATTTTGATTTTTTGATCTGGTATGTTGAAAGACCCCTTCACTAGATTCACGAAGTTGTCCCAAGTATTGCTGATTCGAATTGCAAGACGTGCCACACTTTGAAGATTTTCTACCCCCAATGTCTCGGGAAGTCATATTGACAGAAGTATACAACAGCTCATCTTCATCTCCCATCATAGGTTCAAGAATTGAAACATAGTTCAGACGATCGAAGACATATCGTTTAGCTGATTGGCAACAACACTTGATGACTACTTCATGAAGACAGGGGCGTTCTGATGGGTGATTTAAAGGTAAGTGAGACGTCTCTGTGATCTTCCGTTTTTATGTAAGACGTTCCCGGAGATCAGTTACCACCACGAGACGAGAAGAAGTCGGAGGAACATATTCCCTAATAGTGTTAGGAACATGACTCTGGTTCTTAAGATTCTTAGTTCTGTAGGTGTATAAAGAAGTACTTAACTCATTTGCATAAGTGATTGGATCATTCTCTTCAAAGCTATATTTCTGGCACAAGTTGGCCCTTGGCATAGGATACTTGCGTTTCACCGAGGTTGATACTAATTGACGCCTGTTGAGATAGGCACGCAAATTAGACAATTCTGTTGCCGGTGCATCTGTTTGAGATACCAACAATTTCTTTGCTTGAATCTTGAGATATGCAATATTAGAAAATCTTGAGTAGTTATCATAGGAGTAGGCATGATGCCTCTTTGATCAACATTCTTTCCCATGGTAGAGATTTGAAGACCTCTGTTGAAAACAGAGGAATCCTGTTCAAAGGAATACAATCTGAGATATTTTTCTCCGAGTCATAGACTGGAGAAGATTGACAAAAGACCAAATGGTACTTTCCTTTATTTTGTGAAGGGTTAGCTAAGAAGCGTTTCCCTCTGTTTTGTTGTTGAACCACATTAGATGTAGGTTGCGCAAGTTGAGGAAGTGTCAAAGGATCCTTCCCTTTGTTATGTCTAGCACTAGCACTAGAACATTACTTCTCCAAGTTCATAACAAGAGAAGAAGAGGGAATAGCCAAAAGGCTAGTTCCCTTGGGTTGCACCAAGACAACATGATGCATAGGTTGCGCCATAGAAAAATGGGCTATTGGTTGCGCCTTTGCAGCAAGGTGAGTAGACTGACCTCTGGTAGGAGAGTGAGTGGACTGTACCCTAGCAGTAGAGTAAGTGGGTTGCGCTCTAGCAACAGAGTAAGTAGACTGTGCTCTGGCAGCAGGATGAGTAGACTGCGCCTTGGCAGCAGAAGCAATTTGTGCCTTGGCAACAAAGTAAATGGGTTGCACACGGGCAACAGAAGCAGGTTGCGCCTGGGCCATAGCGGCAGATTGCGCCTTGGCCACTGAGCGCTCAGGTTGCGCCTGGACAGTAGCAACTGTGAAAGACTTAGGAGTCTATACAGTTCTGTTCTTGGTGATAGCCGCAGTGCGCTTGTTGCTCTTGGTGTTGATCATATCCTCATAGGCTGTCTGGTTGAATTGAACAACCAAAGTCTTCTGCGTCTTGCTGATTGACGCCGTTTCACATTGAGTTGTCACCTTCTCGTCGGAGGAGAAACTCGTCCCCAGTAGAGTTGCCATTTTGTTTGCAAAAATAAAAAGTTTATTCCAAACTTAAAAATGAATCGTACAAAATACAATGAATTCTTGGGAAGTACAACTTTAGGAATCCGATCAGAAGACGATCACTTTATCCCTTGGACTATGTGAACTTGAAGACTAAAGCCTCTGGAGAATGCAGCAGCACTTTTACAAGAACTCTTGATCTCTGATCCCCTGATAATGATTTAGAAACTCTATTTATAGAGTTTTGGAAATAACTATTTTAGCAGTTATTCTGATGTGCGCGAGGTCGAACTGCGCCACTTTGGGTTGCGCCAACTTCAAGTTGCACCAACTTCCATTTAGTTATTGAATGAGTACTAACTGTACTTAGATGCGTGGCATCATATGATTGAGATACGCATGGTCGTGTACAGAGTAGTGGACACGTTTTGAAAGATTAGTGGCATGTGCGCCACGTCATCCTGCTTTAGAATGTTAGTTGCTTTAACTTTGTCAGCTTGTGCGACCTTCAGTCAACGAGTCAAACTGCACTTGATTAAGTTGCGCCTATGCGTAACTCAGTGCATAGACATGTGGCAGCATTTGGATCTGCGAGGAGAATTTGATTAGGTTGCGCCTAGGTGCAACATACAGAGTATGCAGAACAACTGTCATCAAATGACAACAAATCGTCTCAAGCACCACGCTTTACGGGATTTGAAGAGATTTTTTTATTTATCGTGCTGTCAATTGTCAGTGCTATCAGTTAATGATGACAATTATTGTCAGGCACCACGTAGGCTTTGGCGTAATATGATTAGGCGTACTCTGATACGGGGCACAACATGAGTTGTGGCGTAACTTAATCTCTGGGCTTCCTAATAGTGGAGCAACTCAATCTCTTGGGCGCAACTTGATTACTGAGTAGTAAAAATATGGCACAACTTAATTTTTAGGCTTTATAGTATAAGCAGGACCTTTGCATCCTAGGTCAATGAGCCCACATAGTTCTAGCATGTTACGGAAAGCAGAAGTGGCCTTGTTGTCAAACCGCCCACTACCTTGCTTTTCCTCTGGAACTAAAGTAACGTTAAAATCCCCTTTACAGCACCACAGAACACTGAAGGACGCTGTCATAGAAATGATTTGTGCCTAGAGCTTGGGAGGTTCAATTTTCTTAGGGCAGCCATAAGTACATAGGAGGTTCCAGACCGGTGTGTCATACTAAGATTCTATGGCTAGGAGGATGAGATTCTGGAAGGAGAATGAGACTGTTGCTTTAATCTGAGAGTCCCAGGCCAACCAGAGACCTCCCGAGTGGCCTTTCAGGGGAACAAAGATGTAGTGCGCAAAACCTAAGTAGGGGAGTGTGAGGGCTGTATAGGAGAGGGATGACATTATTTCAGACATGAATAGGATGGAGGGGCGAGTAGCGGAGAGAAATGATCTGAGAGTCTGGACTGTCCAGATATTTCTCTTACCTCGACAGTTCCAGGATAGGATTAACATCTTTCTTACGGCTGTTGAAGGTCAGCCGCTACGACCTGATCGATGTCCATGTTGGAAAAATGAGTAGTGAGTCTCTTTTTGTTGATAGGTGCATCCACTGGTGGGAGTGCAATCCATTTTTTTGGGTTGGGTATTGCTAATAGAGGGGAGTCTTCGTTGTGGGTGTTCTTCCATGCTAGGCGTTTGTTTGCCATTAAAATCGTTTGATTGCAAATCTTAATACAAACAGAACAGTGTTACAATATAGGACTTCGATGTAGTCCTAGGAGTACACTTTTGTTTAATCTGGGTCCTAAGTGCCAATGGAGCGAGTGGTAATGCGTTGACTCCGTTGACGGGCTGACGACGGTTATCGGTTCTCTGAAGGTGTAGATTGCTCTGGGTGCTGGAGCTGGCTGAGAGGAGGAAGATGTTGAGTGTCTGTATCTGCCTCTCTGATGATCTCTGTCTGGATTATTCGTATGTATGTCTCTCTGTGTGTCTGTAAGGAGGGGATGATTCCTCCATTTATAGCTGGGCAGGTTGGCTGCCCATGCGCGCATATATAGGATACGCCGGTGCGTGGGGACGCCACGTGGAGGCGCATGGACGATGCGCCCTACTCGCGAGGTTGAATTCTTCATACTGCTGTTGTGAGCCGACAAGTAGCAGAGGAGAAGATCTTTCTGTTGCTGAGATCTTGGATGAGTTGAGTCAAAGGACACGTGTCGTCGACCCATGGCTCGGAGATCTCTGATTTGGTGGGGGGATAATTTGGTGGGATGCGCCTTGGATTGGGTGCATGATGAGATTTTGGCTCGTGACCTTTAGGAGTCACGGGCCGTTCTGGGCGCATGGCTTTTGAGGCGCATGCAAGCGACTTTTCTTCTGTCTTTTGGGATCAGAGATCAGTCTGGGGCGCATGGCTTTTGAGGCGCATGCAAAGCTTCAACTGAAGACTCTTCTTCTGTCTTTAGGGATCAGTGAAGGGTCTGAGGTGCATGGCTTTCGAGGCGCATGCAGGTTTGGGCACATGGCCGCGGAGGCGCATGCAGGTGGTCGAGTGGCCACGTGGCAGTAGCCATCGGGATAGAGTCATGATGATGCTGACGTTGTGGATGCTTTGTTTTCTGCAAAAGCTGTCAGCCGTTCAGACTTGGGAAGGCGTGCTGCCAACTCTGTCAGTTCAGCATTTAATATTGGTAACATTCGATGGACAGCTGAGTGGGCGCGTCGGTTGACGTTCCACTAGGCGTAAGGGGGCGCATCCCCTTTGATGCGCTCGGTACAGGGCGCATCTGTTTGAGAGGTGTGATGCGCTGACCAGCCGGCGCATCCGACACGTCTTTGATGATGCGGCTGTTTCGCTTCTCGAGTGCTTTTAATAGCCGCTTGGCTGAAGTCGAGGCGTCTGATTCATCCATTTAATATGAGTTCATTGTACGGAATCCGGAGAGCCATCCACTTGGCGCATGGGTTTGATCTGCCCGGCCTATAAATAGTGGCATGGAGAGAAGGTTGGCCTCTCATTCCCTTACGTCTTTCCAGTATAAACTCAGGTTCTCAGGTGCATTCTGTTGACGAAGTGCTCCCGAGGGTGAAGATGAGACGCCATGTCGTCATTGATGCTCTTGAAGGTGACTGTTACATCCAAAAGACAGAGTCGAGGGCTTCTGAGGCAGGCGAAAGGTGCATGTTGCATCCAAAGATGGGGATGCTCGGGCCTTGTCTCCGTTGTTCCGGAAGAGCCGTAGATCGGAATGGCGGTGCTAGGCTCTCTCTTCCTTCAAAGTGGGTGTCGCCTGCTCTGATTGTGTTGAAAGCTGCCTTTCGCCGTGATTTCGATCACGGTCTTCCTTGGCCTTTGGAGGCTCTTTCGAAGCCTCCACTGGCCACAGATTTGTGGTGCTCTTCTCTTCCTTGGTTCCAGCCAGAGGGTTAAATGCTTTGTGTATCGAAGCATTTATCAGGTGAGCCTGGCTAGAAGAGCGGCACACTCCTGCTCGGCCAGGTGAGCCTGGTTGGAAGAGTGGCACATAACTGGGCTGCTGAAGGGATGCACATAACTGAGCTGGATGCACATAACTGTGGATGCACATAACTGAGCTGCTGAAGAGATGGCGGGATACGCCTGGATGGGGGCGCATAGTGACTGCTGCGCCTATCTAGAGACGCATGGTGGCCGCTGCGTCTATCTGAAGGCGCATGGTGGCTGCTGCGCCTATCTGAAGGCGCATGGTGGCCGCTGGCTGTAGACTTAGGATCTTTCCTTTGTAGAAATTCTCCTTTGTACAACCTTTTCTAGACTTTTATATATAAAATAAAAAGTCCTTCTTCAAATGTCTATACTTATTGACTTTGCTGTGAAGTGTTCTGTGCGAGTCCTGGCGCATGTAATGTCTGGCGCATGGTCTTTCTGGTTGTGAAATTCCATGCTTCTACAAGATCCCCTTCAAAGTTTTCAAAACTTTTGAATAAGTTTTGGAATACTTTGAATAAGAAGCATGGCGATCAGGGCGCATGACTATTGGGGCGTATGCCTGTTCAGCCGCATGCTCTTCTCAATTAATGAATTTGATAATGCCTCGGTAACCGAAAAGATTAATGATGATCTTTTGGTTTTATCTGCTGCTATCTTCACAAGACCCGAGGCGACGGCTAAGATCACTCGTCATCGGTTCACGCGTGCGACCACGGCCTATAAATAGGTGAGAGGTGGAGAGAGAGAGTTCTTCTACTCTGTGCCTTTGCCTCCTTTAGAGTTCTTTCCTCAAAACCCTAACTTCTTCCTCTCTGTTAGAATGGCTCCCAAGACTCCTCGCGGCGGTGCCGGCAAAGGAAAGGGGAAGGAGAAGGAGCCGGTAGAGGCTGTCGTGAGTGACATTCCTCGCCCGCCTGTCGAAGTTCGGCCGGCGGTAGTCGGTGAGCTTTATTGTCTCCTATCGATGTGGAAAACTTTTCCGCCGACGTGCATAGGCTCAGGCCTTTATCATGCACTGTGGCTTTAATTGCTGACGCGCATGGGTTTTACACCCTGATGATGCGCCGAAGCCATCGCTGACGCGCATGGGCTCACGCCTTGACGATGCGCCGAGGCTCTACCGCTAACGCGCATAGGTTTATACCCTGATGATGCGCTGAGGCTCCTTTTTCAGATGCGCTTAATACGCGCATCTGACGAGCATGAAGCTCTGATCTTTGTGTTGTCTCTAATATCTTTGTATTTTTGTGTCAGTGTCGATGACTATTCCACTCTTGAACGAAGTGCTCCTGGACGCTGCACTCTGTCAGATGGGAGTAGATTATGATGAAGAGGTGATAAACCCTGCTCAAGCGGCTATTATGTTGGATTAGCATCCCGAAAGAATGATTCAAATTCGGGAACAACATCACGGGTTCCTTAAACGGATGATGGAACGTGGCGTTCTGAAATCCGCCACTTCCGATAAAGTGACCTTCTTAAAGCCCGAGTTCCTGTTCGGGGACCGCCTTTCTTCTACTGAAGCCCAGGTGCTGAAGGTCAAAGAAGACTGGTTCTTTACAGCCAGGGGCGTGCATATGACCGTCAGGCAGCTTGAACGTCAATGGCCTTTGTTAATTTTCTGTCGGCTTGCTTCTAAAAGGAGAATGTCCTGGGACATTACTCCATCCCAAGGAGGAGCGATAACAGGCGTCATCAGAATTGATTCTTCTTCTGATCAGAGGGATACTCTGGTCGCCTCGAGAGCTGGTACCTCTTACACCTGGCGGACTCTTCGTCCTGGGAGTATTTATAGCGATGTTCCCGTCAATACTTTTGCCTTAGGTGCTTCGACTTTTGCTCGTCGCATGTTGTTGATGGAACAATCATACCCCAAGGGAGAATTTCGGGTAGAGGGTTGGTGCCATTATGTTTTAAAATGGGACAAACTGACATACTGGATCCTGTCGCAGTTTCAGACTGAGCTCCAAGAGATTGGGCTGACCGCCGCAGTCCGTGCCACTCAGGCAGGTGTAGAGATTAACAGGCACATGTTCCTTGCGCTTTTGGAGATGTTTGATACCCATACCGGGACCTTCTTTACTCCAGTGGGGGAGCTAGGGCTCGCGCTTCATGAGATGTACGAGGTATCAAAACTCCCCTGGGGATCGGAACCTTACGAGGAATACTTCCCGACCAATGAAGAATTCCAGGTCTTGGGAGACAAAGCTGATAAGATGATGGCTGTCTTCAAAGAAGTAGCGAGTCATCACTACTATATGCAGAAGAAGGATAGGGGCGGGACGCAGCCTCATGTGACTGCTTAGAGAGATCACATCTTTCGGCAGGACAAGGAGGATCCTTCCCATTTTTCTACTCCACCGGCACTTTCTCGCAACGAGGTGCTTTCTGAAATGAGCAGGTTGGGCGAGAAGAATCCCTTGGAGAACGAGGACCAGCAGTCGGATGAACGCTCCTATAGCTGTTTTTGGCATCTCACCTATCGGATGTCGCCAAAAGCAGTATTAGTCGCGTATCTTATGATTTGGCTCCGGGACCACGTCTTTTCAGGCGGGTCTGGCTCTGTAGAGAGGGTGACTCGGAACTTAATTCTGCCGGCCGTGAAGTTGGCCTTCGGCCGTCCTTTAGCTTTACTCCCCGTAATGGTGTGTAACCTGTTGCGGGGTCTTCGAGAGTTTGCGAGAGATATTGTTCACGAGCGGGATAAAAACAACAACTTCCCGCGTGCCGAACTGCCGTTTCATTATTTGATGGGGTGGTTAATTTTACACCATCCCAATGTGATGAGCCCGGGTTCTGAGGAAGACCACAGGTCCGGAGATGCGTTCCTCCGACGTTTCTACCGGAGGAATTGGTCGCACACCGGTGTCCCCGTTTGCAGGAAAGTTTTATTCCATCTTCAGGGATGGGAGATCGCCAAAGTTGGTCCTGTCTTCTCCGATTTTGAGGCCAACGAAGATCTGGTGGACTCGGGTGAGGATGCCACCACTCTGTCTCCATGGGGATTCCGCTGGCTGCAAAGTATCCGGCTGTCCCATTTGGTATATCGGAACAGGAACCAGTATTACCTGGAACCGTATCTGCCGAGCCGCTTTGCGAGGAAATTCGGGTACGCCCAATTGATGTTGGATAATCCCAGTATTACCTTGGGGTACGCTGGAAGTTTGCTGGATGGTGCACGAGCTTGGCATTACTATAATGTCGGATGTACTGGAGCCCGCTTTACGCTCCCCGTCCAGAATCTGCGGCCGTCGATTCTCTACTCAGCCGCCAGATTTTACTGTGCTATGGCTGCTCCGCCCACCGGATATGATAGGGAGACCAGTTTTATTGCAGGCACCCATTTAGCGGCGGGTGCAGACACTTTGGCGAAGGCTCGGTCGTACCGTCCGCCCGAGTTGGGTCGAGGCGCCCCCGCCGTATCTACCGGGGGTCAGGGAAGACCCTCGGTTGATCAAACGAAAAGGGGTGCAGATACAAAAGTCGACTCTCCTGTATCGAAAAAGCAGAAGAGGGCGTCGTCACCGACGGTGTCCTCGGACTCCGTATCTGCAGAGGTAAGATGTCCTGTAAGGTTTGATTTCAAGTTCCGCTCCTTATGTAATCATGCTTTTCCCTTTGTTGTGTAGGAGCCGCTGATAAGAAAGCCTCGCACTCCAAAATTTGGTGGGAGCAGGCCAAAGAAGATGGTGGGCTCGTCTGACATGCGTATTCCACCTACTATGATATCTCCCATGGAGGAGAATACGGAGGGTGTTGCTGTAGAGATTCCAGCCTCTCCGGATTATGTCAGACGGGAAGCTGAGGATGCAGCAGCTTCCGAGAAGATGAAGACCACAGCGTCGGCCTTGGATGACGTTGCCGCGGATCCGCAAGAGTCTACTGCGGGGGCAACAGGTATAGTTGAGACAGAGGAGAGGGTTGATTCCCCTCCTTATCATGATGAGGGAAGGTCGGCTGGATCTTTGCCGAGTCCTACCCCGGCTTCAACCGTGGTAGTTGAGGGGGCTACCGATCAGGAGGTAGCGACAGATTCTGTCCAACTGGAGGGACTTCATGACGAGACCCGTCTGCCGGTCACAACCGCTGAGGCGGGTCAAGAGACGAATGATAATCTCCCTATTCTGCCAAGGGAGGTACCAGCTGTCGATAGGACGTTGGGGGTAGAAGAGGTGGCCGTTGACGTCGGTGGTTCCTCCGGGCTTGAGAAGGGCGAGGGTATGGAACCCTCTGTTGCCCCTCCTACTTGGGGTACTATTTCGACGCCTGCGCGGGCTTCCTCTGTTCCTTCGGCTCCTCGGGCTAGCAGTACAGCCCCCGTTGATGAAGAGCTCATTGATACTGAGGTTCAAGCCTCGCAGGTTGAGGTTGGCGGATCTTCTTTCGGTCCGCAAACTGCTGTAGCTCCTCCAACTCCTGCTATGACGCCGCAGGTCTTGGCGGATGCAGACGAGTATGTGAAATTCCTCGTCGAGGGGGTATACAAAATGCTGCAGAAGGGTGTATCTGCTGTGATGGATGCCAATGGGAGCTTTGCAACGGCAAGAACTTTGGCAATGCCCTGTATCGAGCTGATCCGCATTCACCAAGGCCACGACCATATGGCCGAAATTCTGGAGGCTTCGGCGATCTGGCTGGACGAGCGGCTTGCGGAACTTCAGCGCATCCAGCGAAACGACCTCTCCGTCCTGATAGATGCGGAGAAGGGGAAGCTGATTGCCGAGATCGAGTCTTCATACCAGGCCACTGTGGGCCTTTGGGAGCGCGAGGTGGCTGAGACTGAGGCTGTGGTAGAGCAGTTGCCTCAGTCCATGAAGACGATGGTAGAAACTCGAGCTGCATTGGATGTTAATATCGCGGAGATCGACACCCAGATGCGCCGCCTTGAAGACCAACGGGCCCGACTCCAGTTAGACGCCGAGCGTGTCCGGGCTGAACACGCAGCATTCCAGAAGGAAGAAGCGACCTTTACACAGCGGACTCTTGCCTTGGCGCAGCAGCGACAACAGCTTGATGCGAAGCATGAAAGCGATACTTCCGCTGGGGCTGTTGAATTGATGCGTCAAGAAGCTGAACGACGAGTCCTGGCGACTGTGGAGGCCCGTACCGCCGACCTAAGGCTTCGAGTCAGGGAGCTCTCAGCCCACCCTGGGGAGGTTCAGGGACTGTAGTTTTTCCCCTTTTTTATGCTCTTTTGTAACCCTTTGCTGAGGGATAATGTAGCCTTTTGTACTCTCTATTTCAGAAAATAAAGAAGTACGCAACTTTTTGTGATGTGTTCATTTTTGTTATTATGAACTTGATGATTTGTGTGGACCTATTATCTTTTGCGCACCTTGGTTTTTAGGCACAGATAATAAGTTTGAAGGAACCAACATGTTTGCTCAGAGGTGATGTGGACATGGCAATCATTGGGTTCAAATGATAGAATCATCCTACTCAGAGGTGTGATGGACGTGGTAGGAATGATCCTGGGGGATACGCTGAACAACTCAGAGGTGATGTGGACGTGGAAGTTCGGCGATCGATGTACAACAACGCAGGGGTTGTTTGTACAAGATGTTTACTCAGAGGAGACGTGGTAAACATGAAGGGTAGCGTCGGCTTACGTAGCATAAGAGTCCGCTTTGTAGGTTGTAGAAGAACAACTCAGAGGTAATGTGGACGTGGTTGTCTTTCTACTGAAGGAAGCCACGGAACAGCTGGGTTCCCAAAGCGGATGAGTTTATGGAAGGAGATTGTTTGTGAATCCCGATAATTGGGCCCACAGATCCCCTTGGGGAAGTACATGTCTGAAGGATGTCAAGAATAGTACTTCTTTAGGAACTTGCCGTTGATGGGCATCATAAACAAGTCTCCATTGGGTTTGGCGAGACGGTAAGCACCGTTTGAGTATATCGTCTCTATGAGTCCTTCCCACTTGGGCTCGAACTTTCCTGGTGTCTTGTGAGTTAACACCATCGGTCTCCTGACTGCCAGAACCAGGTCACCAACTTGGAAAGTCCTCTGTTTGACCTTCTTGTTGAAAGCCTGTGATATACGGGCTTGGTAGAGTTCGATGCGTTGTTGAGCTAGGAGACGCTACTCATCGAGTGCCTCCAGTTCCCGCAGACGACGACATTGATTGTCCTCTTCTGTGAGTTTGTTTGTTATTGCCACGCGGAGTGAGGGTATCCGGATCTCGAGAGGCAGTACCGTTCGCTCCCGTAGACCAGAGAGAATGGTGTGTTGCCTGTCGGGGTCCGTACCGTTGTGCGGTAGGCCCAAAGGCATTCGCCAAGCTTTTCATCCCAGTCGCGTTTATTGGATGACACGACCTTTTTGAGTAGCCTGACGATGGTTTTGTTGAACGCCTCTGCTAACCCATTTGCTGCCGGATTATAGGCGGTGGATGCCACATTTTGAATGCGGTTCTTGTCACAGAACCTGCTAAAAATGTGGCTGATAAACTGAGGACCGTTGTCATGAATGATCCGCCGGGGTACTCCAAAACGGTAAATGACATGGTGTTTGATAAAGCTGACCACCCTGGAGCTCTTTACTTCTGCCAGTGGGACTGCTTCTGCCCATTTGGAGAAGTAATCGGTGATGGCCAGGATAAAGCGGTATCCTCTTGATGAAGGAGGGGTGATAGGTCCCACAATATCCATGCCCCAGGCTTCGAAGGGCCAGGAGGCGACTGTAGGATGTAGTGGTTCAGACGGTGTATGTATGAAGTCAGCATGGAGTTGGCATGCGTGACACTTCTTAGCATATTCAACAGCGTCGGTGGCCATGGTTGGCCAGTAGTAGCCCATACGTCGCAGTCGATCCTGTAACTTAGGACCGGGTTGATGAGCTTCGCAAGTTCCGTCATGAGCTTCTCGGAGGGCTTCGGCTGCTTCTTCGTTGGACAGGCATCGAAGGAGGAGCCCATCGAAGGAACGTCGGTACAGCGTTTTAGTAGCTGTGTCGTAGTAGAATCGAAGAGAGCGTCTCCTGACTGAGACAGCTTCCTTCGGGTCCTCTGGAAGAATTCCGTAGACAGCAAAGTCGATGAACGGGAACCTCCAGTCTCGAACATTAACACCAGTGTTCGTCGGCATGGCGTGGGCCACTTGCAAGCACAGGTTATTTCTGGGACAAATCAAGTCTCGGCCTGTTACCGTGACATAGTGTTGAGTCCCAAAGGGCGCTGCCAATGAGGCTGCGAGGCCAGCCAGAGCGTCAGCCTCCAAGTTTTGTAGACGAGGCACGTGTTCGATGAAGAACCCGGTGAAGGTTGAAATGATGTTCAATGCAACTTCATGGTAAGGGATCAGATCTTCATGGCGAACCTCGTACTGCCCTCGAATCTGGTTCACGACGAGTTTTGAGTCACCGTAGGCTTCCAGATGGTCCACCCCTAGCTGTTGTGCGAGTTGGAGTCCTATGACGAGTACGTTGTACTCGGCAACATTGTTGGAGCACGGCTTCGAAAGGGAGTAAGCACGCTGGATGACTAGCTGATCAGGGGAGACTAAGACTACCTCCACTTCTACGATGATTTGGCCTTTGGGGCCTGTTCTCGAAGCGCCATCGAAAAACATCCGCCAAACGGAGCTTCCTTCGGTGACGTTGGATTCTTGGACCTCATCCGGGATGTCTTCATAGAGTTTTGAGGATTCTGGGATGGGGTGTGCAGCTAAAAAGTCAGCCAGAGCTTGACCTTTAATAGCTTTTTGCGGGACAAACACCATATTATATGGTGTTAGCAAAATCGCCCATGTGGCTAGCCGGGAGTTTAATGATCCTGGCTTCATCATGAGGACTCTGAGTAGATTGACTCAGGAAATGACATGAATTGTCTGGCCCGAGACATAATGACGAGTCTTCTGGATGGCAAACACCAAAGCCAAGCACTCTTTTTTAACAGGGTTGTACCGGTGTTCGGCCCCGATGAGCGTTCGAATGTGGTAGTAGATTGCTTGCTCATAGCCTGTATCGCTGTTTTGAGCCAGCAGAGCGCCAAGGGAATGATCCATGGCACGGACGTAAAGAAGAAATGGTTTGCCCGCGACAGGTGCCACTAGGACTGGTGGGCTCGTCAAGTAGGCTTTGATGTCGTCGAAAGCCTTCTGGCACTCCTCTGTCCAGACATAAGAGACTCCCTTCTTCATGAGCTGAGTGAAGGGTTGACATTTACTGGAAAGGTTTGCTATGAACCTCCGGATGTATGCCAAACGTCCCTGCATGCCTCGAAGTTCTCGAAGATTCTTCGGAGGGTCCATGTTGAGGATGGCTTTGGTCTTCTCGGGATCAACATGAATGCCTTTTGCCGTGATGACAAAGCCCAAGAATTTGCCGCTAGAAACCCCCAGGAAGGATTTAGCGGGGTTCATTTTGAGTTGATGTGCCCGCATGCGATCGAAGACTGTCTTCAAATCCTGTAGGTGATCTCCTTTGAGGCGGCTCTTGACTGCGATGTCGTCAACATAGCATTCGACTGTTTTACGAAGATGTTGACGGAAGATGGTGCTCATAGCTCGTTGGTATGTTGCACCGACATTTTTCAAGCCGAATGGCATTACTGTGTAGCAGAAAACACCCTTTGGAGTCCTGAATGACGTGTGTTTCGCGTCATCGGGGAACATCTTGATTTGATTGTAGCCTGAATACCCATCCATGAAGGACATGCGTTCAAAACCACATGTGTTGTCGATCATCACGTCGGTGATCGGAAGCAGGAATTCGTCCTTCGGGCAAGCAGAATTGAGGTCCCTGAAGTCGATACAGACTCGTATCTTCCCATTCTTCTTGGTGACAGGTACGACGTTGGCTACCCAATCTGGGTGTTGTTCCTCACGGATGAAGCCGCTAGTCAAGAGTTTGTCCACCTCCTGATCGATGGCATTCATGATGTCTGGACGAAAACGTCGTTGTTATTGTTTGATAGGTTTGGCATCAGGTAAGATGTTCAACCTATGTATTGCGATCTGTGGATCGAGTCCTGGCATGTCTTCGTAGCTCCAGGCAAAGACGTCGATATACTCTTTAGCCAGCTGGATTAAAGCCTCTCGGTCTTCTCCTTCTAGGCTTTTGCTGACGAAGATGGGTTTGGAAGAAGATCCGTCCCCAAGGTTGATCTGCTCGACTTTGTCTTCGGTAGGAGGTTCACGTAACTCAAAACGAGACTCCTATTGCTCTCCTAGGCGTTGAGCCCAGGGTTCTTCTTCGAAGGGTTCCGGCGTTTGGTCTTCGCCTTCACCTTTTTGAGGTTGTGCTGACGTCATGTTAGCTGACAGCACTTTTCTGAAGACTGATCCAATACTGGTATCAGAATCCCAAGTCGATGCCTCGGACGAGTGGGAATGTTCTACGTCTTCTACGTCTGAGCTCTCTGGGGTTGATGGCAGCGTGACATAGCCTATCCCCCGTCGAGTTTTATTGTAGTAGTCTTGCGGCCTTCCTTTGGGTGTTGAACACTGGAGAGGGAGAGGTCGACCCTTGCTATAGTTTAGGCCTTTGTTGCTTTTCAGGTCGTAGCCCATCTTCTGGATGATGTGCTTTGCTGTATCCGTATACCGATAAACTTGTACTCTGCCGGTATCAGGTTTAGGCTCGAGTGGCGGGAGGTCTTGATGACGCTCGACTTTGCCAAAAATGACGGATCTTTCGTCTCGGCTTCGTGGAGGGTTTATGAAATAGACTACTTGAGACTGGACTACTCGGTTTACATTATGGACGGTCGTTATTTGTGTTTGCAACGACCGTAGAGCGTGATCTAATGTATACATGGCATTCCAATGTGGAAGATAAGAATAATTAAAAGACACTCTATTATTGATGAAGTACGAGATTTTATCCCGCGGGATTATATTGTCTAAGGAGGGTGCATCTACATCAGCAGAGATATATTCGCCAAGCTCCTCGTCTGTAAGCACTGGGGCTGGATCAGGAGAGTCCACCACAGCTTTGATCTTGGGGTCTGAGAGGGTTATGTGAGCCCTCTTTGGCATCTTGGATGACTGCGGGGGCTTGCCCTTGAGACGCACCTTCAGAGGTGCCTCAACTGCGCCTCCTGTGAGTGGTGTCTTCCCCTGTAATTTTGCCACCAGGGGAGCCGATGTTTGAGGCGGCTTTCCCTTGAGGCGTATCTTCAGGGGAGCCTCAAGAGTCGGTGCTTTCCCGGATAGCTTGATGCTCATTGGAGGCGCCTTCTGGGGTGGTTTGCCCTTCAGTCAGATCTTCAGTGGGGCATCTGGATTCGTCTCAGGCTCCGTGTCCGGCTCAGTTGCCGTCTCAGCCTCATCATCTGCATCGTTGGCTTCCTCCTCGTCAAGTGGCTTGTACAAGTCGGAATCGGTGAAGTAAGCCTCAATCCCTTTGAAAGGATCGATGTCTGCGAACTCCGTCCGGATGACGCCGTTGGTAGATACATATTTCATGCATTGGTGGAGCGTAGAAGGCACCACCATGTACTCATGTAGCCATGGTCGGCCGAGCAGGATGTTGTAGTTGACCTCGGCATCCACCACATAATAAGTCACCTCAGTTTTGAGGTTGCCTATGTGGCACTTCAGTCGAATCTTGCCCAGTGGCTCGCTTTTGCTAGCGTTGAATCCACTGATGGTTGTGTTGGAGGGCGCTAGCCGGTACATTGGGATCCCCAGTTTTGACATCAGCGCCTTCGGGATGATGCTGAGGGAAGACCCCGTATCGATCTGAATCCGGCTCACCTTGACTGGTTATGTCGGTGGTGCTTGAGCAGCATGTCTTGTTGGGTGAAAGTTATGTTTAGGATAATTTCCTCCGCACAATGACAGTGCGCACAAGTAGTTGGAAGGTCTTCAGGCTGCTTGACCTGACTGAGAAAGGATTCAGCGTCCTTCAGAGCTTCGCAGAGAGCTTCTCGGGAGTCTTTGGAAAGACGCAGGAGTTCAAACAAAGATAAGCGCGCAGGAGTACTGGCCAGTTGTGCCAGTATGTCAAAGTTGTGGGGCTTGGCTAGCCCCGAAGCATTCTCCTTCCGTAGAGGTCTGTCGAAACGAGCCTCCACCTGCTTCTGCTTATTGGCTGCTGAGGGTTTAGACGTGCCCTCCTCAGGGATTGTGTCAGGAGGCACCACCTCGGTGGCAGCTTCGCCGGACTGAGCGTTCTGTTGTGCACGCGTCTGCACTGGAAGTGCCTCTTCTGTTGAAGAAGAGACCGTACGGCAAGACTTGATCTTCCTGCCTTTTGATTTGGAGGTAGAGCGTACCTCCGGTTGAGTCACCTCGAAGATGAGGTCGGGGTGAACCCAGAGGACCTCTCCTCGAGATGTGGTGAGTGGGATGAGTCCACTCACATTGTCGCGGGTAGGTGGCAAGTTCACCACCTCCATTTTCGCCTTAGGGATGGGGACGACGCCATCTTGTGTGGTGGTCGGCGGCAAGGTGCCGAACTGAAGTGACACCACATTGGCTGACACCGTCTTCTCTTCGTAGTCGACGGAGATTACATCCACATTGATCATGCGTTGGATGTAATTCTTGAGGACGTAGCAGTCCTTGGTCGGGTGTCCGACAAACCGATGGTAGTAAAAGTACCTCGGGTTGTCCACTTTCCCAACTTCATCGGGCCGCTTCGGGTTCGGGAGCTTGATCTTGTCACCCTGCTTCAGTATTTCGAAGAGTTACAGGGTGTCTTCATTATTGAATGAATACACCTCCTTAGGTCTCGGTGCCAGTGGAGGCTTCTGAGTAGGCGCAGATCCGCCCTTCGAGGCATTAACAGTCAATGCCTGTTTCCCCTTTGCTTCTCGCCCGGAGTTGTTGGCTGCTGACCTTTTCCCCTTATCATCAAAGGCGGGGAAGCTGACACCCAGAAGACGTGCATTGGCCGCCTTCTTTTCTGCGGCTTCAGCTTCGATGATCAGGGAGCTCCAGTCGGGAGGAGGAGTAGAGTTGAGCCAGAGCTTCACTGCGGGCAGCATGTTCATACTGCAAGAGGAGAGGAGCGCATGTTCTGGCATGCCTGGAGGTAGCCTGAAGTAGGCTTGTCGGAAGCGTTCGATGAACACCCGAACCGTTTCTTTCTCCTTCTGGCGTATCTCTATGAGAGATGCTATCGTCATGTCCTTTCCGCCATCGTAGAAGCGATCGAGGAAGAGGCGCGTCAAGTCGTCGAAGGACGATATAGAATTGTCAGGGAGGCTGCAGTACCAGTCATACGCCACCCCTTTTAGGGCCCCAACAAAGATGCTGGTGAGGAGCGCGTCCTCCTTTGGAAGATACCCCGTTTGTGACTGGAAATATGTCAGGTATCGACGCAGAGAGTCCTTCCCATCGTATGGTGTGAGTGTTTGTGGTTTATATTTTGGAGGATAAACCACCTTGTTCCACTCGAGAGGATAAGGCTGGGGAATGCCCATCTTCTGGCGCTCCTCTTGCCTGTTTTTGGACTCGAAGCGCTCCCGTAGGTCCTTGATCATTTCGACCACATCCTCCATGGATCTAGGAGTCGGGGAAGGTGGCACTATCTGAAGCGGAGCGTTTGAGGGTTCCGATGTCCGAGGCGCTTCTGTGTCGGAGGGTGCCCGTTGAAGGGGTACACTCGACTCCCCATTAACTCCTGGGTCGGGATCGGTTGAAGGTGTTCTGGTCAAGGCCGACCGAATATCAAACACTGCTTGAGTCAGTGCTTGCATAGAGGCAGAGAGGGTTTTGAGTCCTCCCTCTAATGAGACTATGCGCTGAACAATGTCCTGCGGTGGCGCATCAGACTCGGCATCATCCCCAGCCATGTATACTGTCCTGACACGGCCAGGAGTGGATGGATTGGCTGAGGCTTCGCTCTCGGCCTCACTTTCATGTGGAGGAGTCACCTCTCCTGGTGTTTCAGCTTGGCCACCCCCAGTCACGTTCTGGAGGTCATTCTCGACGGGCGCATCTGCCAGGGCCTGATTGTCCTCGATTCCGTCTTGAAGGGCCTCTTCGTCTCTACCCCCAGCTGTGTCCTGAGGGACATCCTCATTTCGAGGTGCTTTTGGGAGGCTGACTTCGCCTCGAGGATGAAGCTCCGTCGCAGCTGTGCTTTGGACATCTTCGTCTTCGGAAGGAAGCTCAACAAGGGTCTGACTACCCCCAGCTTCCTCCAAGAACTTCTTCTTTCACCGAGTGCCTTCGAATACCCCGGAGGTCGAGACTGCTGCCTTAGTTCTCCTTGATTGGCTTTTGGACGAGGAATTGCCGGTCGCCGTCCGGAGAGATGAGGAGTTGGAGACCACATTGCATGAAGCAACTCTTGGCTCCTCTTCTGTTGACACCTTCTTCCCAAGGCGATGTCGGAGGGGTGTCGATGACTGTAGTCGCTGGAAGACTGACTGCCTTGGTGGTACTGTCGTCTTGCCACAGCAGTTGATAGTGACCACCGCACAAGTATGCCCCATGAGAGGCTCATCGTGCTTGTTGGTCGACTCTCCTGACCGGCGCTTGTGAGTGATCACATTACGCAGGTCGTTGGAGGAGAGTGCTACCTTCACACCCCCTTCAGGTACATGGCAAGGCCAAACGCCGGGGCGGACAGGTGAGTGCTGCGCCCCCTGATCTAATACCAAGCAGGCATCATGATCAGTAGTGGGGGAACAACAACATTTGAAGTGACTTGAATGGACCTCAAACGCACAACCAGAGGAGGCGCGGGAGTTCAAGACCACTGAATTTGCCGTACTCGACTTGGTTATGCACGCAGTGGATGCGCCCAAGTGAGATGAGGACTTTGAAGATCGACTCGTCTTTGGCGCCGAAGCACCTGAGTCGACCTTGTACAGCTTCCCATCGGCAGCGCGCGTGATTGTGAGCATGTGCCTCTGGCCTGCTGCTGGCATAGCACGCTTGGGGCGCACGGCCCGTGCCGCCTTGGATCTCTTTGTACTAGCCCGCTGGGGCGCATAGTACTCAGCATCCAAATTCTCCTCGCCATTACAGCGAGTGAGTCTGTCAAAGACAGAGACTTTTTGTGGCACATCAGAGGTGATGCGCGGGTCTTTGGCTGCGCCCCTGCTCCGTCGATGCATCTTCCTCGCCTGAGAGGGAGATGGCTGGGGAATGTGGTCAGCTGCACGTTTCCCCGAGAGATGTGCTGCATCAGCGGGCGCACCTTGGTTGCTGAGAACGTCAGCAGGAAGGGAGGGCTGGATTGGTACATCTTCTTCAGTGGTGGTGCCCGAGGCGTCGACTTTGTGCACCCAGACACGGCGGGTCTTCTTCGGCTTCGACAGCCGCTTCGAAGGACTCGCGCTTCCTTCAGAAATGAACTCCTCGTACGCCTGTTGATTGAGGCGCACGACCAGCGTCTTGTGGGAGGAGCCCACCTTCACGTCGTCGGCCTGTGATACGACTTTCTCGGAAGAGGAGAAAGAAGTCCCCAGCAGAGTTGCCAGCTTGTTGCCATTAAAATCGTTTGATTGCAAATCTTAATACAAACAGAACAGTGTTACAATATAGGACTTCGATGTAGTCCTAGGAGTACACTTTTGTTTAATCTGGGTCCTAAGTGCCAATGGAGCGAGTGGTAATACGTTGACTCCGTAGACGGGCTGACGACGGTTATCGGTTCTCTGAAGGTGTAGATTGCTCTGGGTGCTGGAGCTGGCTGAGAGGAGGAAGACGTTAAGTGTCTGTATCTACCTCTCTGATGATCTCTGTCTGGATTGTTCGTATGTATGTCTCTCTATGTGTCTGTAAGGAGGGGATGATTCCTCTATTTATAGCTGGGTAGGTTGGCTGCCCATGCGCGCATATGCAGGATGTGCCGGTGCGTGGGGACGCCACGTGGAGGCGCATGGATGATACGCCCTACTCGCGAGGTTGAATTCTTCATACTGCTGTTGTGAGCCGGCACGTAGCAGAGGAGAAGATCTTTCTGTTGCTGAGATCTTGGATGAGTTGAGTCAAAGGACACGTATCGTCGACCCATGGCTCAGAGATCTCTGATTTGGTGGGGGGATGATTTGGTGGGATGCGCCTTGAATTGGGCGCATGATAAGATTTTGGCTCGTGACCTTTAGGAGTCACGAGCCATTCTGGGCGCATGGCTTTTGAGGCACATGCAAGCGACTTTCATTCTGTCTTTCGGGATCAGAGATCAGTCTGGGGTGCATGGCTTTTGAGGCTCATGCAAAGCTTCAACTGGAGACTCTTCTTCTGTCTTTAGGGATCAGTGAAGGGTCTGAGGCGCATGGCTTTCGAGGCGCATACAGGTTTGGGCGCATGGCCGTGGAGGCACATGCGGGTGGTCGAGTGGCCACATGGCAGTAGCCGTCGGGATAGAGTCATGATGATGCTGACGTTGTGGATGCTTCGTTTTCTGCAATAGCTGTCAGCCATTCAGACTTGGGAAGGCGTGCTGCCAACTCTGTCAGTTCAGCATTTAATATTGGTGACCTTCGATGGACAGCTGAGTGGGCGCGTCGGTTGACGTTCCACTAGGCGTATGGGGACGCATCCCCTTTGATGCGCTCGGTACAGGGTGCATCTGTTTGAGAGGTGTGATGCGCTGACAAGCCGGCACATCCGACACGTCTTTGATGATGCAGCTGTTTCGCTTCTCGAGTGCTTTTAATAGCCACTTGGCTGAAGTCGAGGCGTCTGATTCATCCATTTAATGTGAGTTCATTGTACAGAATCCGGAGAGCCATCCACTTGGCGCATGGGTTTGATCTGCCCGGCCTATAAATAGTGGCATGGAGAGAAGGTTGGCCTCTCATTCCCTTACGTCTTTCCAATATGAACTCAGGTTCTCAGGTGCATTCTGTTGACGAAGTGCTCCCGAGGGTGAAGATGAGACGCCATGTCGTCATTGATGCTCTTGAAGGTGACTGTTACATCCAAAAGGCGGAGTCGAGGGCTTCTGAGGCAGACAGAAGGTGCCTGTTGCATCCAAAGATAGGGATGCTCGGGCCTTGTCTCCGTTGTTCCGAAAGAGCCGTAGATCGGAATGGCGGTGCTAGGCTCTCTCTTCCTTCAAAGTGGGTGTCGCCCTCTCTGATTGTGTTGAAAGCTGCCTTTCGCCGTGATTTCGATCACGGTCTTCCTTGGCCTTTGGAGGCTCTTTCGAAGCCTTCCCTGGCTACAGATTTGCGGTGCTCTTCTCTTCCTTGGTTCCAGCCAGAGGGTTAAATGCTTTGTGTATCGAAGCATTTATCAGGTGAGCCTGGCTGAAAGAGCGGCACACTCCTGCTCGGCCAGGTGAGCCTGGTTGGAAGAGTGGCACATAACTGGGCTGCTGAAGGGATGCACATAACTGAGCTGGATGCACATAACTGTGGATGCACATAACTGAGCTGCTGAAGAGATGGCGGGATGCGCCTGGATGGGGGCGCATAGTTACTGCTGCGCCTATCTGGAGACGCATGGTGGCCGCTGCGTCTATCTGAAGGCGTATGGTGGCCGTTGCGCCTATCTGAAGGCTCATGGTCGCCGCTGGCTGTAGACTTAGGATCTTTCCTTTGTAGAAATTCTCCTTTGTACAACCTTTTCTAGACTTTTATATATAAAATAAAAAGTCCTTCTTCAAATGTCTATACTTATTGACTTTGCTGTGAAGTGTTCTGTGCGAGTCCTGGCGCATGTAGTGTCTGGCGCATGGTCTTTCTGGTTGTGAAATTCCATGCTTCTACAGTGTTTGCATGAAGGCTTCTTGTAATTAGCCTACCGTATGATGGCACCAGAGGTACTGGGAGACACAGGTGTCATTCTGACTATGGAAAACATGCTTTGATCTTGGGATGGAGATGAGTTGATTGCAGCTTGAGTAGATGATGCATGGAGTTCGGGTGTACATCTCCTATGTGCGATGGTTGGGGCTAAGGCACCCTCGTTAAGTTGAGTAGGAATATGGGGGGAAGGTCGACAAGATTGAAGTCTCCGTGGACTTCAGATGTCCGGAACGTGCTATGTCCATCACTACTATATGCTCTCGCTCTGCAGAAGTCGAGGCATCATAGATGCCAAGGTTTGGTTGGACGAGAGGAATCTGGACTCCGGGAATGGAGTAATTATTATTGCATTCCCTATTGACTATCTCTTCTGGAGAAATTTTATTGATGCTGCCTACACGTGTCGATGGAGTTTGTCTTCGGAAAGGTAGGATATGATTAATAACTTGATTCTGCATGTTGGGAGTAATTGAACTATCGCCCTAGAAATGGGTCTCTGGGGGAGACCTGGAGATCAAATTGGCTGGGGATGGGTTTGGATGGGCAAATATAGGAGCTCTATGGCACTGCGAATCTTTCTCGCCTTGGGTCGTGTTTCCTTCCTTGCGTGGATGTGCTCTGTATACTTCTGCCCTGTACTCTTACACTACCAAAATATCTCATATTAGCGACGACCAATGACATCGCTAAATAGGCACAAAACGTCGCTAACTGAAAACAGCGACGTATTGGGCATGTTGCGTTATTCATGGTCGCTATTAGGGAAAATGTCACTATTCGTCGCCACAGCGACGTAGATCGGTGATGCACTACATCGCTAGTATTAGTGACTTTTACCGACAATAACGTTGCTAATTAGCGACGTAACCTTTCGTTGCTGATTGTCGCTGTCCGTTCAGATTTTAGCGACGTTAAATTAGTGATTAGCGACGTTGTCCGACTCCATATCTGAGAATTTTTTTGTTGCCACGTCATCATTTTAGCGACGTTACGATACTTGAATACCAACGTCCAGATACTAGATTAACTGACCTATACAGTTTGCCATGTCAACGCATCTGCGACGTTATACGACGATTAGCGACGTTTGGTTCTCATGTTTGCGACGTTCTAGCGGCGTAAGTGTGCGTTGCTGACAGTCAATAAATCCAAAAAAATTATACAAAAAATAGCAGGCAGTATGCATTTCACATAAATAACAATAACATTAAAAACATTATACCTGCATTTAGAGTTTTAGTTTGCAAATAATAGAACCGGAGCAACCCTCCATAGAATTTTCTTGGTTCGTCGACCCCTTCGGTGGAACATTCAACACCGGTAAACCAATATAGAGACAAATAATAATAATAATATACTACCAATAATCAAATAAATAGAATCGAACGGTCAGAAAGACAAGAAATAGTCGGGTGGATACAAATCTACTACCAAACGGCTATAAAAAGTGTATCCGATAATATTCAACATAACATAACACAAATAGTCATACCCGGAATAAAATAAATACATAAACCAACAAATACATAAAGACCCAACAATGTGTCACCAACATAACAAATGAAAACAAGTCCAATAAAGGACTACGCCTGGTCAGGATAAGGAGGAGGAGGCAGAGGAGTAGGCAGTGCCTGCACCTGGGACACCATGAACCTATAATGCTTCGGGGTCAGCATCACCGGTGATGACCCATCAGTAGGAGGAAGAGGGGGCAGTGGAGTCGTTACAGTCGGTGTGGATGCCGAAGCATGACCAGGAGGTGTCCGCTCCATGGCCAGCAGTCTGGAGTTGGTGGACGCCATAATAGCCACCAGCCTCGAAACCTGCTCGCTAATGGTCGTCTGCGTCCCCTGCACCACCTGAACAGCATGATCCATCCTCTCGCCCATATCCCTAATGGTGCGTTCGAGCATATCAAATAATGTGGTGAAGGCCGTATCGTCCGTCTGCGGCTGAGACTGGGGCTGCTCCATCCTCCACAACAGCTCATCACGCAGCTCAGTAAGCTGGAGACAGAGTTCCCCCACTCGGACCAACTCCTCTGAGGGATGTGGGGAATACACACTGGCAGAGGAGGCTCTGGATGACTACGTCGCCATAAAGGCGTAGTAGGATCCTGTACCGTAGTATGTACCCCTATGAAGACCACTAATGGCGGTCATCTAGAGATCGTCCATCGTCCAAGTCGGAGGGGGCTGCTCAGAAGTACCAGCCCCTTCCTCTGCAGATGCACTAGTAAGCTCACGCTCTAGCCTAAGATACTCATCCTAGAAAAGTACACATCTCGATAAGCATAATATTTACTATCAACCTAGTTGTTCCACTTCTATGGATATAATTGCATATTTCATAAGTTATAATAAAGTTAGTGACACGTAAAGTAATACTTACATAGCTCTGCGTGGCCTAATCATCGATGAGCTTTCCGTTCTTCCGATGGGTAGCCAGGAAGATCGTCACCATATTGGGGCTCGCACCCTTCTTTACCTGTTATAATAAAATGTTTGTCATTGAAATTAAACATTTTATTACTACTTTTATTAAAATAATATATTACAGTAAAACACGTACCACGTGACGGAAATGTTTCGTCATGGGAATCGAGCCACCACACCACTTTCTTGCCTTCGTCCTAGCCACATTCGCCTTCTCTGACCGTTCCTCGTACCTAGGAGCGTTGAATCTAGCCTTCATGGCAGTCCACTGTTCGGGCGCGATCCAACCTTGGATCCCTTTTCCGGAATGGTCTCGAGCCTTCTGGTCGTCGATCACATCCCGGATCAAATTGGCGGCAACAACAGAAAATTTCTTCTCAATCGTCTCAGCACGATGTGGTGGATAAAAATATGTTTTCTACAAAAATTAAATTAGTTAACTATACAATATGCATAAAATATGACTTATACTAAAAGCAATATACTTTAGTTACCTTGAAGTGGGCAAACCAGAATGCCTTCCTCTCGTCCGAGGCATCCGAGTAGTTGATCCAAGGCCCGTCGTAGTTGGACCTCAGAAATAGCCCCAATGCCCTCTGAACTGACGGGGGACGATATCTACACAATGATAATTAAATTCATTAACATATAGATATAAGTATGAATAAATTTTAACTAATTAACTTACTTTGTAGGCCCGTCGGACTAAATCTCCATCCTCGTCTCGTCTGGAGGGGCGCATGAGGGATTGCTCGGATCATATGTAGACGGTGTAGGTGCGACCTCCTTCGCCCGCTCCTCCATCTCCATAGTGCCGTCAGCAGGAGGAATGCTGTTGGACGGGCTAGGATTAGGCTTGGAACTGTCCATCCCAGGAGTGCTGCCACGTACCGTCGACGCAGACGGAGATCCGAGTGGCTGGTACACTATTATACTATAAGACGAGCGACCGGTACCGTCATCCGCTAACGGAGTACCACTCCGTCCACCAGTGTAACCTCTGCCTCTGCGGGATACTTCTCTACTGCCACGGGGGTACGATCCTCTGCGTCCTGTCATACCTGATAGAAATAGATATCTATAAGATAATAATCATGCATTTAATATATCACAGGTTATAAAGATAGACCCGAAGCAACTCTCCGTTAAATTTGTAGATAATAAACATACATTTAATATATCACAGTTTATAAAAATAAACCCGAAGCAACCCTTCGTTGAATTTTTAGATAATAACCAACTCTAGATAATAAACTTTATAAACATCTAGAAACATCCAGAAAGCAAAATAAACATCCAGAATATAAAATAAACATCAAAGTCTAGATAATAACATCCAGAAAGATCAATATCCGGAGGAGATAGATCAACATCCAGAAAGATTAACATCCAGAAAGATCAATAAGTCTACTGTCCTCTACGCAGGCGCAGAGGGATCTCCCTCCTCAGCTACTGTACATAAGTAGGATCCACGCTAGCAAGATCAATATCCAGAGGAGATGGATGACTGGAACTCCCGGTGCAACTACCCTCTTGTGCCACCTCCTCCTTCACAGCAATCTCGGATTTAGGAATCACTTCCTTCTTAATAGTAGGAGGAAGTTCTTCCTTGACCGTTATCTCTGCAGTTGGTACCACTACCGACTCAGCAGTATGAGGAAGCTTTATCTCCTCAGCAGCAGGTGTCTCTCTCAAGCGACGTCCTCCGGTTATGGGTTCCATCTGGTAAGATTGATGGAAACATAGAGATTAATTAAGGATTAAATAAAATGACAATATTAGACGTGTATATTTTACATTTTATTTTACTTTCAATCATCTTCTGAAAATTTATCTTCTTTATCCTCCGCATCCTCATCTTCCTCTTCCTCCTTATCTTCACTTTCATCTACTTCATTTTCCTCTTCGGATACTTCTAGCTCTTCTACACGATTAGACGTGTAATATGGAACTTCCGTTGTGTCCACGTCAACTATATTTGTTACGAGAGGTAGCTCATCCTCCTGATAAACTATTTTGTCAACATCGTAGGTATTTCTGGCTTTAGTCTTACATACTGTCCACCAGTCCAACCTAGTTGTTTACAAAAAGTCCGAATGGGGTATATTGTACGGAGTGGTGATCACAGGACAACACGAATACTGGGAGCCCAAAAGTTCGAATGGGGTAAAACCGTAGGAGGAGAGACCCAATCTGACATTATGCGGATCCGAAGCAAAATCTGGATACTCTCGATCAAAGTGCTTTCATGCTTCTCCATCAGATGGGTGATCCAATACTCCTTCATATGTTCCCATCTATAACAGATCATATTTTCTGCAGTCTCCTTCACCATAAAAAACCTCTGCAACTGCGGCATCAACGACAAGTATTGCATCGAATCGGTAGGCTTCCTTGCACCGGGAGTCCTATTTGAACTTTTTGCTTTGTAGCGATCAACACCACAAAATTTGCACACATCTTCATCCTTGTCGTCTTTGTAGTATAACATGCACCCGTTGCGACATGCACTACAAGAAATTATATTTTTAGCAACATGTTTTAGCGACATAGTGTCTTTTATGTCTCTAAAATCTACTTTTTACATGAATTGGCGACATGAGTGCTAGTATGTCGCAGAATCCATATAAATTTCATTGGAGGGAAATAAAATATCAATCCCGCAAAAAATTCTATACATATTGCGACATCCACATGTCGCAGAAAGATATTGTATGTTTTGCGACATGTGGTACATGTCTCAGAAAGACACTATATATTCTGCGACATGTGGTACATGTCGCAAAAAGACACTATATCTTAGGAGATATGAAACTATATAGGAAAATATATTTTCATAATTTATTAATTGCAAGATGACCTAAACATATATAAAACAAAACCCTTAAAAAACCATAAGATTTCAGATCCCTCTTTTGTGCCGGTTCTATTTCTCTTTCGCTGGGTTCTCTCTCAACGGCAGGATCCCCCGACGGAGACGGCAAAGAAGAAATGTAGGCTCTTCGGCGGCGTGGTCGCCGACATCGCGATCGGCTCCGCCGTCGTATCTTTGCTCCTTCTGGTCCTCGTCGTCGTCCTCTGCCACCGCGGAAAGGACATCAACAGGGGCGCTAGGTCGGCGGACGTCGCGGTGCTGGAGTGCGCACCAGGGTCAGAGTCGGAGGTCGTGCTCACGGACAAGAGGGTGGTGGATGCCGCGGCGGCGGCTGAGGAGCCGCCGGTTCCGGCTGCGGCCGGGAAGAGGCTGGTGTTCTTCGGGGCCGGGCCGAGGGTTTACGACCTTGAGGACCTGCTGAGGGCATCGGCGGAGGTACTGGGCAAGGGGACGTTCGGGACGACTTACAAGGCCGTACTGGAGAACGGGAGCGTCGTGGCGGTGAAGCGGCTAAAGAAGGCGAGCATCACGGAGGAAGAGTTCAGGGAGAAGATCGCGGCGATCGGAGCGTTGAGCCATAAGAATTTGGTCGGGCTGAGGGCCTACTACTATAACAAGGACGAGAGGCTACTCGTGTATGAGTACATGCCCATGGGGAGCTTGTCGTCGCTTCATCATTATGAGCAGCACTGGTTAATCTTCCTCCATTTTTGTTACTCTTGATAAAATGTTGTTAGTGGTGAAGCTTGTTATGCAATGGTAGGTCAATAATAGCTTACTGAGCTACGAGCTAACGGCACACTCCGAAGATCGATGTCGTGTCATTGCAATGCCATTTCATATACTTATCAAGACATGACCACTCCAAAATGCAATAGGACGCACCATAATATATAAGTTGCAGCACATATATTTTTTATATATTAGTGGCTTCCTAACATAATTGGCTAAAAAAAAAGAAATTGGACAATGAATGGCTGCTTCTTAGAATTACTTTCTACGATTTGGGTTTACTTTTGCTAAAATTTGCTGGGCTAAATTACTCTAATGGCACCCCAACTATAGCTTTTGGGTGATTTTGGCATCTTAACTTTCTACTACTCGATTTTGCCACCCCAACTTCATAAATTGATTTTTTGAAGCACATATGAAAATCTGTAAATGATCTAGTGTTAATTGAACATTTAATGGTATGTTATAGAACCTGTATACTTTTTTTAAGCTTTGTTGGTTTCATGTTAACAATTATCATCTTTTCTTCCTTTTTGCCTATCAAAACATTTTAGACTCTATGTATCTCTTAAAGAAAGCACATATTCAGAAGCTATATTGTTGTAATATCACATAAGTTACATATGCTAGCTCATATATAGGCTTTAGTACAAAACCTGCTTGCTAATTATGTTCAGTTGAAGCTATTAATATATTCTTGTGATATCAGGAGTACAATAAGCACGATAAGGAACCTGCTAAGTACATCAAGCAATGGAATGGTGTTAAGCCAAAGACTGGAGCACCATACACCTGTGATATTGGATATGAACGCTTTCTTGCACCTGAGGTCATTTTTCTTATTTATTGTTCTATTTATGTTCTGAAAATGATATCACTTCCTTTCCTATAATCTCAATGCCGTTAACAACATTTGTCTCTGGAACCTGATCACCATATGAAATGCCTGACTATATATACTTTGGAATTATATTTCTGTAGATTTCATCCAAAGATACCCACCAAAATTTTGAATCAATGCCCGACACTAGAAGTATATCTTTTCTTAAGGATTAGCTTATCTAAAAAATTCTTAAAGTATTTTGAGATGTTTAGTTTAACGATGTTTCAGTTTTTTAGGGCTATTAACCTGCCAACTTACGTTTTACAATTTGATCAGAACACAAATGGTGTGGCTCTCTACTTTATAGGATTTTCCTACGTGTGTTCAAATGGCAGTATTGTCTGCAGGTTATATGATGTACAGGAAGGTGTTAGGTGTGTCTATGTATGCATGTGATTAGGGTCATTGGTTCATGTATATTACGTGGGTACGAATACCCACTAGATATATTGATCCTTTATCTATTTATATTATACTGATACATCACATTTCTTGTTTATCTTGACTAGAACACAAATATGCACACAAATTCTGTGCATACAAGCCCTCACTCACACCTACCTAGGTCATGCTAACAGAATATTGATGCAGTTTACTGCTGTTATGCTGCTATATACACTGCTACAATTCTGCACTTGTATTGGCTGATATCTTTGCTAGCAGTCTACAAACTGCACTCGGATAAATAATTTACCTACAATACATGTGAATCCTATAACTTAAGAATAAGTGGATTTTTTCTTGCTCGGGCAAATTTTTTTTGTTATTTTTTTCTTGATTTATCTCAAATTTTTTTTTATTTGTCTCTAAATGTTTTGTTAAATATTATACATGTTTTTTTTCTTAGTGTCTATTTGGGGTTGGGGAGGGGGGCATGTGGGAAGGCATGTGCTATTTATCATCTTTATTTGAACATAAAATAATTTCAATTGGAAAACTGTATGCGGCATTGTGCAATATATGGGCGTGAAAAGAAACAAAAAGTTGAAATCATGCAATAGATGCACAAAAGTTTCTTGAGGATAACTCCTTTCTAATACGTAATTCTGGAAGAATTTTACAACCTTTTATATGCATGCATGCCCAATTTTACTTACGGTACACCCTAAATCTTTGAGAAGTCATGGTTCGTACAGCAAAAACTGTAAGTGATAACTATTGAAACATAAATGAATTTTCCTTCTCTCCAGAAGCAATCTCAGAAGCAGCTTGGAATAACACACAACTTTTTCCTTACATGTCCAAATAGACTCAGTTTCTCACATATAGTAGGGTCTTACAAAAATTGCATGGACACGGCAATGCCCGTATCTGGATCGTGTCCTTACATGCATTTGTGCAACATAGGTAATTACTCATGTACCTATTTGGAACTGTCCTTATAATGTATCCGTAAATAGATTATATGTATTTCTTCGGATGAGTCAAGCAGGGACACACATTTTCAGGTATGTTTTTTTCCCTTTTTGGTGACCTTGCAAATCATTGCAATGACCTTTTTTTGCATGTAGCTAAATAAATATATGAGGGAAAGGGTTATAGATTGGGAATACCTGAAAAAGAAATATGGAGATGGTGACACAGTTCCAAGAAAGCTTACACACTACTCTACTAAGAACAGGGGATATTTGATCATATATTCCCCATGATTGATATTGTTCAGGTCGTTATGTTGGACATAATGTTTTTGATTGGCTTGCTCCCTAAGCTTCGTCTGAGTTTAGGAATACGTTGTTTAAACTGGATTCATGTGTATGTTTTAGATTAAGTGATGAATACATGTAGCATATAATGGAAGATTCTAAGAGGGTCTTAGATAGTAGGTCCATACGTACAATAATGTGTATTCTCTTTATTTTTTTTAGGATTCATGGGTTTTTAATGGGTGGTTGACTATTTTTTCAATTTTTTTCCTATTTTTGTTGTTGTGTTAATCATTATGTTTGAAAGACAACTTTAAGGAAGCTTTGTATAAAGAACCTAAATTTAGTAGACATTTTTGTACTTTCTCTCAGTTTAGCGTGAAGGTTTCTGCAGCTGTAGACAAATGATAAATATATGCCTGGTCGTTCCTCAAATGAAATAGCTTGTATAGGTTGAACCTAGTTAGTATGTGTTATTAATGATCAAATTGCTTCTTTTTGCTAGTAGATAGGAGGAAGTTTGTGATCTACTATTTTTTTTATGTTATTAACCTCATTATGACTTGATTGATTCAGTACATTATTATATGTATTGTAGGAAAATTCTTCGTGAGCTGCAATTCTTCCATTTCTTCAAGCTGAAGAGGATGAGCCGGTAACCCCTCGAATTTCTTTTTGTTTTCCTATTAAAATCTTAGCCATTCTGATGTGTTGGTCTATGGTTGGCAAATTGAATGAATATTTGCATTATGCCTATTCTTCACTTGACTGGAAAAAATTTCTTATCAACATACCTTTAGTAAATAGCTGATATCATAATTTTTCCAATATAATTTTTCCAACGAATAGTTGATAAAACTAATAGCTGGAAATTCATACCTATTGATACAGAATCATGCTTGTCTTGAGACCTGTGTCTATTTCTAAGCATCATAAATTCTCGTCGGTTTAGGAAAGCTCGTCGTATGGAGTTTACAGTTTCAGATACATCCGGACCAATTTATCTTCATCTATAGAATCTGATTTTGACGAGGCCATGCCATAATAATAAATGGTCATATGTTATATGACTGTGGCCATTCCATAATAATAAATGGTCATATGTTGTATGACTATGGCCATGCCATAATCACTTTGATTACATCTGTATCATGTTGCTTCAGGCAGAAGATTACAAAAATTGTTTTCGTTGATATATTGCAGACTATTTTGTCGCATATGAATCTCTGAAGTGGTGCAAATCAGATTGCAATGCATCATCGCTTACATCAAGTAGTGTTGCGCTGCATCATTTGGTTATAATGCTCAACTGCAAGTTGTTTCTTATGTGGGTTTGACACCATCTTGATTTTTATTATACCAAACTATGCTACCATGGTATTTTTTGTATGGCTCTACTATATACCATGTTTTTATATGGTGGATAGTTATTCACACATAATGTCTTTGCTATCAACCTAACTTTTGGATTGAAGTGATTATACTAGTGCTTAACAAGTTAAAGACTATCCTCATCAGTTATTTTATATAATCTTGATTTGAAGAGGGGACTTCACTATATATGTATGTCCCTTAAACCTGTCATTCTTTAAGTATATATTTTCTTTTACTTACAACTTTTCTTTTGTTTGCAGAATCGTATAGACAACATGCCAATTTTGGGGGAAGACATTCATATCATGAGATCTATTGTAGGCTATTTTTTGAGAAAGACATTCAATTCATGTGTTTTAGTTTACACTATATTTGTCTAAGCTGGAATACAATATGTTTGTGGAATACAATATGTATTTTTTTGAATGGCTACTTGACGTTGTTAAAATATTACATTATTGGATTGTTTTATGAAGAGATGCTTGAAGACATTGTATTATTTATTATGTTGTGTTCATGGTAAGTTGTTCTTTGTTCTAAAGTTCGTTGAATAAATTTTTTAATGTTTGTGTGTTATTTTCGAAATAACTTTTTTACATTTATGTAGGAAAATATATGCAAAATAAATTAGTATAAATAAATATAAAAATATAAAATAGTTTTTGCGATAAAAAATTGTGTAGCAAGAAGAGTATTTGTATTTGGCTACATTGGCTTTTGCGGCATCAAATTGTATAGCAGGAAGAATTTTTAAAATATAAAAAAATACAGAACTAGATATTTGGTGACATGTGTTATGTTGCCAAAGTATTATTTTCCTGCGACATACACGACATGTCGCCAAAAGTTATTCTAAATTATAACCAAAAGTGCTTACGTTCCGCGACATGTGCTATTTTATGTCGCCAATGACTTTCCTAGACAAGGCTACGGCGACATGTATGCGACATAGCCATATATGTCGCAGAAACGCTATGGCGACACAAATCTAACTTTTTGCTACATATTGCTTATGTCGCTGAACATGTATTTTCTTGTAGTGATGCATCAATTTTCTTGTATCCCATCCAGAGAGATCTCACCATTTTCTTAGACCGGTAGAAGTCTGTAGGTTACTTTGTACCTACCGGCAAGATCTCTATAATCAACTCGATGATTTGGTTGTAGCATTCTTGAGACATGTTAAAATCGGACTTGATGCTCAGCAGTCCTGTAACCACCTCCAACGGTGAATGATCCTCACAACCAGGATACAAAGAAGTCCTTGCATTATCCAACAACTCCATGAACTTCGAAGCATCGACATTCGATGCCTCCTCAACTGCATTATGATTGTCTGGATCGAAACTAGGCCCCGCAACATCAAAAACCATGTTCATGCCCCTTTTTTATAAGTAGCGTGGTCATGGACATCCATATACGACAAATTATGCTCCAGCTCCGATGCTAAAGGTACAAGTTCTCCGTGTAAGGTCCACTGATAGTAATTCGGCATAAAATCTCTCAAGTACAAATGATATGTCATGTCCACTTCTGGATGATATTTCATGCTGTGATATCGCACACATGGATACTTAATTTTGGTACGGTCCATGTACTGAGGGAACGCCCTGGCAAACTGCAGGAATAGCTCTACCCTATGTATAAATTTATCCCGCACATCGCATACATCATTAGGATGACAATGTACATCCAAGAACAATGTCGCAAATAGTAATTCATATCCATTAATTATCAATAATTCTGCAAAGATAGATACACATTATCCATGAGATCTACGATACCAATTTCGATACCGATATCGATACTGTGAACCTTGGTTAATATTATTATTTTCACACTTCTCTAGCTAGGTTAAGGTTGAGATAGATATCATATATATGATGCGTAATAGTCGGCTGAATGAGCCGAATGAGAAGAAAGAAATTAGGGAGGCTTACTTTATACACTCTAGGATACTCACTCTATACACTCTAGGATACTGTGATATACTACTAGTATATTCATTCTATACACTCTTACTTATGCAATACATATATAGGATACTATACTATATATGGGATATACTACTATTAAGACATATATACTCTAATATGGACATACAGTCCCCAACTCTAACCTATACCAATCCACATAACCCCCTTTACTGAATTAGTCAAAAAGATACTCTAACATCCTATACTCCAACCTATACCAGTCCACATCTCCCCCTTCCCATTATCTGATTTTCCCCCTTCATTTGTATGTGACAGTAGTTTCATATATATATATATATATATATATATATATATATATATATATATTGCCAGATTCTTTTGGGGCTACAGTCATGGTGAGGACAAGCACCGCTGGACCAGTTGGATCACCATGGCGAAACCCACCGAGGAGGGCAGACTGGAATTTTGTAGATTGGATCACTTAGTGGACGCATGCTCCATGAAGTTATGCTGGAAGCTGCGCACGGATAACTCTCTCTGGACCAGGTTCATGAAGGCCAGATACTTTAGATTCGTCCACCCAACGATGGCCTTAGTGAACAACAGATCCTCCGCCACCTGGCGACGCATCTCCCGAGGCCGCGACCTCGCCGAACCCCTTATCTGCCTGCAGTTGGGCAACAGTCACTCTTCGGTGAGTCACGAGCGTTGGCTGGGAGATGTGCTCCTCACCGTCAACAACCCTCACATCGAAAAGATCTGTGACCTGTGGGACAACACCTCTGGATGGATTTGGAACAGAGTCAGAGATTGCCTCGGGCAGGAGACGACCGATAGTCTCACAGCCGATAATTTACAGATCTCCAACGAACCAAACTCCCTGCGGTGGACCCAAATCCAAGCAGCTCGTTCTTGCTGGCATCTGTCAGGATAGTCGCTAAAGGGACCGGCACTCCGTCCCCCTGTATTGCCCCTTACTAGAAATCATGCATCCCAAACAAATGGTCGATCCTGATCTGGAGAGCACAGAGACGAAAACTTTCCACTGACGACTCCATCACCTCTTTCGGCTACAGCCTCGCATCGAGATGTCACTGTTGTGCCTCCCCTACGAGGAGTCGGTAGAGCAAATCCTATATTTCAGAGACCTGGCATCACAGTTGTGGACAAGCCTCAACATAAAGCTCCGACAGACACACCATCCTGGAGGCTTCAACAGTCTTCTTACCAGCTGGAGATGCTCCAACGACCGTCAGATCGTCGCAGCCGCTGGTATTTAGGTTCTGTGGATAAATCGGAACCAGTATAGGTACGAAGGGCGTCAATTCCTTCCTCACTAGCTAGTAAGTGAAGTCCTCCGTCAGATCCACTGAGCCAGGAGGCGCTGCACTCACTCCGAGGACAGCTTTTGGACTGCCTTGGCCTAGCCTCCGCCCTTCAGCGTACGATTTTTTGGTTGTTGCGCTGCGTCCTTTTGTCATTGTTCCTTTCTTTTTTGGTGCGTGGCACTTCTACTTGTACAGGCATCGACTTTTTGCCCCTGATACTTCAATAAAGTTCCTCTTACCTAATATATATATATATATATATATATATATATATATATATAAATGGCCTTCCAGATCTTCCCTCCTTCCTTCAGCGTCGGCCCGTGGTCCCCTCCCCGCCGCTCCTAGCCGATCGGCCCTCGCCCCATCCCCTTCGCCTTGCTTATGCCATCCTTCCGTACACCGCAGCCACCTCCGGCGTGTCCTTGGGGCATCGTCGCCACTGCGGCTCTTAGTAGCAAGCTTGCGGCTTCAGCCCGTGGCCGCCGATGGCATCACCGATGCGCTCGGTTTACGCATCGTCGTCTCCCCCTAGCCACCCGGCGAGCAGCAGCCGTCCGTCCTCGGGCCCCCTCCTTCTCCCCTGTCCTTTGGGTGGTTCGCGGCTCAGCTGCAGCTTGTGGAACGCAGTCTCACGGCAGCGGCCTCAGCCCCCGCCGGAGTCGCGCCAGCCTTTGACCCAGCGCCGACCTCCCGGCCTGAGTCTTCGGGGCCCCCCCACCGCCCTCTTCCGGCCGGCCTCCTCATCTTTCTCCCGCGACCCCCATGTCGTCGCTCCCCCCACCCTCTGGGTTTTGCTGCGGGGCCATCGCCTCCCTCCCGGAGTCGTTTGACCTGAGCCGGCCCCGACCCTCATTGGGTCCCCCACCGCTCTCACGCCCTCACTCCACCACCGCTCTCCCGTCCACACTCCACCGACTATCCATTTTCGAATTTCGAAAGGGAACAGGTTGCAAGGGGCCACGTGATCCCCTCGGTTCTAGGCCTCGCATTGGGGAGTCCATGCCCATTCTGTACAGTCAACTGTTGGGGCACAGTCAACCATCCGTGCGCCTATCCGGTGCAGTCAACTAGTGTGCGCCCAACCAGCGCCCATCCCCTAGCCACGTGCGCCAGTCGCTTTACTCTGCCACTTTGGGTGCAGGGGTTGCTGCTCCTTTGGGCGTACCTTATGGTGCAGCTGCAGTGGGCCCCGTGCCCCTTCCTTCTATTGTGCCTGGGGTGGGTGCACCCCAGGCCCACATCCCGCTTGCAAGATTCTGCACTCTTTGATCTGGGGGCCCCCCTCTCTTTTTGCGCCTCAAGTGGGTGCAACCCATCATCTTGGGGCTTCCCCTGCAGGGGGCGCAACCCATCCTCTCAGAGCTTTCATCCTTCCGGTTGCGCTGAGAGTGGGCGCACCCCCTCCTCTCGTCCCCCCGCTTCCATCCTCTTCGCCAGCGCCTTTTCTGCCTGTCGACGTGATGCTGCTCTCTGATGCGGTCGGGCTTCTGCATTCGTCGGTTTGCATCGTCGGTCACCCGGACCCACCATTGGCGCATCCTAGGCCTATCTGTGCTTCCTATCAGCCGCCCCCTCCGGGCGCCACCCACACAATTTCCCTATCCCGGGCGTCCACTGGTTCCCCTAGTGGCCAGTCCCATCCCCCGCTGCATGCTCTCAACCAGTCCGGGCTTGAAGATGTCACGCATTCTGGTCTTACCATTACGGCACCCATCCCTCCTTTGGGCGCAACCCAGTCCCCTCATCCTTCGGGTGCATCCCAGGTTCCCCTGCCTCCGCATCCTGGGACCCCTAGGAGTCAACACCCTGCTCCCTAGGCGCAAGCCAACCAATTTGGGCACTACTTCTTCTGGCGCTACCCAGATTCTGGGTCAACCTATTTCGGGCTCGAATCAACGCCCGATCCCGTCCTTTGCCGACATCCTTCGACTGGACAGGACCCCCAACCAAGGGCTCCTATTCCCTGACGTCCATCTTCCCGATGTCGAGTATCCGATGATGTCTTCCATGCCGACGGTGCTATTCTCCGACAAGGAACTCTGTTCTATGGCCACCTTATTCCCCTACTCCTTCGTCCTCAAATTCTCATCCGGATGTCCCAAACTCACCAGGGTCGCAGTGGTTATCGCCAGTTGGCGACTCTCGCCTGAGTACATGGTAGCCCCCTCGACCTAAGATATAGTCTGCTACACCTTTCCTTCGACCTTGACCACAGGACGGTGTGGTCCAAAGGCACCAGGAGAGTCGACTCCCACCAGATGAAGATAATAAAGTGGTCAGCAAACTTTAAAACCATGGAAGAATCAGCGACGGTGGCCACCTGGGTCACTCTACCCAATCTCTCCCTCATTTGCTTTGTTCCGGCAGCTCTTAGGCGTATAGCCAACTCCTTCGGGACTTATGTGGCCACCGCTCAGAAACTAGCAACCTGACTAAAGCGCACTACACCAAGATTTATGTGGAGCTTGACCTCACCTTAGAATCCCCTAACCACATACTCATTGAACTGGGCAACCGGACCCACACCCAACAAATTATCTACTATAATCACATAATCTTCTGCACTTACTGCCATTTATGCGGTCACTTATCCAAGCATTGCTTCTGTCTCCATCCGGAGCTTAAGAAGAAACCGGAGCGGACTGAACCCAATCCCAAAGGAAACCGGCATTAAATAACCGCCCAACCACCGATGATTCCTCTACCGAACACCCACACCAGATTCAACTCCGGTAAAGATAAAATCGACAGAGACAACTCAGCGGAAAGATCCATGATCCCCTACCACCAACCTGGCCTCCCTCTGGCCAATCAGTTCAAAGCCCTCGCGGTTGAAGCTATGGACCCCTACAAGGAGACGGTATCGCCTGCCGACCTCGTCAAGACTTTCGGCAGGGTCCCGGAGGATCTCACCTCCCCACCCCTAGAGGACACAGAGGAGTCCATACTACCCCCGTCGATCGCCACCGACCCCCAACCAGTGTACTCCACCATCAACGCTCTTGCTCTTCTACGACCAGAGCAGGCACATAGAGGCCTTCAGGTCATCACCGCAGGATTCCTTCTCCAGACGGTAGGCGACTAGATTAAAATCTGCGATGACTCCCTCCTAATCCCGCTGGAGCAAATCGATCTCGATTCAGTCGGAGAAATGGTCGAACATCCAAAATGCTCCGAGGACCCCAGCACACCCGACAAGATGGCGGGTGTAGCACCCATTGCTAACAGAAAATCGGAGAAGAAAAAGTTTGCAAAGCCCCCAAAGTCCCCGTCAATGCACATTAGGTCTACTGCTAAGCGGTCCAACCAACCCCACCCAAATCTCCAATAATGGTGAAAATTCTCTCCTAGAATGTCCACGGTCTGGCGAACAAACCGACTATGAGGAGAATTACCAGCCTTAAGAAAATTAACAAGATCGACATCTTGATCATCCTTGAACCAAAAATCCCTCACAAGAGACTCAAAGCCAACCATCTGTAATTAGGCTTTCACTCGGCCATAGCCAGTAGACACGATATTTGGATCCTCAGCTCCAAGGCCGTTCAAATCAGAATCATCCACGAATCCAGACCAGCCATTTCGTGCTGGGTAAAATACCCTTTGATCCCCAACTGCGCCATCCTTTATACGGTTCACGATAGTTGCGATATCGTGGAACGTAGACACCTCTAGAACGACCTCCTGAATATCAACAATCGCAACCTTAACCTCACATGGCTTTACATTGGGGACTTCAATGCCATCACCTTCAGAGATGAGAAAATAGGAGGACGCCCCCACCTCGACCAGCCATGCAAGAATTCAACGACTTCATCTTCAACTCTCACCTCACATCCCTTCCGTTCAATGGCAACACATTCACCTGGTACAACATGTAGGAAGGCAACCGTCGGTAATTCTTTCGACTCGATAGGGCTTTAGCGAATGCTCACTGGCTAGGGATGGGGACTAACACTAAGCTATCTCACCTTAAAGCCATCGAATCTGACCATGCCCCACTGCTAGTTGAAATCACTAGCACATCCAACCAGTCCAGGAAAAGCTTTCGATTCTTGGACTTCTGGAGCGAGCACCCCCAATTTTTGGGAGTCGTCACGGAAGCTTGGAACAACACAGACACACTCGAACCTCTCAACCGAGTGGCTATCAAACTCCAGGCCACGAGGAAAGCTCTGGCAGCTTGGAGCAAGCAAGCTTATGGAGATATCTTTCAAGCCATTCGCGAGTCTGAGGATGATGTTACTCGAGCCGAAGCCAGGTACATGACCGACTGTTCGCCTGATACCAGGAAGCCTCTGAATCTCACTAAAGCTATCCTCAAATTCAAGATAAAAATTGAGACCGATTTTTAGAAGCAGAAAGCCAGGATCAAATGGGACAGCGAGGGGGACAACAACTCAAAATTCTTCCACGCTTGCATAAATGGGCTTAGATAAAAACTCACCCTCCACCAGATTGTCGTTGACGATGGTACCAGCATCAGCGATCCTAAGGGTATCCAAGTGGAGGCAGCTAAGTTGTATTCCAAACTTTTCTCCAAGAAAACGGTCCTTAGAGACAACACCTTCCTGGACGAGGTTCCCCAGCTCATTAACGACATAGACAATACCCGGCTTGAACAACCCCCTTCAGAGGACGAAGTGAAAGAAGCTGTCTGGGCCCTCGACGCACACAGTGTGCCAGGGCCAGACGGATTCTCGAGAATCTTTTTTCGTACATGTTGGTACACTATCAAGGTTGATATACACAATGCGGCCACAGCCTTCCTCCAAGGAGCTACTTACCCCACAGCCATCTCGAGCACCAACCTTATCCTAATCCCAAAGAAAGATAAACCAGAGACATTTTGCGACTTTTGCCCAATTAGTCTCTGCACCTTCACCAACAAGATCATCTCCAAGATCATCGCTTCCCGCATGGTAGGCCTCCTCCCCAAGATTATCTCGGAGCAGCAGAGTAGCTTTGTTCGGGAGAGAAATATCCAAGATAACATCATGTTGGCCAAAGAGTTAGTCACCTGTATGAAGCTCCCAGCAAGAGGGAGCAACATAGCCATCAAATTGGACATGGAGAAGGCCTACGACAGACTGGATTGGCAATTCATGATCTGGGTCTTCAGAGCCTTCAGATTCTCCAAAACGTGGACCAATATCGTATGGAGATCGATCAGTAACTCGTGGTTCTCTACGATTATTAACGGCCACGTAGATGGCTTCTTCAAATCTAGTCATGGGGTCAGGCAAGGAAATCCTCTATCTTCCACCATTTTTATCATTATGGCGGACGCTCTGAGCAGAAACCCTAATTAGATGGCGTACTTTCCCAACTTCCAATACTACCACAGCCAACGGCTGCCCGATCATCACCCACCTGGCCTTCGCCGACGATATACTCATATTCTCTTTCGGGGATGCCGGATCGGTGGACGTCGTCCACAATACTCTCCAGAGTTACAAAAGGTGCTCTGGCCAGAAGATCAACCCGAATAAAAGTGTTATCTATACCCACCATAAAATCATGAGAGATCAAGCGGCTAGCATCTCGACCACCACCTCACTCCCCATCCAGTACCCTCCATTCCACTACCTGGGGTGCCCCCTCGTGTACGGCAGATCTAACGCCGGGATCTTCGAAAACTTGATCACTCGCATAAGGAAGAAGCTCGAGGGCTGGCACAACACCACGCTTTCCCCGGAGGCAAGATTATCCTCATCAACTACGTCCTCACTTCTATTCCCATCTACACCATGGCTGCCTGCTCCCCTCCCAAGAAATTCCTTTCCTACATCGAGAGCATCTTCAGCAACTTCCTCTGGGGACACAGTGGCGGCCACGACAAGCATTATTGGGCTAGCTGGGATACCATGGCTCGCACTACCGGGGAGGGGGGCCTAGGCTTCACTAAACTTACCCACATCGTTAATGCCTTCTCAATAAAATTATGGTGGAAACTACGCACGAGTAAGAATTTATGGACCAAGTTCATGAAGGCTAGATACTTTAAGCACATCCACCCGTCTACGGCCATCGCGAATAGCAGATCCTCTGCGGCCTGGCGTCGCATTCTCATCGGACGATCTCTCACCGAACCAGCGATCCTCCTTAAGGAGGGCAACAGCAAAGCTTCGCCATTTCTGGAACGCTGGGCCGGCGATATCCTCCTCCCCAACATTTCTGCTGCTCCCAGGAACAACACTATCAAGGACCTGTGGGACCCCTAATAACACCTAGAATTGGAACAAAATTTGGGTTTGGGCTGGTTCCGAGGCGGTTAATTATATTCGCCGTACCAGAGTTAATATCGGATCGGACGCAGATACGCTAGAGTGGGCGCCCTATGTTAATGGAACATTCTCGATTAAGTCGGCCAGAAGAGTGATCCTAGGCAATACGGCTTCATCGCCCACTATTGCATCCTTTTGGCAGACCTGCATCCCCAAGAAGTGGTCCTTCCTCATTTGGAGAGCCCTTCGCAACATCCTCTCCACTGATGACACTCTCACCACCATCGGTTTCAGCCTTGCTTCTGCTTGCACATGCTATTCCAATCAATAATTGGAAACGGTCAACCACATCCTCAGTCAAGGGGAACAACCGATCAAGGTATGGAGAGCTATTTCCCGGCGTTACATATTTCCTCTCGGAGGCGACAACTTTCCCCATATCATGGCAACCTGGGCCTCAATGTCCCATGGACACCAGATCGTCGCTGCGGTCGCAACGTGGGTGCTATGGAAGAATCGGAACAAGAAAGATATGAAGGTCGCCAGTACAACGCAGACCAACTAATATGCTCTCTTCTATCCTCGGATTAGCCGGGGTGACTCTTATTTTCTCTTCTTTTGTCAGTATACGTGTATAGGCTTCGACATTTTGCGCCTTATGGTATACTTGTAAAGGTTCGGCTTTTCAGCCTTCATGAATAAAATAGGGGATTCAATATATATATATATATATATATATATATATATATATATATATATATATATATATATACACATCTACGTATATAAGGGAGATAGCATTGTGTCGTGTCAGTGTGTGTGTGTGTGTATGTCTGTGTCGTGTGTGCATGTGTGTCATGTCAGTACGTACGTGTGTGTCGTGTCAGTGTAGGGTTATACCTTCCTTGGTCAGGTCGGGTCGCCGGAAAGAGGGGGCGGGGAGGATGTCGACGGCGGGGAGGATGTCGACGATGAACGGAGTAAGAGGGGCTGTTGTAAGAGGGGGCTGTCGGGGAGAGGGGGTCGCCGGAGGGAGGGGGCTACCGGAGAGGAGAGGGAAAGGGGAAGAGAAATTTAGGGAGCGAAAGATTGAAAATTTTGGGTGAAAGAAAATAGAAAAATCGATCGGCTGGAACCCTACATGAAATATTTTAGTGACATCCGTAATTGACGTCGCTAAACGTCGTTGTTCAATAAATAACTGGCGACGTAACTAATATGGAGTCGCAAAACGTTGCTGAGTTAAACAAAACAGCGACGTTCTGTGACTAGACCGTAACATCAGCTTTCCATACCATAATGTGTGTCGCTAACGGTCGCTAAATGTCGCTGATTGTAATGTTCAGCGACGTATTTATAAAATGTCTCTAAATACACAAAAATTACTGACGTATATAACTGACGTCGCTAAATTCGTCGCCAATATGACTTATTTTGAAAGTGTTCTTCACAAACTCTAGGTCGTAGGAGAACTTTGATTCTTGTGTAAAACCCCAAAATTTTTGGATTATTTTATTTATTTATTTATTCGGCTAAAATAGGATTTTATGAAATTTGTGAATATCTTTAAACTAAATAGTTATTATTGTAGATGACCTTAGCCATGGTTGAGTTTAAATATGCAAGACGACTAGAAAGTATGACATGCCTAGCATTGTTGGGTGCTTTAACTGGCATTCTAGCCATGTTAGGAGTGCCATGGTCATACGGTAGTCCCTTGCATGTTAACCATTCAAATCATGGCACAAGTCGTAATTTTTATTTAAATAATTAGTAAGAAAGTCTTTATGACTTTTTAGGGGATCCGGTTGCACCAAACCTTTCCACACCTCTTCCAAGCCGAATCCAATCCTATGTAGGCATGTTGGGCATTAAAAATATTAATAATTACATTTATTTTTATTTAATTCAGATTTTGTAGTGTAATTACATAGATAGAATTAAATAGTTCTATATTAGGAAACTCCTTTTTAAATCCTCAATCCAATCAACTAGCCAACTCACCAAACAACCAAATCTTGCCAAGTGGACCCCCACCATGTTAATTTCGGCCAAACAAACCCCCCATGGCTAAATGCATCAAATTAAATAGGATTTAAATCCTAGATTGCTTAAAATTCATTTAAGGATATGTTAAATATTCCAACTTATCCTAAACCTTAACCAAATCCTATTCTTTCTTTCCCCACCTTGTGGCTGACCACTTCTCCCTATCCCCCTACTCATGGCCTCCATACATCATCCCTTTATTATACATCATCCCCTCCTTCACAAAAACTCATCTCCTCCACCACACATCCATCCAACCCTTCAAAACAAATCCTAAAAAAACTCCATCCCCCATCCAACCCTCTATAGCCATTATCAAGTCTCCCATACTCATCAAGAGAGTTTTAGCAAGCTAGGATAGCAGGAAAGATTGGAGCTGTGGTGAAGAGAAGTTATCACCACCCTTTCTAGCAAGGATCTTTGGTAAGAACGCTAATCTTTTCTTCTAAAAACCTTTGCTAAAATTCTGTAGAATATATGTTATTAAATCTGTAGAAATTTTATTTTGATGAATTTTGTTATATTTAATCATCCATAAAAGTTTCATGTATTATAGGCATAATATCCATGTTCCGGTAGGGTCAAAAATTAACACCATTGTGAAGGAATTACTAGTTATTGATGCCTATTCTTGAAACTGAACTATATATGTATTAATATACATAAATTATGATTTTTAAGTATTTTTTCACGAATTTAGCAACTCAATTCTGGCTGAGAAAATTATAGGTCAAAACTAGCTAATTTCGGGTGACCTGCTGACCTAGAATGACCCAAACATGTAGTATAGTACTACCCTTGTATCTCTGATGTTATTCTAGAAAATAAAGTATTTTACTTCTGTTTAAATTATGTTTTTGGGTTATTTTATCAATTATGAGTAATTAACTATGTTCGGGACAAGTTTCGGGTTAACTAGCTAACTTAGTAATCAACTAGTCATAAATGTCTTTAGAAACATTAATTCTGTAATTTTAGAGTTAATTCTATATAAAATTAGTTTAAATAATATTTTAATGATTTTTATATAATTTCTAAGTATAGTATTAAAGTAGGGGCATAACTGACTAATTGGGAGTTGGAAACCCAAAAAAAACTGTGTTCGGTGTCTCGTGGAGCCTGTATGTGATTGTATAGGTCTAAAGGGTCCCACAAGAAATTGAATATAATCTTAAAACATTATCTTGACTAATTAAGTCAGATTGTAAGTTCATGAGTAGTGGCTTAATTTAGTTAATTAATTATCTAGGAGCGTCGGGTTCCAGAGGCATGGACACGGGAGCAAAACTCCATCCCCACATCGCGGAACCAGGTGGAACCAGGCAAGTATACCTTGCCTCCCTCTACAGTTTAATTTCATGTTTATAGTTTTCTTGTTATTAGTGTATTATCATAGATACTATATTTGTTATAGATTTTACATGATTCATTAGCTTTTTTGTCTTCTTGCTTTATCTAGTTTCTACATACCGTGTTCACCAGTTTATGGTCTTGCTTGACTTGACAGTATAGTTATACTGGACTTGATTGATTCGTACCTTGTCTCACCAGTACCTTGCTTGAGTCGTGTCATAGAACGAGTACCTGTAATTGAACTGCTAAATCCTTGTTATTGTTTCCTTGGCACCAGAGAGTCCACTCAGGACGAGGGTGTTTACCTTGATCTGTTTACATCCATGAGTCCACACTCGGGACAAGGATGTCGATTATTTATACCAGAGAGTCCACACTCGAGACGAGGGTGTTGACTTGACTTGCACCAGAGAGTCCACTCGGGACGAGGGTGTTTACATCAGAGAGTCCACACTCATGACGAGGATGTTATACTTGTACCAGAGAGTCCACACTCAGGACGAGGGTGCCTTATCGTGAACTAACCAGAGAGTCCACACTCGGGACGAGGGTTAGTGATTATTTCAAACCTGCGAGTCCACTCAGGGCGAGGGTTTGGTATTCCTTTGATCTCGTGTTCGCTTGTTCATTCAGCAGTTCAGTTACGTGTAGTTGTTCTTGTATCCCAGTTCATAGTCACCTGTCAGTAGCTACTTGTCGTTAGTCACTTGTTAGCAGTTTGGTCGTAGTCTCTTGCCACGTTAAGTGTCATTCCTTGTTATATTCTATTTATATATTATCATGCATGATTAAACTGCTAGATAGGCATGTTTATATGTATCTTGCTATGTCTTCTGAGGACCTGATGATCTCTTCAGGTTTAGCGACTGCATGAAGTTAGTTAGCAGCGCAGGATGGTAGAGGATTGTGATGTATGATACAGGTATTTACTTGTGATATTTCTTTATTATCTTCTCGTGTTTTATATTCCGTACCATTATATATTCTGCTTATTTTAGAGACTCATATCATTCTTGGAGTCTCATCAGATAATATTATAATGGGCTGCAGACCATGACCCATAATTGTTCATTCGTGTTTCATATTCTTGTTGTAGATTGAGATATAGATTTGTTTTGCCATGATTTGGCAGTATATCATAGCCATGACAGTGTTTACGTATTCGAGAGGGGCTGGTGTCCGCTCGATACATAGCTGGCTTGCTCACATGCTCGCATCCGAAAAGCGGGTACGGGTGTTTGCCATTGATTGTAAAAGTACAGAACAATTATCGGAGGACTGAACTTAGACTCACAATACAAACTCGCTCGTACAAAGAAAGCCTAGGGGCGAAAACCTAGGTACAGCAGTCTAAGTACGATTGTTTATTTTAGATTCTGGGGGGTGACGATAGAGGCTCGGGAAAGCGACGGCCGCTCTGCATTACTCCTTGGACGATCGGTACGCAGCCTTGACTCGGGGAAGATCTGCTTGGTCGTTGACGAAGAAATGCCTTCTTGCTCTCTCTCTGATTGCTCTCCTGGCTTCTCTCTCTCTGTGTATATTCTCTCTCTGACTATGGGGGAAGTCTCTCTGTGTATACGTATTCTTCTCTGGTTTTTTTCTTTTGTATATCTCTCTATATATTACAAGGGAATAGCACCTTGCTATTTATAATAGTGGGATGTGATCACTAGGGTTGTCAATGATTAGCTCTTGGAGATGGCGGCGGCCTGGGGATTGATCAATCCAGGCCGTTCGTTTCTGATTGTGACGAATCAGAACCATTAAGGGTAGATTACACCAAATCCCCATTAGCAATTAATGCTGATTGGCATAAATCTTCCTTATAATGATTCTCTAATATCTGCGAATAAATCAAGTTTATTCTCCTGCCATGTGCCCCAGATCATTGGGATTCGACCCGATCTTGGATTGCCATAAATCTAGGAGATTAATCGGCTGAGGACACGTGTCCTGAGAGCCAATGGTCACTGATTGCGCATGCAGATTGGGCTGCATGAGATTTGGGCCGCATGAATTTTAGGCTGCATAAGACTTGGGACACGTGTCAGGGATGTCTGGGCAGTGGCCCCCTCCTTCAGACTTCTGAACCATATGATGAGCCGCATGAACCGCATAATGGTGTGTCTGCTTGAGCCGTATGGGCATAATCTTCTTGAGCCGTATAGGGATGATTCCACTCGAGCCGCATGGGACAGCTTCACTCTGAACCGCATGGGGAGTCTTCACTTCGAGCCGCATAAGCACACCCACGTGGCAGGGCCACGTGGCATTTTGTTGCTCTCGGGGGATCGTGTCAGAGATTTCTTTCTCTTCCCTAGAGATTCATCATCATGACAGAGTCATAATTACCTGCTTTGGTGTCAGGTCTGTCAACTTTTCAGAGGGGTCAGCCGTCAAAGCAATTAATGCAGCATGGATCGGAGGGGAGCACTGTCACGCCACATGTCTTCTGAGCCGCATGGAATGCCTCCGGCCGTATAGCTCATTATGCCGCATGACTCCCTGAGCCGCATGCGTTTTCTGAGCCGCATGGGTCTTTCTTGGCCGCATGAGTCAATTTCTTTAGTATTTTCCATGCTTCTACAGGACCCCCTTCAAAGTTTTCAATTTGTAAAATTGAAATACTTTGAACAAGAAGCATGGCTGTATTGGCCGCATATGCAATCCTGACCGCATAAGAGTTCTGGCTGCTTGGATGTGTTATTCGCATGACTGTTTCAGCCGCAAGGGGTGTGTTAGCCGCATAGATGGTCCAGTCCACGTGTGCGGGTCTTTATTTATCTCCAAGTTGCTTCAGCGCCGTCTTTGTAGGGGGAATCTCAAGGGTCAGTTCATTAAATATTTTTGGATTTGATGCCTTGGGTGAATCTTGGAGACGAAACCCAAGGAGTCGGTTTCGCTCTTCAAGAGTCGGTCATTGGCCCACGTGTCCGCCTTCTCCCCTCCTCCTATAAATAGGAGGGGTTTGAAGAGAGAGAAGACTTCTTTATTTTCTTTCTTCTCTTATCTCGCTTGCCTTTCTTTTCTTCGATAATTGATGGCTCCCAAGAAGATCGTGGTAGTGAAGGGCAAGAAGGCGGCCTCCACTTCCACCTTGGGTGCGGTTGCTGTCCCGCCCGTCGTCGTGCCTGCTGTTCATCCTGACGTCCATCCCCCCATTGTTGGTAATGATAATGTATGAATTAAGGAACCCCAACCGCCATGGCTACGTCGCATACTTTATGCACGAGCCTTTGTAAATCGTATGTTCGCCCTACGGCTAAGCTGCGAACCGCATAAGAAAAACCATTGTGTCTGCATGTGCGCCTTATTAGTGAAACTGCATAGGTGGCGCATAGACTTTTATTGTGCGGAGCCGCATAAGCGGTCTTCTGAACTGGAGCCGCATGGGGCTTTTTGGAGCCGCATAAGACTTCTGAGAACTTCATGGGGGGGCATGGATATTTTATTGAGCCGCATGTAGTTTGAAAACACCTAATCAGCTCTTTTTTTATTCTCTGTTTAACTTATTTTTTTCTTCGTCTGTTTTTCAGTGAATTTGTCGGTTAACACCGCCGGAGAACTCTTGGTGGGTAGCGCTCAAGCTGCTCTCGGCTATAGGTACGACCATATTGTTCAGCACGTGGCGGATCAGTTTTCGAGCGATGAGCCTATGGCCAGATTGAATGCCATCAAGAATCAGCCTTTCCATTTCCTTAATGCTATGATGAACTCCGGGAAATTCGAAGGAGAGTTTTTGAAGCCTGCGTTCTTTTTTGGAGACGCCTTGACCGTGGAGAATGATCATGTTCTGGAGGTGTCGGAGGATTGGAATTTTGTTTCTAACGGGATGGCGATCCGCATCCTTCAGATGGAGCGACACTTTTCATTATCTTGGTTCAATATGCTCCCTTTGGACCGGAAGATGGAGGGGACTCCAACCCCTACCAGGAGTGGGATGTTCGTGGGGAACATCCATTATAATAACCATCTGAAGTCCGTGGTTGCTGGCAAGGTGCATACCAGTTGTTCTGTGACAGGGTTGGTCCCAGGTTCTTTCCTGAATGTGGCAGGTCCTAACTTCACGTTTTCTACCGCCGAAACTTTTATAAATCGACTTGCCCGGAAAGGCTCCTATCCCGTTGGTCGGTTGGCGTTTCCTGGTTGGATACACCCTATTCCCTCGTGGATCAATTTATCTACCTGGATCCTGCAGAAGTATGAGGCTTTTTTCTGCGAGATTGGCCTGTACCATGCTATCTGAGGTACCAGTCATGGCTTGTTCATAAAAAGAAGCTATTCATGTCCCTGCTGGAAATGTATAATTGTCGTACAGGGACCTTTTACACACCTGTAGGGGAGATGTGACTTGCGCTCCATGAAATGCATGCGCTCTCCAAGCTTCCTTGGGGGGACGAAGCGTTTGAAGCATATACTCCCACTAATGAGGAACTCGAAGATTTGGAACGATGGTATCCTGGCTTTGCAGCCCTTTACCAGGAGATATTGTGTCATTATAACACATGCCATCAGATAACCCGCAAGGATAACCTGGAAGGGAATGCTCCCTACACCAAGGATTGGGTGCATTATCTCTTCTCAGCAGATGCCTCAGGTCTGGTTACCTCTCGTCGCCCTAGGTCTCGGAAGGCGGTCAAAGAATTGGTGTCATCTACTAGTGGCAGATTCGGGAGCCAAACCGACACTTTCGATTACTTTTACCAGGATACTCAAGAGCTGTCTGAGAAAGCGCTTCTGGCAGGATTTTTGATGATCTGGCTACGAAATTGTGTAGTCTCGGGAGGAACCGGTTCTATTGAGAGAATTAGTTGTAACTTTATCCTCCGGGCTGTGAAATTAGTCTTGCGAATCAGGCTGGCTCTCCTTCCGGCTATGGTGTGTAGCATACACCGTGGCCTTCGGACCTTCACGTCCAAAGACATTGCCCGTGATGTGACCAAGGATTTTGAACGAACTGAGTTACCTTATCATTACTTGATGGGGTGGCTGCTGATACATTATCCATCTTTGATGAGGTCGGGCTTTGAGGGCGGTGCGACTGATGATGACGCCCTTATCTTCCGTTACCGTGATGAGCCTTGGGAATGTGCGGCCATGCGGGTTTGCCGGATGGTCTTGGCAAGGGCAGATAAGTATCATATTTTCGTATCCGTCCCTCGCTTTTCTGCCAGGGACATAGAGACTGTGCATATAGACGGTATTGCGCCTCCTCAACTTCTGGATGGCCAGATGCTCTTATGGTTGCGTAACATCCGTCCCTCACATCTGGTGTACCGTAACCGCAATGCTATTTTTCTGGAGCCGTATCTGCCTAGCAGGTTTGCCCGGCAGTTTGGGTACAGCCAACTTTGTTTAGACAGCCCCAGCTCTTGTCTGGGTTATGAGGGAAGTCTTCTTGATGGTATCAGAGCTTGGCAATTTTATGATTCGTTCCATACTCGCACCATTTTCTCGGTCCCTGCTATTAAGGAGTCAGTAGAGATCTTGTATATGGCGGCTCTGTATCATGTCATGGCGAACAAGCCTCCGGTCGATTTTAACCCGGGTACCAGTTTTATTGCTGGCACCGGTCTGGAGGAAGGCTCTCAAGGGGCCAAGAAAAGAAAGACTAGAGCCGAAATTCCAAATTTGGATTCCGCTGCTGAAGGTGATGAAGGCAACGAGCATAATGAAGATGACTCTATCCTTCCAGTGGTAGGCGCAGAGGTGGGTCAGTTGCATGTTTTGTCAGATGAGATGCTGAGGGATCAGTCCCTTGTTGCGCCTGGACCTATTCCGAAACGTAGTAGGCAGGTTCCTCCTGTAGGTAGTGTTTCTCGATCCCGGAAGCTGGTTGCGACTAGGCACCGTCCGCCAGCCACAAAAGAGAGTGGAGAAGAAGTCAATCCTGCGTCAGAGGTAACAAAACTGCTCTCGATCCCTTCTTCCTTCTTTCCTTTGAGTTTCAATCCTGATTGTCTTCGTTCCCTCTTTTAGGTGTCGGGGGAAGAAAAAGAGTTTCAGGATGTCGAGACGGTGACCCAGGATGACGGGGCCTCCCATGAGCCTGTTCCTATTCAAGAGGACGCAGATCAATCTGTATCCCCCTTCAAGGTGACGGGGTCAGGGGACGTGACTGAGTTTAACTCGGGGATCCCGGGTGGGGAGACCATGCCCGTTGTGGATGAGCCACGACCTTCATGCCCCTCCCCTGGTAAGATTAGCCGAATCTTAACCCGTGAGGAAGCCTATCTGCTCTATCATCATGTCCTTCGGGTTACGTCGATTGACTGTTATTCTGGACATTCAGGTCCTGCCCCTTCAGTGTCGAGGATGGACGTCGTCGAGATAACCCCAACCGAAGGGGCATCGGTGGAAAGGGGTGTACTTTCTCACTGCCCGACTCGTCTTGATGGGCCTTCTGGGGGCCCGAGTTTAACGGGCCAGTTCTTGGGGCAGTCGGGGCAGGGAACAATGGTCCTTGCATCATCCTCCCCTCCAATGGCTTCGAGAATCGACCTTTCTTCCCTGCCGAGCATCCAAGCTCTCCGGGCGAAGGAAGATGAGTTGGCCGCTATTCATACATCGTTCTGCTTGGACTCCGCTTCCTGGGTGGCGAGCTCTAGCGTTACTCCTCCGACGTTGTCGCTCCGGCTTCCTCTGACGCCCTCCTCTGCTGAAGTTTTGAACGACGCATTGCAGGATGTGGTTGCCAGTTTCCATCGTCATTTGAAGAGGGGAATCGAGGCCGCTGTAGAAAGAGGGACCTCTTTTACCTTGGCCCGAAGATGCGCCCATGGTCAAATAAACATCCTTAGGGATCTTCCTGATGATGCAGGAATGGCTTCGCTTCTGGAGGCGAAATTGCTGGAGGCTGATCAGCTGGTGTCCGAGCTTCGAGTATTGCGGCAGGCTGATCTGCCTGCTGTTATAAACGAGGAGCAGAATTCCCTTATTGCTGTTATAGAGAGGACCAGAGCGGCTCGAGATAAGACCCGACCGGCCGCACTGAAGGATCTCAGCGACTTAGCTGATCGGTATGATCAATTGAGTTATGCGACCGAAAACGTTGTGGCTCGGGAGGAGTCTGTCTCTCGTGAGATTACTGAGACGCGGGAGCAGATCCTTGCGCTTCAGAAGAAGTTGACTTTCCTGGAGTCTGAACTCGAGACTGCCCGTAATGCAGGGGGTTAATTGTTCAGGAAGCTGACAGGGTTACTCAAGCTTCGACTGACCTGGAGGCTGTCTTGAAGAAATTGGAAGATGACTGTCAGGCGCTCCTGGATTTGGACAATGAGGAGCGGTTAAACTTGGGATGAGGGATAGTGAATAGTTCAAACCTGTGAGTCTACTCGGGGCGAGGGTTTGGTATTCCTTTGATCTCGTGTTCGCTTGTTCATTCAGCAGTTCAGTTACATGTAGTTGTTCTTGTATTCCAGTTCATAGTCGCCTGTCAGTAGCCACTTATCGTTAGTCGCTTGTCAGCAGTTTGGTCGTAGTCTCTTGCCACGTTAAGTGTCGTTCTTTGTTATATCCTGTTTATATATTTTCATGCATGATTAAACTGCTAGATAGACATGTTTATATGTATCTTGCTATGTCCTCTGAGGACCTGATGATCTCTTCCGATTTAGCGACTGCATGGAGTTAGTTAGCAGCGCGGGATGGTAGAGGATTGCGATGTATGATACAAGTATTTGCTTGTGATATTTCTTTATTATCTTCTCGTGCTTTATATTCCGTACCATTATATATTCTACTTATTTTATAGACTCATATCATTCTTAGAGTCTAATCGAACAATATCATAATGGGCTGCAGACCATGACCCATAATTGTTCATTCATGTTTCATATTCTTGTTGTGGATTGAGATATAGATTTGTTTTGCCATAATTTGGTAGTATATCATAGCCATGATAGTGTTTACGTATTCGAGAGGGGCTAGTGTCCGCTCGATACGTAGCTGGCTTGCTCACGTGCTCGCGTCCGAAAAGCGGGTGCGGGTCGTGACATCTTGTTTTCTCATCCTCCGTCCAGTCCTCTCCGATGAGGGTCTCGAAGACTCCTTTCTTAGGGCAGTCGTTGAACACGTGTCCTACCCTGGCACAGAACGAATAGAACATAGGTAGTCTCTCGTACCGCACAGAAATATATCTCGTGTTGGAGCCGTCAACTATAGTGCATATGGATTTCTTGAGAGGTTTGGAGATGTCGATCAGAACTTTAAGGCGAGCGAAAGTTTTCTATTGGCCCGCTTCTGCATCAGAGATAGATCTAGGGGAGCCTATGGCCTCCGCTACCCGAGAAATCGCCTTACGGTTAAGGAACTTCGGTGGTAACTTATGGAATTGCACGCATAAATCAGCCATGTTAAACTTGTATTCTTCAAGAAGTTTCCCAGGGTCACAAACCTCGAGCACGAAAAGATCTTCATTAATACTCCATGGGGCTTCGGTGAGGATGCGATTGACTTCCTCCGGAGATGCTAGGCGAACCAGGATAGTGCCCGCTTCTTCATCTAGGTCAGAAACATGTGGGGGCTCCGTCGTCTTCCACAGGTTTTTTGAGTATAGATGCCAATACAGAGCGGGAGAAGCGTCGGCTCGAATACGGCTTGATAGCCATGGTAGAATCCCATTGGAGAGGAGTCAAACTCTCCCTCGACGACAGGGTTGTAACCCCTGCAGGACCTTGTTGACAGAAAAGAGAAGTCATCTTCTCTAAGCCTTCTTTGTAGTCAGCCATGATAATACCACCAGACTATAATGGCTAGAGTTTGTGAGGGAAGAAAAAGTTGTGTTTGAAATATAAGACGAACCGGGGGAGGAAGTAGGAGAGCAGAGAAGGGTATGGAGGGGTGAGGATGGGTGGATGATCGTGTTCGGTTGGACAGGCGGATGAATTAATGGTGGGGATAAGCAGACCTCTAGAGGTCGACGGAGACCAGAATCCCTAGCAGAGCCCTAGGGGTCGGCAGAGAATTTGTTAATTGATGATTAAATATTCTGTAGCAATTGTTTTAAAGCTTCACATATATTTACATATTAATCTCATTGTACTAGTATGCTCTTTCCTCTCTATGTTGGAGTCGTTAAGCTCATGCACATAATGGTCTCAAACTATATTCATATTTACCATTTGAAACTAGCATATACATCCAATATCTTTAACTAGCAATATCCCCATTTTTAGTACAGAATAGTACTAAAATTAAGATATACCTCCGCTTTTTAATTTTTCTTTTCCTTCTATTTTACGTAGGAGTGGGGGTATTTGCTAGATAAAAAATAATATTTGGGGTATATGCTATTTTTAATATTTGGAACAAAGGTATTTGCTAAATTATCCTAATATATATATATATATATAAATATATATATATATATATATATATATATATATATATATATATATATACATATATATATACTAGCATATGTGCACATGCCTTGCACGTATTTTAATATTTCTTAATTAGTTTAGGAAGACTCTTTAGGAAGATCAAAGGGTAGTCTTCCTAATTACTAAGTTGTCCTTATTAAAATTAATAAACTATTTTTAATCAGTATAAGTATGTAAGGGTATTTTCGGAATTTAAAAGTTTCACCATCTAAGTTTTCCTATTATATAGTAGAATAGATATATATATATATTCCAGTATGTGCGGGCTCAGTTAAATCGTGTGTCTCCCCGCACACGATTTTTATCCTGTCGTCATATCATTTTCGGATTCATTATGCAGATCTTGTCCGCACTGTCTTTGCATCATAGCCCCCACACGCATGTCTCCCGTACTTCGCACGCTCCATGAGACGATCGACGTCTTTCGACGCCCGTACTCAACGCCTCGCTTCGTCTACGCCGTCGAAGGCGCCCCCGACGTCTATGTAAATTTAATTTTCTTATTCAGTTTTCGGTTTTGAATCTAAACCAAAACCCACAAGTCAAAACCGAAAAAGAAAATTTAGTATTTTTAAAACCAAAATCGAACCTACTTTTTTTAAACCTAACCGAATCGATTCGGTTTAATTTTCAATCCAAAACCGAATAATGCTCACTCCTATTTCCGGTTCCATCCAGGGTTATGAAATGGACATAATTTTATATGCACAGGTGATCTATGTATGGGCAAATGAAGACACGTAATATGGAACCAGGGCTGGCCCGGACGATTTTAATGCCCAGGACAAAATTTTAAATGGTGCCCTTTTTTTCCTAGAAGCAATGAAAAAAAGAGAGCAAAGTTTATCTATGAATTAATTAAAGTTTAATACAATGTCACAAAAGGGTTACATCCTTTGGATATAGTTTCAGATCGAAAAAAACTAAATAATAGATTACAATTTAGTTTCGAAACAAGTTATAAGCCCAAATATCACTTCATCTTTCTTGTATCACTTCATCTTCATTGATCCACTTCTTGGCCAAAGAAAAAACTTTTATATGTCTTCTTTCTTCCAAAAGCTTCTTTATCATCCATCTGAAAGAAATAACCACAAGCAAAAACAAGTAATGAAAACTGAAAATAAAGAATAAAAGCAAGTTAAACAGTTTGTACAAGCTATTTTAGATGTAACATCGTTGACAATTTAGGAAGAACATCCTTAAAATTTGTTAAAAATAAACTAAGAATCATAGAATGAAAACCCATCACTTATAAATAAATTTGTTAAACCACTCTAGAATGAAAGTAGAATTCAAGTTAAAAAGTAACTTTGTTAAAACCAAGTCAGACTCAGTTTTCTCTACTTATAATTAAATTTGTTAATATCCCTAAATTTAACAAACAAAACAGTAAAAAGTAAGATCCATACCAGTAAAAACATATTAATCTTGGTTTCAAGATCAAAACAGTAAAAAGTAAGATCCATAATACATGTTGAAGAGGAAAAAATAAGAAGAATGAGTGAAGACGGAAAAAAATGAGATAAGCTTCAATTATAAACCAAATAAAATTAAAGATATTACCGTTGGACTTGGGAAGAAGAATCGTCATCAAAGAAATCGAGGAGGCATCTTTTCTTCTCGAAAAAAAAAGAAACAGAGAGGAAGAGATACGAGGAGACAAGGAAATTAATTGGAGAGGGGGAGGTTATTTATTAATTTATTAATGGCTGCTATAGATTTTTATGTGGGGCCTAGGTTTACTAGTTTAGTAATATACCAAAGTTAGCCCAGGCCCAGGATAAAAAGAACTTGAACCCTTAATACATAATACACTTAAAAAATTTGGTGCACCCCCAACAATATGGGGCCCTCGGCTAGAGCCCTGTTTGCCATGTACTTGGTGTAATAACCCTAGAGGGGGGTGAATAGGGTCAAGCTAACTAATCAAGCACTTAGCATAAGCTAATGGACAAGTTAAAAATATAAGTGCAAGAGAAGAAGCAACAATAATACCGACACACGATATATCCTGGTATCCTCCCGAGGGGCACTCTAGTCCCAGAACTCTCTCCGACTTTAATTCACTATTTAAGTAAATAGTTACACACGAGTTTGGATCCGAAGAACTCGTCAACTTCAACACGAGTTTGGATCCAAAGAACTCGCCAACTTCTTACACAAGAGCTTTAGTCCGAAGGCCTCCCCGACTTTAACCGAGAGTTTGGATACGAAGACTCTCCAACTTCAACCGAGAGTTTGGATCCGAAGACTCTCCAACTTTAACCTTTCACAATAGGTTTTGATCTCCCTATACTACAAGATGAAGATCTTACTTTTCAACTCAATAACTCTAACACAATTTATGGATGACAAATAAAAGCTTTGTAGAGTTGTTTGTGGATAGGCTTTGGTGGTTGAAAAATTTTTAGGCTCAAAGCATCAACCTTGAATGAAGGGATTCAAGGCTATTTATAACCAAAGCATTGAAAAGAGCTAAAAGGCAACTTTTCAGTCAGCGACCGGTATACCGTCGGTATGAACTGGTATACCGTTGGAATACCGGTCTAGAATTGCAACGGCTAGAAATATAACCGTTGGGATCATTAAAAGCTCAGAATTCGACCGTTGGATTTCCAACGTTACTGAATCGGTATACCGTCGGTATTGAACGGTATTTCGTCGGTATGCCGATTTTATAGACAGAAACTTTATGTGAACAAAAATTGGTATACCTTCAGTATAGACCGGTATACCTTCGGTATGTTGATTTCTAGGCTAATATCTACCCTAGCTTTCAATTTTGCCATCCATTTCTTGTGTTTACAATTATTCCTAAGACTCATTACAGACTCCAGATATACTGTAGCAGGTGCAGGCTACTTCAGAGTCTTGAAATAATGATGACATGCCATGACTTCTTTTCTTGATAGATGTTAGCTTTTTTCCTTGGCAGCATTTGTCCAAAAATACTTAGTTTGTGAAAACTGAATACCTTTCGGGGGCTTCGCCCCAGAACCCTCGACGAGGGGCGCTGCCCCCTCGACCCCCGTCCGCTAACCGGGCAGCGGAACCCCCGAGTGCGTGGCTCCGGAGATGTCGTCGGGTGGTTCAGAGAAATCTTGTAGGATCCATCGTCTTTGGCCCACCATGGTTTCTTTATTTGCATAAGTCCATGTTGATCTTGCATATTGCTTTTCTGCATGTACATGTTAGGCGAACAAATAATATACATAGTAGCAAGTATGATAAGTTTAATGCACATTAGGACAATACTAAGTTTAAGTATAAGAGCTATAGTGATAGCATAAATATTAGTGATATCATAATGTTAAACTTAATTGAATAACCATAATCAAAACATAGTTTTGATTTTAGTAACTCAATTAAATTTAAGATATATATAATAAAAACTTATATCACTAATAAGTAAAATTATAAGCACATATCACCAAAGGTATAAGTATAAGTAGAAATGCTATAGTGATAGTATGAAGATTAGTGATAATGAAATGCTAAACTTAACAGATTAACCATATTAAAAAATATGATACAATCATTGGGCCAACAATCTCCTTCTTTTTTATTATGGCAAATCCGTTAAGTTTAGTATGGATACAATAGATGCATGTATCACTAATATACAAAAGACATAAGCAATATCACTAAAAGCATACTACTTCGATTACTTATAAATACATACTTAAACTTACTTCTTTCCCTTTGACATGGTCAAAAATAGGCTCTCCCGTACTAAGAGATAAAATAAAATCAATCTCAAGCATAAAAATCAGAGCATGGTGAAGTCATAGACAATCATGATCAAGATATACTAATAAAAAACAATAGGAGAAGGGTGTAATGACAAGTTTATAAAGCTACATTGTCAATGTAGAACATCAAATTTTTAAAAGAAGCATGTTAAAACACAATATAGTTGGTAAAACAAATAAAATTGATAAACAGTCAAAAAATAGTTTTACCAACTTGAAATCCAAGAAAGAAACTCCAAAACATAATATTATATGAATTAAAACTCTAGTTTTGGAAGGAAGAGATATACCAATTGTAATAAAAGATTTCAATCAAGGATTTCAGTCAAAAGCCCATAAGGATTAGATAATTGTAAATTAATTGATATTAAAAAAATACCAATTGAGATAGTTGGAAGATATAAACTTAATACCAATTGAAATATAAACTTGAAACATTGATCAAAAAGCTATTTGAAAGTCAAAATTGTCCACAAATAAATAGTAGAACAAATAATGAATGATTAGTGAAATAGAGCAATTGATATAAAATAATCTCTTTATTTGCAAAATCTATTTGCTTACCTAAGTTAATGCATTTGAACTCAATTACCTTATCATGTTATGTGAACATCTTTTAGATGAACATGAAGGTTAAGGAGAAAATTACTTATGAAAGAGACATTCAACCAACTTGAATGCTCCCCCTCAAAGTATTACCAATATAGATAAACAAGAATTTTAGGTAAGTCCTCAATAAGAAGAGCCAAATCAATTAAGCATATAAGGAAAGCTAAAACAATGAAAGCACAATAGTCATCAAGATAAGATATAAAAATTAATATTAACAAGATGACTTATTTAATCCATATAAAAGAGAGAGATAAATAATAAAGACACTTGCATACACTCTCATAAATCTTTCACAAATAAAAATATCATGACCACAATAATAGGATATGAAATTAAAGAATATGGGTCCATGATGAACTAGGTATACGACATATTAAAGGGTATAATTAATTGAATAACTTGATTTGCCCCCCCCTCAAAATATGCGTATATAGTTCCAAAGCACTTATAGCATAAAATATATAACTAAAAGATTTGGGGGTAAATCAACTATGGATTTCTCTCCCTTGCTCAATGCATATAAGGCTACGATATCGTCAAAAAACAAATAATATCATCTTTAATCAAGAGGAAATATCCAATTAATAGCTGCTAAAGATGAAAAATAAAAAGAATATTCCAATTAAGCACATATAATCAAAAGATGGCATACATTAGTCTATATAGAAGGATCTCATATTTAAATATGATAGATCAATGTTTGTTATCTTTTGAGAAAATATCATCATGAAAAGAAATAAAGTAAATTAAGAACAATCATGATGATAGACAAATATAGCACAAAAATAAGTAAAAATAAAACACAAATATCATGTCCATGATTATCTAATTAAAAAAGAATCAACCAATTTAATGCTTTGCTTGGACTAGGTATGTTTTATCACATATGAACTCATCAACCAGGTAATATCCAAACTTTGCTATTTCTAAATGAAAGACCAATAAAGTTCAAATAGCAAAGACACTATGCGATAATCCATGAGTAGTCAAAGTAGAGTAGTAAATTAACTTGACATTTACAAAATTAGATAGTTTAGGACTACTCAATCATTAGGATCATTCATAAAGAAAACAAATGAATAAATATGATCCAATGAATCTCATCAAGAGAAAATCACAAATAAAAAAAAATCTCACAAATCAATGAAAAATATGGAAAAGAGTCATTCTCATTTAAATAATTACAAATTCAATTAAAAAGAAATGTAAGTGATAATAAGATAAAATCATGACTCAAAATAAGAGAAATTTAAGAGATACTAATGACTAATTTAGAAGGAAGTTAAAGTAAGGAATCACAAACCTCTTTTGAAAAACAAGATCTAATCAAATGTTTGTCAAACTATAGTTTTAGAGAATAAGACATACGTATCTAAAATAGAATACAAATCACATCAAGACAATTCATACATCTTGTTTTTGAAAACTAGCATATCATATAAAGATTGAAACAAAAACAATAGCTAGAAGAGTAAATGTCAACATAGATTATATAGCTTAACAATATATTATAACTAAGCAAGCTACATAACTAATTAAGATTAATGAGGTAAGTCATTAACAAGATAAA
>JANAVB010005401.1:0-69455 GCA_029216955.1 Iris pallida
TCTGAACTTTTATAGGTCAAATTAGGGCATAATAAAATTCTCTACTATATGGAACCATCAAAACTTGAAAATAATAAGATTAAATAGATCAAAACCCAAAAAATCCGAAAATGACATAAACTTAGATCTACAAGCAATGAGCCATGGAAATTAGAAATGCCAAGTACTAAAGTGCTTTAGAATGCTGTGAAGAAGAGAATGGAACAATAAAATTTGGGTTCCTCCATGAAGCAAGATGCACTTGACTAAGCTCTCTCTCTCTCTCTCTCTTACAGGTTGGTGAGGAGTTAATGGAGGAAGAAGAAGATTAATGAGGAGAGAGGAAGGAGAGGGGGGTTAATAAATAGGGATGGTGGTGGTAGGTAGGTGGGTTGGTTCTCAACCAAAACCGAACCAAGCCTAACCAATACAAGCCAAACCAAACCAAGATGAACCATGGCCAAGCAAATGGAAATACCCAATAAACCAAGCAAGGAGACATGCAATACAAGATAAAATACGTACACGTATTCCAAAATACGTAATATGAACTATAAGTATTACAGACTTGGACCTTCAGCAGGATCCATCAGCAGTAGAGGATGTCACTCCTATAGTTTAGGCTAGATAGCTTTGACTTCTATCTTACTTTGATGTCTTGTCTTATTGGATACTTTTATATTATATTTGGGATCTTATTATTATTCTGGATTTTGTGGAGATGTTATCTTAGACATATAGACTTCTTCTCCTGTTGTATTTTATTTGGCGACTTTCATATATATCTATCTATCTTATTGCATTTTCTACCTTAGCTGTGATTGAGTTATACATTTCTATATTGTCCTCTATTCGGAGCGTATATATTGTACAGGTACCTTATAATTGTTAGATGTATGTAACCTAGGACAGCGTTCTACCGTCGACACTGCGGCGTAGGCTGGACGTACCCACTTCTCGTGTCCTTATACTGGGTACGGGTCATGATACCAGTCATATATTTTCTTACCATATATGTTCCAAAATAGGATTGATGCACTCCCCGAGCTTCTCCGACACAGGGATGACGCTCGTCGCACTCCGGGGTATTCTCCACATAGGTTGGGAACCCCACCCACTCCAACATAATATACATGGATTGAAAAGATATTTTTGTCACATTGTATCGAAACATTCTTGCAAGAATCTATCTAATAGAGATCAATTTAGGATTACACGATTCTTGATTGGTTGAAAAAGAAAATACATGCAACATTTAATACAACATCTACACTCTAATATTTAATTCGATATAAATCAGTGTTTTAACCGGTTCAACATCTTGACCCGCGAGTCGGTAATTTTTTGAGCTGGGTCAGTGTTGACCTACTATTTTTTCAGAACCAATTGTAAATAAATATTTTTGTAGAAATCAGTATCTTAACCCAGTGGTTCAACCACTGGTTGAACCAGTCTGGCCTGACACAGTCCTTTTTTGGATGAATCTCCAGTTCGATTCTACCGTTGTTAGCAAATGGCCACAACATATCAATTATTAAATTTTGTAAAATCATTATTCTTATTCTTTATAAATGAATGTCATGAAGTTGCAAACAAACAATATATTTATATTTATATCAATAAAAGTTGCAACCAAATATCCTCGTTACAACATACAAATAATGAATTAGTAAATTCGAAAATATTATTTTGTACAACTAAATAATGTATTTACAACAACAAATACTGCATGTAAATAAATATATCATTGTATTCAATTTGTTGGCCACCAAATATATAGTCCAAGGAAAGGTAGAAATGGGAGTATATTTTTTTAATGTATTTAACTATTTGATATTTTCGTACACTATGTTCCACTATGGTAGTCCAATAGAAGCAAGTCCTACGGCCAATTCAGCAGCAATAATGGAAGCGACAAGAATAAGTGGATTCATGATAATGATAAGTAGCTCGTACTAAAAAATGGTTAATGATACAAGTAACTAATAAATTATTACCTATTTGATCTTTCAAATCTAAGTCAGTAACTAAAGGCTTCGAATGGAAATAAAAAATTACATAGGAATAACCCTACCACAGCCCTCAAATACATCTTTTTTCACAATTTTATAGGTTATTTTTCTCGTAAGTCTATTTTTCCTCCTACAACTCTAATCGTATATATGTAAACCTCGACTCGAATTTGGACATGTGTAGCAGATATGTCCCACCTTAGCCACTTAGACTAGAGATGATTGATGCTAAACCAAATTATATATATATATATATATATATATATATATATATATATATATATATATATATATATATATATATATAAAGGAAAATTATACAATACATCCTCCCTTTTGGGATGTATCGATACATCCCAAATCTGAACTATTGGATGTTGATCCAATGGTTTAGATTAAATAACGCAGGAGACATCATTTAATGTTGTTTTTGACTTTTGACCTCTTGTTAACTTGCTATAGCAGGTCATTCTTTAATACAATTTTTCAATGAACACCCTAAATTAACTACTTTCTCTTTCGTCCATCTAATTTAATATTTTGTGCAACTACGTATATATAATAATAATTGTGTGTCGGCCGGAAAGGAAGGACACAATGTGTCCAGGTCTGTAGGTGATGTAGATGACGACATGATGTAGACGACGACACCACTGATGCTCCGATAGCTGGTGGCGATCTAGATGATGACACCAACGACGACAAGGACGAAAATCCTGTCGGCAATGTGGATAATAGTAAGGGAAGAATTCAGAGGAAGAAGAGGGGTAGGAAGTCGATAAAAGTCCGTTCTCTCAAATCTCTTCTTTCAGTAAATTAAATCCAAGGAGGACACAATCCCAAATTTTAGTTATTGCTTAATAGAGTCTGCTTAGTTATTATAAAATTATGGTATTGTTTTTGTAACATTTTCATCTTTAGTCTCATATTTTTTATGAATATGTGTTCTATTTGATTTTGATTTAGTAATCCTTCCGTAATTTATTTTTTGTTTCATCTAACAATTTAATATTTTGGTTATAAAGCTACAAGCCATGGTGGTGGTGGTGGAAGGAGAAATGAAGATGAAGAAAGAAAGAAGAAGATGTCCCGGTTCGTGGTGAACGTCGTCGAGCCCTCCTCGAACAATGAAGATTACCAGCGGAATTAAACCTCTTCTAGAGTTCCTCAAATTGTTAATCATTATAACCTCTCATGATAACTTAGTAGATTCTTTGTCAGTCCCGAAATTTATTTGTCTTTCTATCTTCCTCATTTTGTATTTTTTTTCTTGTTTTATATACAATAGTTGTTTCAACTATTATTTATTCTGAAATACATAGAATAGTTTTCTTATTTCATTTTGTAGTACTGAAGAAAGATGTCAACCCATATGGAAGATATAGAAGAGGTAGAAGATTGGATGCCAGCTTCAAATAAAACCTTAATTTCGCGTATGATGCACAGGTTTGAAGAACATCTATCAAAAATTTCAGATCAACTTATTTCAATCAATTCTAAGCTTTGTTCAATTGAACTTGAACAAATGAATATATCTCGACGTTTGGAAAAGATGGAAAAATCTTTCGCTTTCAAGAAGGCATCTTCATTTAGAGTAATTAATATTGTGGAGGAGGTTAACGTTGAATCTTCTGATGAGGACGAGAAGCTGAAGAAAGCTGATCAAACAATCCAGCAAATTCTCGATATAATCCCTCTAGAAGAAACTGACATTAGCCGTTCTTCGAAAAGAATGCAAGAAAATTTAGTACCGGTCACACCTTTGAAAAGTCTAACAAGAAGTTCAACCTCAAAGCCTGGCCAGTGTCCTAGTAGTTTTTCGAGTTTTTACAATTATATTTTTGCGGATGGTAAACCTGACAAGTAAGTAATATGAGTTTTCATTTCATTTCAATAATTTTTTTTCCTAATCTATTCGTTTCTTTTCTTAGCAAAATAATATCATCTTGCAACAAGATTTATGTGAGTCGGGCTGAGATGAAGTCCTTTGCTCCAGGAAGGAGAATTAAAGATGGGGTATGTAGATAGTATATTTTTTTTAGATGCCATCTATGTTTACTTCGATGAAATCGCTGATTTTTTTTTAATGAGATACTCAGATTGTAACCCTTGTCTCTGCTCTTCTCACCGCAGAGGAACGGAGAAGAACTATCAATAAAGCTAATGTATGGTATTTACCAATAAAGTTAACGGTGAGTGAGCATTTTATTCTTTAATGATTATGCATTAATAATTTTTTCGTTTGTTTGTCGTTCGTAATGTATTAATTGATGTATATGTAGAGAGCAACGTTACCTCCATCTAACAAACCACTTCATGAAATATGGAAGAACAAATATTTCCAGGATATCTTTAAGCATTTGTAACGAGGTATTAATCTATTTCTGTTTAAATTTTAATCCTAATTTTCTGAAAATTGATTAATTTGTTTTACCTAATTTATCTTGATTCAGATATACATATCCATTTTTTTGTTTGACCACTATAATCTTGCAAGAGTTATGGTTAAGACAAAGGCTGTTGAAATTTTGGACACTTGTATCTACAGATGAGGCGATTTATAACAAACCAGTCATAAAAGAAATAGTAAGCTCATATTCATAAATTTTTATGAATTGCGTACTAGATTCGCGGTATACTAATACATATTGTATTCTGGTAATTGTAGCTTTCAAATTTGGATCTCTTTCTCGAGGAAGAGATTTTGAAGTTGAGAGATGCTAGGTTCAACTTTTCTACCTTCTCCATAATCCGTCGTCCTTATGTTCCCCGCCAAGACAATACATTTGATTGTGTTATTTTTGTAATTTTATTCATGAAAGACGGATGTAGTTTGGACTTCCGTTCTCTTAATGTAAGTCTGAAAATATGTCGTCAAATACTTACACTTTTTAGAACAATATTTTTGATGTTATGTTTGTTATATGCAGTTTGATTCAGAATTGGAAAGACGCAAAGTTGCTGTATGGATTGCATCTTCAAAAAACAATGAAGAAGAATCTAAATTACGCAACAATATAATTAAGCAGCAAAGGTCGAAAGGAGTCCACTCTGACGGATGAAAATAGAAGACGATGAATTTTTTTTCTTCTTTTATCTTGTGAATTATGTTCATTTATTTTGTAACAAATGGTTAGGAATAAAGTTTTATGGAGTTATAATCTTCTTAAAATGTGGGATAAAAATTATATCAAAATGTTCATTTGTTTCATAATCTTGCTGACATATAATCTATCTTTGAGAAAATTTATCAAATGCCCAAAAACCTTAAAAGTTTTATGAAAAATCTACCGCAAAATGATATTTTATCGCGTACCCAGAATTAGCAAAATATATATAAAAGGGTGCGGCATAACCTTTTTGCCCTTCTAATTTATTGAAAACACCCACAAAATCTACTATTCAAAACAAAAATGTTTCGATTCTTCCTCTTCTTCCATACGCTGCTTATTTTCGAATCTAGGTTTTATCCTCCAAAATCTTCAAACCCTACTTCAAAAACTCGTCAGTGACTCTCCATTCACAATTTTTACACCATGTCGCAATCATCAGTATCAAATGGAACCCCAGTTAGAGAAGAGGAAGAAGATGTAGATATGCAAGAAGAGAGAGCTATTGTGAAGAGATTTAAGAAGGTTGCACATAAGCCAAAGGCTATTAATCAAGAAGAAGGACAAAAAGAAGGAATAACTATAAGTTCTGTTCATGATTCTGTTAAAATTCATGAGAATGGTCATTCTTCGTATTAAAATACAGGAGAACGACCATTCTCCGTGTTAAAATCACGGGGAATGACCATTCCCATGTTAACATGCAGGGGAATAGTCATTCTCTGTGGTTAAATCATGGAGAATAGTCATTCTCCGTGTTAATATCATGGAGAATTGCCTTTCTCCTTGTTAAATTGACGGATAAATTCCATTCTTCGTGTTGACTTGACGGAGAATGGCCATTTTCTGTGTTAAAATACAGGAGAATTGTCATTCTCCGTGTTAAAACCACGAAGAATGGCCATTTCCCGTGTTAAAATACAGGAGAATGGTCATTCTCCGTGTTAATATTACGAAGAATTGTCATTTTCCGTGTTAAATTGACAGAGAATGACCATTCCTCGTGTTAAAGTACTGAAGAATGGTCATATTCTCCGTGTTATAATCACGGAGAATGACTATTTTTCGTATTAAAATACAGGAGAATGGTCATTCTCCGTGTTAAAATCACGAGAAATTGACATTCTCCGTGTTAGATTGACGGAGAACGGTTGACAGAAATCTAAATTTTTGATTTTTTTGTAGGAAAAAAACTTTCAGGAATAAAGATTCAAGAGTTTTTCGTTCTTCTTTCAAGACGATGGTAACTCTTATGGATGATGTCAAAAAAGATGGCGGGCGTCTTCCCGAGCTAGTTATTGATTCTTTGAAGAATACCGATTTCTATAATTTTGTCGAGGTATTCTACAACAACAAAGTTGGCATACAAGAATTATCCAAGGTTTCAAAAGGTCTTGAGAAATTGATAGAAACTTATGTGGAATACAAATATGGCATCGAATACTTTCAACTGAGCACTACTGTAAAAATAGTGCCAAGTGTGGGCAATATGGCAGTCATTTTCAGTCTGCCTCTAAAGGATGATAGAGAGGATGATGCTAATTACAGAAGATTGATCATGGAAAAACAACAGCATCCCACATTACCAACATCGTTGAGCCTATGTAGAGATCACTTCACAAGATTGCTAGCTAATTCCAAGGGCAAACACTCAGAAGTCACGAATAAGGAAGTGAGAGGAAAGTTATTTGAATTGTTACCACGGCTTCGTGGCAGAGATAACGCTATTAATCCAGATGATTTGGCCAAGCTAATAATCTTTCACTTATCCCAAACAATATTCTTCACAAAGTCTGGCGGTTCAAATTTGCCGTACAGATTCTTGGCCTTGGTAGACAGCATAGAAGTTATCAACAGTATATGCTGGCCAAGGTTAATCTTGGAGTATGTCATGGAGAGCATCAAGAGGACTACAAGTAAAACTAAAGGAAGGATTAAAATGGAAGGTTGCACAATATACTTCCTCTATTGAATTGCGAAACATAGTACCCTTGTGGAAAGGAAGTCCATACCAATACGTGAATATCCGAGATTTTACACATGGAATGGGTACGAAATCTCGGTCTTCCTCAAACGCGAATATCATATTAAAATGGGATCGAAATAGATATTCAAAGATTTGGTTATAGCTGTTGGAAAAGAGGAAGGCCACCTAGAAGAGGATGCTGAACAAGAGAGACCCCAAGAAGGTGGGAATGAGGATGCTGAACAAGAGAGACTCTGAAATGAAGTCCAATAAAATGAACATCTCCGCGATGGAGGATTTGATACGAGAATTGGAGGAATTACGAAAAAAGAAATCTCTGTTTATTATTGAGAATGAGAAACTCCATGAAAAGGTTCAAGAACTGGAGGCACAAGGAGCCCAACAACATGCAATGAACATTGTGATAGAGGGGCCAGTGCAACTCCTTGCGAAAAGAGAACTCTTAGATTATTGATGAGAATGAGAAGCTTCATGAAAATGTTAAAGAGCTATAGGCACAAGGTAAAATTTTCTCTTTTTTTAAAGTTCTGATTTGTAATTTTCTGTGTCAAAATCATGGAGAATGTCCATTCTTTGTGTTAATATCACGGAGAATGACCATTTCCCGTGGTCTATGCAGGATAATGGCCATTGATCTCCATTGTAATATCACGAAGAATGGTCATTCTCCGTGTTAAAATCACGGAGAATGGCCATTCTCCATTGTCATATCACGTAGAATGTCCATTCCCCGTGTTAAGATCACGGAGAATGATCTTTTTTTCCTTTTTTTAAAAAGTATATATTGATTGATAACATACTTTTCATTGTTGTTTATTTTATACCAGTTCAATCAACCGAGAAGCTCAAAGAGGCAAATAAAATGCTCATTAATGAGAAAAGCAAGATTCAGCAATAAGTTGAATCATTGCAGAATGAAGCCATGATAAAGGATGGAAAGATCGTTGATCTCAATGCCATGGCTGCAGCATTGCAACTTGAGGAGACTCGACCAGCTGCTGAAGAACAAGCTACTGAATATGCTGCTCCAAAAGAAGTCACAATAAGATCAACGGGAAAAAGAGGTTGAGAAGACCATCACCGACAGTAGCCGATGAAGATTTCACTCCCATGGGGAAGAATATAATAGCAGCAGAGGCTAATAAAAAGTGGAAGACAAATGCCGCTACGAAACCAAAACCTCTAGCCAAAATCGGAGGACGAGAAAAAAATTAAAAAGGCAGAATCGAAAGAATCTGCTAAACCCAAGATGGACCCAAAGACGGCTGAACTAATAAGAAATGGAAAAATACTGAGGAAAAGTAATGACCTCCATCTTTGGGGGGATGCGGATGAAGAGCTGAAGAAGCCTTACAGGAGCATCGTAGTCCCAAGAAAGATGAGTCTAGAGTATGTATTCTGAACTCGACCAATCTCCGTCCAATTAATAAAGGAGAATGGCCGTTCTCCATGACAGTTGGACGGCGAATGATCATTCTTCGTGTCTATTGGACGGAGAATGATCATTCTTCGTGTCTTTTAGACGGCAAATGACACTTTTTTTTCTTTTTTCTTTTCTTTTTTAGTCTTTTTTACAATTATATCCTGAGAATCTCTATTAAATTAATCTAAACTAAATTTATGTGCAGTGATATTGTATATATGAATGACCCGAAAGAGGAAAAAAAGATAGTTGCGGTCATCCTGTCAGCAAAAGACATACAAGACATACTCAACTATGAAGACATGGAGGCTGGCATACTCAACGTAATAATAAAGAAGATGAAAGAAGTTCAAGACTTGAAAAGAAACTACGTACAACCAAGTTCACAGGGCGCACAATGTAAGTGGTCTGCATTCATGTTGTCCAACACAATGGTAAGAATCAAAACTGAAAAATCCCTATTCATGTATACACCGATGAAAAATGATGTAAAAACTTACTAATGATATTGTGTTTTGTTTTTAGGAAACAGAGAATCGTGGAGCTTGCATTTGAACCTAAAGTAGCATCCGGCGCCGTTGAAAATTTTAAACAAAATGTAGAAGACTTCATCATGGGTTTAGAGGACGACATAGAGTGGCTATTTATTCCACTCTTTAATGAAGGCTCCAAACACTATGCGCTGCTCACATTCAACTTGAGCTCCACCGAATGGACACAGTATAACTCCATGTGGCAAAACACGTACAAAAAGGGCAAGAAGGATGGAGAATTAATGAAAAAGACCATAGAGCCTATCGTTAGGAGGAAAATTTTGACGATGAGGGAAAGAAGTCCAGTGATGATGGAGTATGAGAGCACAGATCTAAAATGTTCTACACAATGCCCACAACAACTAGCACCCAACTGCCTTTTGTACACGACATTTTATATGAAGTGCTTGATGAATCCTCCCTTCGAATTCCCAAGAGAAGAAGACAAGGTCGTTCACCAGATGGTTACAAAGACGAGGTTGGAATAGGCTAAGAAGTTGCTTTCAAGTAAACCACATGTAATAATGCTATAAGTACCAACCTAGCAATGACATTGTAAACAACAATGTAAATGGGCAAATAACTTCTTTTAATATCTTTTGTTTGTCTTTTATTCTTCTGTCTTCGTCTTTTGTAACGTCTTCCTTGTCCTTTATAATAAAATTATTTTTGAATTACATTTAAATTGTTTTATACATATCATTTTTTGAATGGCTATTTCCCGTGTAAATCTCACAGAGAATGGTCATTTTTCGTGTTAAAACCACGGAGAATGGTCATTCTCTGTGTCAAAGTCACGGAGAATGACCATTTCCTGTCTTAAAATGCAGGAGAATGACCATTCCCCCTCTAAAAAATCACGTAGAATGGCCATTCCCCGTGTTAAAATTTTGGAGAATTACCATTCTCCGTGTTAAAATCACGGAGAATGGCAATTCCTCGTATTAAATGCAGGAGAATGGTCATTCTCCGTGTTAATATCACGAAGAATTGTCATTCTTCTTGTTAAATTGACGAAGAATTGTCATTCTTCGTGTTAAAATTGACGGAGAATTGTCGTTCTCCTCATTAAATTGACGGAGAATTGCAAAAAAAAAGTTGGATAAATGAAAAAAGAAAAAAATAGTACATAATGATAATTAAATCAACGACGGTTCATTTGATTCCATTGGCACTCGCTATCTCACTTTCGTACTTTGCAATTATGAAAATCGTGACCCAATTTTCTACAAACTCTAACAATTCTAGGCTTAGGGATAGTCTGACTTACTTTAGTCTGGCTTGATCTCCCTTGAGAAGGCCTTTCTTTTATTGCTACCGGATTTGACTCTTTAAAAGATTCATGCACTCCATGAACTGCATCAGCAACTATTTTTTCTTCTTCACCAATATCGGTCACCATTTTTTGCAACTCAATCAGCACAGACGACATCAACTATGTTCCCTTTTCTTGAATTTTGCTTATTTTTTACAATAATACGTAAACAGATTAACTTGTTCATTAATACCACCATACCTTCTGCTCTCAATATTGTCTGGGTGGATGAATCTCCTTTCTGTGCCAGGTCCGGAGAGATAACTCTCTTTGCAATCCTTGAGCCAACGAGTTTTTATCAAGTTCTTTGGAATTAAGGGTGAGCAAATACCGACCGATACGGAAAAATCGATCGAATACCGAATAAAAATATTCCAAAAAATCGAACCGAAATTATGTACCGATACCGAATTGTCGAACCGACTAAATTACGGTATAATGGTAATGGTAACGGTTTGAGTGTAATACCATACCGAAAATATCGAACCGAACCGATTCACACACACACACACACACACACATACACACACACACACACACACACACACACACACACACACACACACACACACACACACACGCACACACACATTTTTTTATGTTGTTCATGATTAATTTTACACTACTCATTTTTTTATCTTTGTTTTGGTTGGTTTCCTAGAACTTGGAATAGATTTTAGTGGACTTGAATTTATGTTAAGAATGCTAAGAATTGAGTTTTTGATCTTTTGAGCTTATGGTTTTGTTTTTTTATAGAATTTTGAAGTAAATTTTGGTTACTTAAACTTATACTAAAGATTAAACTTAGTGACCGCGTTTGATATTTTAAGCTCATTTTTAGGTGTTTGCGACTTGTTACATATTGTTCTAATAATTTTGATTAATTGTTTGGTTGGTAGAGGCTTGGCTTTAAAATTATTGCTTCCAAAAAAGTAAAAAATATATATTATAGGTTAAGAGGTTCTACAATATTAAGTGTGTTAATTGATCAAATATTAATTGGTAAAATACCGATATCGAACAAAAACCGACCGAATACCGATTTAACCGAAATCGAAAAAACCGATTCTAAATGGTACGATATTGGTATTGATTTTTTAAATACCGATTTTAAAAAATACCGAAAAAATTGACCAAATATCGACCGATTATACCGACGCTCACCCCTATTTAGAATATATGCCAATTGCAATCTCTTCATTGTTGAAAAATATACCTACAAGGAATCTCCTTGGTCTCCATCCACAAGCAGTTACAGTTTATGATGTTGTCGACACGATAAAATGTAACCTTCCGGTTGATACTGTTTGGCGGCAAATACTTTTGGATATTGCAAACTTCTGCATCTCTTATGATGTGATGGTGGAGAATAGTATATTTATTATAACGTGTGATTTCCTTCCTTACCTCTATAAACACATTTTTTAGTATAAATTGCTGCAAATTGATCTTCTATTACGGCCATGCTATTTTTTACAACTGGTGTTGAGAGTTTATCAATGACATGCTTACTCATCTGGCCGTAACGTAAGGCCGCCAAACCGTGGTCACAATGTTGAAGGGCCTTCCATAGTGGCAGATTCTCATTCAAATTTTTTTCAGAAATGCGTTCATTGATTCACATCTATTTATTGCAGTAGAACCGCCAAAATAATTTCTACGTAGGAATGTGTCTGCCCATCGCTCCCTCGTTCTATACAATTAATGCAGTGGTCTACTCATTGTTCTCTACATTATAATTCCTTAGCATCTGTTGCCAACGGTTTTCAAATTCTTCGACTGAATAGTACCTGTTTAGAAAACGTGGACAATAAATAAAGTTTTAATATTGTAACAACAACACACTTCAAAGTAAAGTACCAAGTGTGAGATGTACCTTTTAATCAGAATACTCAATTCTTTTGCAAAACTATCTCGGTGTACATGTTTGGTTGAATTGTTTAGGATATGCCATAAGCACGTTCGATGAACTACGCTGGGCATTAAATCCTCAATTGCTTTATTCATGGCTCTGCAACCATCCGTGAGAACCGTCTCTGGTAATTTGCCATTCATACACTCTTAGAATTTTGTAAAACCTAAGAATATGTCTCAGTAGACGCATTATAGATCAATGCAAACCCAAACACATAAGTCATTGCATGATTATTTGTACCCACTAGAACCACCAACGGCATTTGACATCTATTTGTTTTATACGTAGAATCAAATGCTAGTAAATTTCCAAATAATTCGTAATCGAATCGACTTGCACCGTCAGCCCAAAAGAGATGGATTAATCTGAAATCTTCATCTATCTTGTACGCGTAAAAAAAATCTGGGTCAATGCCCTCTTTAGCTTGAAGATATGTAAGTATTATCGTAGCATCAACATCGTCTAGTGCTCTACTATCTTTAGCTAAAGCATTGTATAAATCTTTTTTCGTCCATCCAACCTTATCCCAGCCACCATTCTGGTGGACAAATAAATTCTATACCTCTGAAGTCATCATCCCGAATTGCTTCATAAGCTTAGTTTGTTCCAATTATATGGGTGATATCTTACGATAGGATCTCAAAAAAACGGTTTCAAAATCATTCGCCAGATTATGGTTGTGATGTACTCGAAATTTTTTGACAACCCACAGATTTGTAGAAATGGTGTACCCAATACGAAAAATTGCTTTACAACCACTTCTGCTTTCACTTCTTGGCTTACGAACCCTGTTAGGATCTCCAATGTATTTTTCTGTCTGAATCTCGCATTCGAACAACACCAACTACGAACCATCAGCATCCAGATTTGTTTTTCTTTACTTTGTTCTTTCTAACACTGAAACCAATTGTTTTTTAATATATCCGATAGAATGTCTCTGCTTCTTCAATAGAGTTGAACTGTAAGCCAACAATATCTTCATCTAAGAGATCCCTTGGGTCTTTGTTAATGTTGACAGACCGTAATATTTTTTTATCGTCGCTCCATCGAAATCAAATTGTCACTCCCGTTTTCCGTTATACGTATTTTCAGTGTACGTATGCGGATTTTGACCCGTATTTTATTTACTGTATTTTCATATTTCTTTATTGCTTGCCTTGATGTATCTTGACTAGGGTTGACCTTGGGTTGGGTTGGCCCAACTTGTCTTGTTTTGGATGGCTTAGTTTGGTTTATTTTGATGGTTGGTTCAACATGTTGAACCATCCCCTCTCTTTATAAAACCCAACCACTCCTTTCTCTCTCTTCATTACTTCTATTTATTTCTTCTCCTTCTTCTCCATTACTCTCCCACCAACCTAGAGAGCTTAGGCAAGTTCAACTTGCTTCATGATGGATCTTCCATTTTATTGTTCTATCTTCTTTTCTACATGATTCTAAGCATCTTTGGAACTTGGAGTTTTTGGTTTGGACGGATGGATCCTTGTAGATCTAAGTTTGTGCCATTTTTATTTTTTTGGGTTTTGATCTATCAAACTTACTTGTTTTCGAAAACTAATTGTTCCATGTGGTAGAGAACTTAATTCTACACAATTTTGACCTTTGAAAAGTTAGATTTCGACTTGTTTTGAGGAAGTTATGGCCAAGTAAGATTTGGAACTCTTCTATGTTCATCTGTCCTGGTTCTGGCAGGGACGACGCATAGTGCCTGGCCGCATAGCTACATAGTGCCTGGCCGCATAGCTGCATAGTATATAGCCGCATAGCTGCATAGTGCATAGTCGCATAGCTGCATAGTGCATGGCCGTATAGTGCCGTAGACCGCATATTTAGCTGTTTTATGTCCTATTTGGCTGAATTGTTGCCAGGATTTCTTCCAACTCCCAACATAAAAGTTATAGATCTTTTTCTTAGCTTCAAGAATATGTTACTAGCTATTTTATGCAAGTTTATCTCATTCATGATAATGTAGGGATAGAACACAATAGTGGCCCATCGTGGCGCACTCTTGACAAGCAATCTTGGCATGATAATGACATAATAGTGGCCCGTCATGGCACACTCTTGACAAGTAAACCTGACATATAATCTTGAATGCTGTGCGGCGGCCATCTCGACCTGCTAATTAATAACTCGTCTTGACACCGTGGGTGATGGTTCTTGAATGTGCTCGTATAAGCTACCAGTCTCGTCTCGTATTATGTCTAGGACTTGCATTCCTGGTTACCACGGTCAGGAATTCCTACTAAATCTGACTAGATTAATAACTAGATTGATCAAAGTAGCTCATATAGAGAGATGTTTCCAGTTACAGCCGATCCCGTTATCCCGGCCACACCAGATGGACTTGTAGCCTGCCGACGAGTAGGACACATTTCCAGCCCACTGTCATGTGGGGCACTTCTTAAAACAAGTACTATGCACACTGTCATGTGTTACACTCCAAGTCACCTAATAATTCTTGATAACTCTTGACATGAACCTCGCCTGGATAACCTGGATAGCTGTAGGGCTTGTGACTGCAGAAACGTCTCATTGCATCTTGCTAGTAACTAGGCTTGTGATAACCCTAGTTAGTTAAAGTATCAAGCCGTACTCTTTGCTTGGCCGTGAATGTTGGATGGAGTCCAATCCTGTCTAGTCTTGTCTAGATTCAGTACATGACTATCTCAGGACATGTTTGCTTACGCTTTACTCTTGGTGATAAATGGTTAGAGACCAGGTTCTGTTCAGGCGAAGGGTTACAACCCCGATCCTTATTTGGTTTACGGATTGTAATCTGGCTTCCGAAATAGTTCATCGTCCCCTCGTCATTTATTGCCCTATTTATATTTCATGTCTTCTTGTCATTATTCTGCTTTATGATCTGACCTGCTGGTTTTAGTCCTTAAGTGAAGCCTCCTTTGTGGCACTTGCTCTTTCTTGGGTCTGACCCAACTGATTTTGTATAGCCAGATTTCGGAGTAGCTCCCGAGGATCTCCCAGCCTTTCTACTAGATGGTGAATACTAGAAGAAATCCTGGCAACGAGTGGGTTTATTTTGCTCTCCCGTTCTAATTATAAAATTATTCTTTTGAGGCGTTTAGCCGCCGAGCAAGTGTTTGCTCATGTTGAATACTTTACTTACTGTCTGCCTCCGGGCTGTAATATGATTAACAAATCCTAGGGTTGATCATGTATGACTGAAACTTTTGCTAGTCCTCACATTTTGTATGACTAGCTTCATGATTATCTGAATATGTAATATTTGGGACGCACTACAAAAAAAGTGTCTTTTTGGAACGACACTATAAGGAACACTAGTCTAAAAAGTCCTAAAAGTATAATTCTAGGGACGACTATATTTTTAGTAACAAAATGTTGCTTTTTTTTGGGACAGATTGTGAAAATGGATAACTATTTGGGACTGATGAAAATTTTTGTTCCAAATAATACATATTTTCGTCCCAAATATGTTGGCGGGAATACCACACGTGTGGCGGCTAATTGCCAAATTATATGGGAGGAAAGTTTACCTCCACGTGTTTCCATCGTAACCATTCGATCGGATGGATTAATCCAGACCGTCCATCCCAAAATATATTTTTTATAGTCGATAGGACTTCTCTTTCTTTCCGATCAAAAAACTTTCTCTTCCTCTCTCTTTCCGATCAAAAAATGTCGATAGAACTGCTCTCTCTCTCTCCGACCTAGGTGATCCAGTGTTGCTGCTCTTTTTTCTCTCCGACCATTGTTCCGACCTGGTGCTCCAGTGTTGCTGCTCTCTCTCTCTCTCTCTCCCCGACCATTGCTCTCTCTCTGTCCGATCTTCCAACCCTAGGTGCTCCATTGCTGCTGCTTGGTATACTTCCTCCAATCTTTAGAATTTTTTACCAAAATGTTTTAGTCTTTGCCCTAATATTTGGATGCATGTTATTTTGTCCTAGGCTGTTTGCTTGGAATTTGAGTGGTTTACACTATTTACACCGTTTACTCAATTTTTCCTTGAAATTTGAGTGTTTTACATTGTTTACACGGCTGCATGTAATTTTGTCTTAGATTGTTTGCTTAAAATTTGAGGGTTGTACACTGTTTACTGAAATTTTGCTTAAAATTTGAGTGTTTCACACTGTTTACACAGCTGCATGTAATTTTGTCGTAGATTGTTTGCTTAAAATTTGAGGATTGTACACTGTTTACTAAAATTTTGCTTAAAATTTGAGTGTTTCACACTGTTTACACGGCTGCATGTAATTTTGTCGTAGATTATTTGCTTAAAATTTGAGGGTTGTACACTGTTTACTGAAATTTTGCTTAAAATTTGAGTGTTTCACACTGTTTACAGGGCTGCATGTAATTTTGGCCTAGATTATTTGCTTGAGATTTGAGTGTTTTACACTTTACTTAAATTTTTGCTAGAAATATGAGTGTTCTACACAGTTTACATGGCTGCATGTTATTTTGTCCTAGATTATTTACCAATTTTTTATAAACATTTGCTTGAAATTGATTACTTGTCCATAATAAGAGTTATTTACCAATTTTTTGCTCGAATTTAATTACATGTGACACTGTTTATACAGGATTATTTACCAAGATTTTTTTAGGATTATGTACCAATTTTTTATAATTATTTACATGTGACACTGTTCCCGGCTGCATGTTTTTGTCTTAGTTTTTAGCATCAGTTATTTAGGTGATTGTTTTTCTTTTGGGAAGATTTCGGTTTATGAAGTATATCAGTTTATTGAAAAAATTATTTGGTGGCAAAAATATGTTAGAACACCAAAATATGTGCACATTGTCATTTATTTGTGATTATTTGTGAAAAAATAGATTTTTTTTGTGAAAAATTGGGCCACATTTAGACTTGTCAATTGGGCCGGGCCGGCCCATCCCAGCCCGGCCCGGCCCGAACCCCAAATATTGCTTATCATTTGTTTGTCAATGTGTGTTATGCTTGGCTTTAGCACAAGCAATTTGTGCTGTGCTTGGCTTTGGCCAAGCAATTTGTGCTTTGCTTGGCTTGGGTTTGCTTGGGTTTGCTTTTTGCTGTGCTGTGCTTAGTTTAGCTTTTTTTGTGGGTACATGCCAGCCAGTCTTCATGACGGGCGGTGAACGGTGACTGTGTTGTTGAGTCTAAGCCATAGGAGCAAAAATTTGGAGGAGAAGAACGAAATGAATACCCAAATGTATCATGTGCCAATCAAATCTTGGCACGGCCCGGCCCGACCCGAAGCCCACCGTGTCGTGGGTCACGTGCCGGACTGGGCTGAGATTTTTCACCCTTGGCCCGGCCCGGCCCGGCCCGCTATAGTTCATGGGTCGAAGAGGCCCGAGCCCGGCCCACCCAAATTCAGTGTCGGGCCGGCCCGGCTGACTTGACAGGTCTAGACACATTTTCATGGACAGGAACATGAGTTTGAACCTGGCTATGTTCTTTGTAGATTTTAATTTGTCAAATTATTGTGATTATGCGTTCATGTAGGAATTATTGTGATTATTTGTGAAAAATTGGGTTTTCTTGTGAAAAATTGGGACACATTTGCATGGATAGGAACATGAGTTTGAACCTGGCTATGTTGTTTGTAGATTTTAATGTCAAATTATTGTGATTATGCGTTCATGTAGAAATTACTGTGATTATTTGTAAAAAATGGGTTTTTTTAAAAAATTGGGACACATTTGCATGCCCATTCTGGATTGATGTTAAACATATTATAAATGGAGATGAATTTGAACCTGGCTATGTTCTTTGAAGATTTTAGTTTGTTGAAAATCGACATTTGTGAATCATGCTTGAGCTTTTCAGTTGAAATTGGTTATTTGTGCCATGTGTTAGTTCCATGTCAGTAAGTCATAATCAACTTTGGTATATTAATTTCCTTTTTCTAGCTAGTAATTGTCATAATCAATTGGTTATCTATATGCTTATTATTTCTTCTTCTTGGGCACATTAGTACATGGTTACCAATAAGTGTTTGCTCTATTATTAAATTTGTCTTTGCTTGATATATTGCATAAGAATTTTAACTCTAATTTGTTAGAAAGTATATTTTTTTTGGAAACTGAAATGGATAAGACTTATATAGTTGCTGCCTCAAGCTATAGTTGCTGCCTCAAGTTATATGATTTTAATTCTAATTTGCCTCTGTATTTTAATTATTAGAAAGTTATATAGCTGCTGCCTCAAGCTTTTTGCCTCCATTTGCCTCAAATAGAAATTTCAAATTGAATTCTTGAAACAATAAAGATACAACTATTGTTCTGAATATATATTTTGGATGGTGCTAGGTGATAATTGTCTTTTGGAAATTGATATGGATAAGCGTTGGATTGGATCACATGATTGGAATTCAAAGGCATACAAGGATGGGGTCGAAGCATTTCTTAAATTTGCATATAGAACTAAGAATGCTGATACGGTCCATATTTATTGCCCATGTAGTAGATGTGTAAATCGTGTTTATCACAATCGACAGACTGTGGAGGTTCATATAGAGATGTATGGATTTGAAAGGAGTTATATGGATTGGATATATCATGGGGAGTTATTGGGTGGTTTGGATAATAACACCGATAATATAGGAGATGATATGTCAGTTGATGAAAGTGATGCTGGATTAAATGAATGTGCTAATATGACAACAATGGTACGAGAGGGAATGGGATTCTCATGCATGATAGAAAATATGGGTTGCGAGGAAGAGCCCATGGCAGAAGAAAACTTGCGGTCCGATGAATGCATGCCGAAATACTTCAAACTTCTAAATGAAGCAGAAAGCGATTTGTACGAGAGTTATCCTAAGGGTGTCACTGAGCTATCATTTGTTGTCCAACTTTTACACCTGAAGCAACTTAATGGATGGACAAATCGTTCTTTCACAATGCTGTTGGGCTTCTTAAAAAAGGTGTTTTCGTGTGCCAAGATTCCCAAATCATACTATCAAGCCAGTAAGCTAACTACTGACTTGGGGTTCACTTACAAAACATGGGATGCCTGTCCTAATAGTTGTATGTTGTTTCGAAATAAAACTGAGAATCTCGACAAATGTGAGATTTGTGGGGCTTCTAGATATAAAGTTGATCATGCCAACGAGGGTAATCTTCCTCCGGTTGACCAGGGTACTAAAGTTTCTCAAAAAAGGTTCGATATTTTCCTTTAATACCAAGACTGCAACGATTGTTTTGGTCATCGCATACAGCTTCGCTTATGAAATGGCATGCTGAGAAGCGACTAGAGTATGGTGTAATGAGGCATCCGGCAGATTCTCGTGCTTGGAAGGCTTTTGATGATAATAATCCATCCTTTGCCAGAGACAGTCGTAATGTTAGACTTGGGTTAATTACCGATGGATTTAATCCGTTTGGTAATATGAGTGTTGCTCACAGTACCTGGCCTGTTGTAGTCGTCCCTTACAACTTACCCCCGTGGTTGTGCATGAAGCAACCTAACTTAATTTTGTCTATTCTTATTGATGGACCAAAAGGTCCAGGTGATAAGATTGACGTTTATCTGCAACCGTTAGTAGAGGAGTTGAAAGAACTTTGGGAGGTTGGTGTTTCTACTTATGATGCATCAACCAAACAGTTATTTCAACTAAATGTAGCACTGTTGTGGACAATTAGCGACTTTCCTGCATATGCTATGTTGTCAGGATGGAGCACAAAAGGTGAATTTGCTTGCCCTTGTTGTAATAGGGATCATCAAGCTACCCGATTGACAAATGGTGGCAAGTATTGTTACTGGGGTCATCGTAGATTCTTACCGGGGCGCCATAAGTTTCGAAGGGAGAGGGTAACTTTTAATGGCAAATTAGAAATGAAGCCACCACCTTTGACATTATCTGGAACAGAAGTGTTAAAGCAGTTGAATGATCTCAATGTTTTAACTGTATATAAGAAGGAGGACCTCTTTACAAAGAGGAAGAGGGAAGAACAAGAAAAAGAGAGAGCAAAAACACACAATCTGCCAAAAACAAGATTAGATTGGAAGAAGAAGAGCATCTTTTTTGAACTACAATATTGGAAACACAATTTGATTCGCCACAATCTAGATGTTATGCATATTGAAAAAAATGTATGCGATAATGTCATTTTTACTTTGCTAGGTATTAAAGGCAAAACAAAAGATAATATAAAGTCTCGAAAAGATCTCAGAGATATGAAAATTCGATCAGAGCTACATCCTCAACCACGGGGAAGAACTCTAGAGTACTTGCCTCCAGCTGAGTTCACAATGAGCAACAAAGAAAAGGACATTTTCTTGAAAGTGTTGCGAGATATAAAAGTCCCTGATGGTTATTCATCTAATATATCTCGATGCGTGCATACAGAAGAGCGGAGTATGTGGGGTCTTAAGAGTCATGACAATCACATTTTAATACAACAGCTACTTCCTATAGCTATTCGAAGGGTCTTACCAAAGCATGTTGTTAAATCCTTAATTGAATTAAGCAACTACTTTGTGGTGTTGTGTTCAAGTGTAAATAGTATTACAGACTTGAAAAATTTTGAAGATCGTATGGCACTTACGCTTTGTAGTCTTGAGAAGATTTTTCCACCTGGGTTTTTTGATATAATGGAACACTTGCCTATGCATTTAGTGGATGAGTTACAAATTACTGGAGCAGTATTATATCGTTGGATGTATACCATGGAAAGATATTTGCACACCTTAAAACTTTATGTGCGGAATCGTGCTCATCCAGAGGCTTCTATTGCTAAATCAGTATTGTTAGAAGAATGTATGACTTTCTGCTCAAGGTATTTGGACAATAGTACAGAAACCAAAATGAAGCGGCCAAGAAGAAATAATGATGGAGGAAAAAAAATCTGGTCGCGTTGTAGGTAAAGCAGTGCACTTTCGACTTGATCCAATTATGCAAATACAAGCTCATCGATATGTGCTTGCCAACACGGAGGCAGTAGCACCATTCATTGAGTAAGTTTGTCATTCATTGAGTAAGTTTGTCTTGACTAATACCATGATTTATATCCTCTCGTTTAGTTATGTAATTGAAATAAATTTCTACATCTTTATACAGGAAACACCTTGCTGAACTTGGGTCAAAATATCCACAAGCTTCACAACGACACCTTATTAGTCGCCTTCATAATGAACACTTTGTCACTTGGTTTAAGGAGCATGTAAGTAGATGTATCTTTTAATGAACATTTAATATTTTTGACAAATTGCAGTAAAATATCATTATTAAACTTATTTAATATTTTTTAATATAGGTGAAAGGTTTACCAGACGTACAAATATCAGAGGAGATCAGAAGCTTAGCTTCAGGCCCTCTTAAGGATGCTTTGAAATTCAATTCTTACATTGTTAATGGTTTTAGATTTCGAACAAAAAAAAAATTGATCTTCGTAGAAAAACTCAGAATAGTGGAGTCCTCCTAAAAGCAGAACAAATGAGTTATTCTAGTCGGAAAGATAGAAATCCTCTTACAGGGGATGTTATATTCTACGGACAACTGATAGACATTATTGAGATAAAATATTTGAACGGCATGAAGTATGTTTTATTTAAGTGCAACTGGGTTAATCCACGAGTGGGCCAGAAAGTGGATGAGTTTAATTTTACTCTGGTGAACTTCAATCATTTGTTATACAAAGAGAATAGGATGATTGATGAACCTTATATCATAGCATCCCAAGCAGAACAAGTTTGGTATGTTCAAGACCCTCTAGAGTCAGATTGGCATGTTGTTGTTCAGATGTCGCCACGAGACGCATTTGACAAGTACTCAACAATAGTAGAAGATTTAGAAGCTAATAGAGTGGAACCTTACAGCATGCAACATCTGGATGAAGCTCATAATGGATCTTGGGTTAGGCAAGGAGTAGAGGGCTTGGTGGTTGACACAAATATTTGTGATGGTAATGATGACCATGATGACAGTGGTCATGAGTAGCAAGTTTGTAGCTTGATTTGCAACTATTTGTGATGGATATCAAATTACAAACTTGTATCTCTTAGCTATTTTATATCCTTTCAAGTTGTTGGTTGTTTTATCTACTGTGATTGAACGTTGATGAATTTTGCTTATTTCAGTGAATGTTGATTAATTTTGCTTATTTTCTTTACTTCATTCATTCTCAATTTCTATTAGAAAAAATGTTTACAGAAAAGTGGTTGTAGAAGCTATACTATACTTCATTCATCTTGTCATATACTTGCTTCTACATGTTGTATGATAAACATGTTCTGTGATAAACATATATTATTTAGTGCCTCTACTATTTAGTGGCTTTTGGGTGTGCTAGCCATCCTATTGTGGTCATTGTGCTGTTAATAATAAATATCAATAATGTTGTAATGTCCGCATGATGATAATATATAAATGTACGCAAGTCGTTTGCTTATCAGGTATTTTGACATAGAAACTCCTCAATAGACTGGAAGTCTGGAACAAAAATGTTCTGTGACATTATCTTGTAATATAATTTTAATCATATATGTGTTTGTATCCAATTAGATTGTGTTTTAATTATTACTTTTTTGTCCATTTTGTCCCTCTCAAGACATTACTGTGATAAACATGTTCTGTGATAAACATATATTATTTAGTGGCTCTACTATTTAGTGGATTCTACATGTTCTGTGATAAACATATATTATTTAGTGGCTTCTACATGTTCTGTGATAAAGCATCCAAATTGTAAAGTACCATCAAATTATTTAGTGGCTCTACTATTCTGGCTTCTGTATCCCTTTAATTCATCATGCTACTTATACGAGACTGCAATTTGTATTTGAGTTGATAGTGTAGGTTTGTAATGACCAATCACGGGATAACCCTGCATATTGTAATTTTTAACTTCTATTAGGAAAAATGTCCCCACAAAAGAAGAAGTTTATCAAGCCTGGGTTCATGTCAGGATATGAGAGGCAAAGATTAGAAAATATTACTAGAAATAAAATGAAAATGGCTGCTTTTAATTTGCAACAAGCTTCAAAGCTTGTAATGAATTCGAAGATGGTTACTCGAACAAGTTCGAGTAAGATGGGAAAAAGAAGCGCAAGTGAAAGAGATGATGAGTATATCCCTGTCGATGATGACTTGCTTAGCGAGGAAGATAGCAACCATAATGAAGAATCTTCCAACCCTAAAATGAAGAAGGTAATAAATTGGATATCAAGTCTTGTGTTTTCTGTCTTCATTCATTGGAATATCTCACTATTTTTCTTATATTGCAGGTTGCAAACAATGATGACTCTTCTGTCCCTAAAATGAAAAAGGTTAAAATTTTGATCATAAGCGATTTTTTTACTGTTCTAGTGTACAGCTTACTACTATGGTTGCAAATGATGAGAAAAGCAACATCCGGGGACCTCGAGTCTTGATCCTCTATTGGTGCTGGTCTTGACCCTCTACCAATGCTTGCACTGCCAATGTCTAATGAGCTATGATACGCTCTAATACACCAGTGTGCACTTAAATTTCTTCTGATACGCCATTGTGCAATTGATACTTCTTCTGATACTCGGGTATCCTGCTATGGTGGTTTGGTTCTTCATTGGTAGAGCTGGTTAAGCCGCATCGTGGATGTTATTGAGCTCTTGCAGACCCACGGTGAGCTTCGATCTGATGCCTAGCTTCAACTGGGATCAAATTGTAGAGGAAGAGTATTTTACTATGGTTTGAGCGTCCTTGCATAGATTTTTATTCTGATTTGAACTTCCTTCTATGTCTTATTAGTGTGTTGGACTATCTTGATCTAATACAACACATGTAGCAAATGATGAGAAAAGCAACATCCGGGGTCCTCGAGTCTTGATCCTCCATTGATGCTGGTCTTGACCCTCTGCCAATGCTTGCGTTTCCAATGTCTAGTGAGCTCTGATACGCTCTAATACACCAGTGTGCACTTAAATTTCTTCTGATACGCCACTGTGCAATTGATACTTCTTCTGATACTCGGGTATCCTGCTATGGTGGTTTGGTTCTTCATTGGTAGAGCTGGTTGAGCCGCATCGTGGATGTCATTGAGCCCTTGCAGACCCACGGTAAGCTTCGATCTGATGCCTAGCTTCAACTGGGATCAAATTGTAGAGGAAGAGTATTTTACTATGGTTTGAGCTTCCTTGCATAGATTTTTATTCTTATTTGAACTTCCTTCTATGTCTTTTTAGTGTATTGGACTATCTTGATCTAATACAACACATGTAGCAAATGATGAGAAAAGCAACATCCGGGGTCCTCGAGTCTTGATCCTCCATTGATGCTGGTCTTGACCCTCTGCCAATGCTTGCGTTGCCAATGTCTAGTGAGCTCTGATACGCTCTAATACACCAGTGTGCTCTTAAATTTCTTCTGATACGCCACTATGATACTCGGGTATCCTGCTATGGTGGTTTGGTTCTTCATTGGTAGAGCTGGTTGAGCCACATCATGGATGTTATTGAGCTCATGCAGACCCACGGTCAGCTTCGATCTGATGCCTAGCTTCAACTGGGATCAAATTGTAGAGGAAGAGTATTTTACTATGGTTTGAGCTTCCTTGCATAGATTTTTATTCTGATTTGAACTTCCTTCTATGTCTTATTAGTGTGTTGGACTATCTTGACAATTCTGGATATTTGATCCTCAAATTTTGTCCAGGATGAGCATTTTTCCTTTTCTTTATATACATCTTGAATCTAATTTTCTTATATCTAATACAACACATGTAGCAAATGATACTTCTTCTGATACTCGGGTATCCTGCTATGGTGGTTTGGTTCTTCATTGGTAGAGCTGGTTGAGCCGTATCATGGATGTTATTGAGCTCATGTAGACCCACGGTCAGCTTCGATCTGATGCCTAGCTTCAACTGGGATCAAATTGTAGAGGAAGAGTATTTTACTATGGTTTGATCTTTTCCTTGCATAGATTTTTATTCTTATTTGAACTTCCTTCTATGTCTTTTTAGTGTGTTTGACTATCTTGACAGTTCTGGATATTTCATCCTCAAATTTTGTCGAAGATGAGCATTTTTCCTTTTCTTTATATACATATTGAATCTAATTTTCTTATATCTAATACAACACATGTAGCAAATGATGAGAAAAGCAACATCCGGGGTCCTCGAGTCTTGATCCTCCATTGATGTTGGTCTTGACCCTCTGCCAATGCTTGCACTGCCGATGTCTAGTGAGCTCTGATACGCTCTAATACACCAGTGTGCACTTAAATTTCTTCTGATACGCCACTGTGCAATTGCTACTTCTTCTGATACTCGGGTATCCTGCTATGGTGGTTTGGTTCTTCATTGGTAGAGCTGGTTGAGCCGCATCATGGATGCGATTGAGCTCTTGCCGACCCACGGTGAGAGTCGATCTGATGCCTAGCTTCAACTGGGATCAAATTGTAGAGGAAGAGTATTTTACTATGGTTTGAGCTTCCTTACATAGATTTTTACTATGGTTTGAACTAACTTCTATGTCTTATTAGTGTGCTTTTTTGCATAGCTTACTACGTACTATGGTTTGAACTTCCCTATGGCACTGTGTTGGACTATCTTGACAGCACCTACCTATATACTGCTACATTGATTATGTATTTTCAGGCTGCATACAACAGTCCTACGCGTAGGTCATCGCGTATTGCAAAGAATATGGACCATGTCATAGCAATGGGTGAGAGGACATTAGATCCACGATTAGAACCCTCTTTTATGGAGGATGTCTTGCGCATTCCTATATCAAGACATCAAATTTTTCAGGAGAGCGATGATGAGCCTTTAGATAATGAGCCAGTAGAGAATTCTGAGAAAATACCGAAGGGTAAGTTTTGTATTGAAATTTATAATGTAAATTGTGAGCTATTAATGGTTCTGGTTTTTAAGTAGTATATTTATGACTCTTTCCCTTTTGTTTCTGATAAGGTACGATGGAGAGTGGACCTTCCACTAGGCAACATAGAGGAGCTGCTAAGCCATGGAAAAATGGGATAATGGAGTAAAAAAATCATAGAGTGGGATGAAGATTGCCAACCAGTTGGAGAACATGGGCACCATTTGATGTCTCATCTTGGTAACCTTTCCCGAAATGGCGAATTGTTTCCGTTAACAATGTTATATTGGCGTAAGGCTGATAAGGATAAACTAGAAATGGTCTGGGCGTCGGTTAAGGTAACTTTTCCCGTCTCTTTATCTGTATTTTCATGGATTACTATCTTTATTTTTACTATCCTACTTGATAGTGAACCCCCTATTGTCTGTCTTGCTAAACCTATAGACACATTGGCATTGAATTTGTAGTCAGTAACACTCAAGGTCTGTATTGTAAGCTATAGATCATAGCACTATAATTCACCATCAAGAGTAAAAACAAATCGATTGAAGCAGCTGTGGCCTAGAAGTGTTGATTGAAACTTTCATTTCAAGTGCAATATTTTGTTTATATTCTTTTAATGTTGGAATGAAGATGTTGAAGTGGTTACTTGTTTTTGGTTTGGGATGATTCAACTAATTTATATCTTTCTGTTCTTGTGGTTGTTTGGAAGTATAACCTCGGATATCATGTTTGAATGCTTTACCATCACCTGTTGTTCACATATTTTTGCTATTGATAATGGCTATTTATATTGATAACTTAGATATCATATTTTTTTAAGGAAAACACAAATGCACCCGATGCTTTTAAAGCTATTTGCTTTAAGAAAATGGGAATTTACTGGAAGGCCTTCAAGCATCGAGTGAAAAAAGACTTCTATACAAAGTTTGAGACCGATGAAGAGCGCCTAGCAAATGTGCCGCCCCGGGTGGAGCCCAGTCAATGGCCAACTCTAGTGGCATATTGGGGCTTGGGTAACACATAGGTATAAATCGACTAACAAATAACTTACATCCATATTCATGCTAGTGGCAAACCCTTTATTTCAATTTACTAAATAATGTCCAAATGTTTTTAGAAAGTTTCGGAGAAGAACCAAGTTAATCGCGGAAAACTTTGTGCTCTCCTAGAACTGGTAGAAGATCCTTTCCAGAAATAAAGAGAAAGGTTAGTATTGTGTTTTTTGGTAAGATAATTGTCATATATTTTCAGTTGATAATGTATAAATTTTTTCTTACTTTGGAACATGCATACACATCAGAGGAGGCTAGAAAACAAGCCTGTTGACCTTGTCAACATGTGGAGAGCCACTAGAGGAAAAGATGGCAGTTATAATGAAGAAGACGGGGCTGCTGGAACAGAGGTATATAAAATTCATATTTGTAATGAGTTTTTTTTAACAAAATGTCAATTGCAAATTAGAGAAATTTAACACAAATCTTCTTGCATGCTATAGAAAATGTTAGAAAGGAGAATTGAAGAGCTACCAGCTGAAGAACGAGATAACAAGGAGCAATTGAATAATATTTACAGGGAAGTGATCGGACAAGATAGGCATGGCCGAGTTTTAGGCCGAGGAGTAGGTGTAAGCGGTAAAGGATCAACATCCTTAGCAGCTCATCAGGCTGAGATTCAACAAGCAACAAATGCTGAGATTGTACAACTACGAGAAGATGGTGAAAAGTTACGAGAATATACGGAGAAGTTGAGAGAAGAGACTGACGCTTTAAGGAAAGAGCGTGAGGAGCAAGAGGCCCGGCACAAGAAAGAGCTTGAGGCGGTCAAGAGTGAGCTTAGGACTGAGCTCAAAGATGAAGTTGTGGCCATGTTCCTGAATGCTCAACTACTTTCTCAACAATCCAGTACATCGTCCAGGTAATTTGCCAACTATCAACTTATTACATTGGTTTTTCTCTGTGATTCTTATGTTTGGTTTTCTTTCGTGGCTGCAATTTATGTTTGGTTCTCCATTTCCTTTCTTTCAAGTTAAAATTTGTATTTATTATATTGGTTTCTTTTCTGGACTGATTTTTTGGACTGAATTTTGCATAGTCTGAATTTTGCATAATCTTGGTATCAGTATCGGAACTGAATTTTAGCTTCTGTTTTCACTGTGTCCTTTTCCCTGGAAACTCCGAAACCAGTGATATTTTTTACATATTGCCAAGTTATTTTTTACACTAAATTTTAGAGTATGTTAGATGGGTATCCATTGTTTTGTTTTAAGTTCAAATTATTGGACTAAATGTTCAGTCTCAGATTTACACTATACAGTTATATTCAGTCTCTAAATGTCCATATCACCTACATATATCAGTCCATTATTTTGTTCAGGTCATTATCTCATTATAAACAGTCCTTCTGAACTAAGGAGTTCAGTTCCCTGTTTTGATATTCCGATCTGTACCTTCATTTCAGACAATTGAAACTTCAAGTTCAGTCATTGAACTTTATTTTGGAGAATGAACTTCAAGTTCAGAACATTGAACCTGTGTGTGGGATGTCTTGGTATCCTAACCCCAGGTTAGCTTGCATCTGTCCACCTTGATCCCGTCCACTGCAAATTCATGTAGGTTCACTGCATTTCCTGGGTTCAATCACACTATGATACAGTAATTTAGGTGCTGCTGTAACTTTATTTAAGGGGTACCAGTTGCAGTTGCAATTGTTTGCACTTTGTATGCCTGGTCAGCCTATACTTTTGGGGAGAATAGTGACGGAACAAGGACATGAGTGAACAAAATCTTGTGAGTTATGCCCAGTGACCGAGTGACTACCTCGTTTTCGACACCCTTATATACATAGGAATGGTGCCAGCCCCTGGTACCAATCCCTATATAGGTACAAGTATACACAGGAAGCAGTACAACCTTGTGGTGTCAGTCTATTGTTTCCACCATAGATAGAAAATCACTCGAGGGGCATCATCCTAGTTTAGGACAGGTTTAGTAGACAGAGGCATGAGCTATCAGGAAGGAGGAATAAATGAAGTAGAGACTGGGTACATGAAGGTGTCCTCAGTGAATCCAATGTACTGGATATAGAGTGTAACCGAGTGGTGTGGTCTAGGTAACTCTGTATTGAGGGAGTGTATCAACCCAATATAAGGTTGTATGGTGCAAGAAATGAGCAAGACAACAGCACACAAGGGGAGTCATATATGTGACAGTCTATCTATAGCACTGTTTAGCCATGCCCTATTTTAGTTAATTAAAATTGCCCTGTTTTAATTAACTTTTACTGGATATAGAGTGTAACAGATTTTAACTTTTACATTGATTTTTTTCAGCTTGTTACTGTAATTCTTGCTAGAACAATTGTACTTTCCATTTAAAATGTTTTCCAATTTTTTCCGTCTTCACTTAAACTTCTTTTTTCACTTGAAGCTTCCTTTGTCACTTGAAGCTTTTTCTGTACATTATTTTTTTTCCAACTTTTTTGTACGCAGGTCTGAACAGTTTGGAAGAACTGTTAGTAGGTGTGTACAATTTGTTTAAACCTTCACAAACTAATGTGGTCTAGTCTGTACAATTTGGAAGAACTTGTCTTTCTTTTCTGGTTGTTCATGTATAGTTAGCAGGTTGCTAATATATTGGCATATCTTCATTTGCAGGTCCTTCAAAAGCATTCTGGATATGCTAAAATGATGGACGACGATCGTGTGATGATAAAAAGTTTGGGTTAATTTTTGGGTTCATGTTGGATATACTAAAAACATGGTGTAATGGTGGAGACAATGGGTTCATTTTGTAACTGATGTTGTGGGTGATGTATAGTATTTTGGATTTATTTTGGAAAATGTGGTTAAGGATGCTTAATGGGTTCAGCATTTTATATGTAATGGTGGAGACAATGGGTTCATTTTGTAACTGCTGCTGTGGGTGATGTAGTGTTTTGGATTTATTTTGGAAATGGTGGTTAAGGATGCTTAATGTTAAGCTTTTTGTTGTTTATCAATTGAACATATATAGTTATATATGAATTTTGTTGTCTTCTACTTAATGGTAAAGAATGCTTGATGTTGTTAAGCTTTTTTTGTATTGGAGCTCTGATGCCTGGAGATACATCTGGAGATACATCTGAGGACAAGCTTGACAACGTCCATGATTATATGAATTATGTGTATTTAAATTGTATGTTTTATAGCTGAAAAATACAGACAATAATTTCATAAGTGTTACTTTTGGGACAGTTATGTAATTGTCCTAGATATAAACGATATTCTTTTGTAACGCTGGCAAATTTGTTTAGGACGGATGTTACTCGTCACAAACTCTTTTATTTTGGGACAGTTTTGTAAACCGTCGTAAACATGTAATAATTCAAACTCTTTTGGTACGGTTATATTTTTCGACCCTAAAACCAAATTAGGACGGCATTTTTGGTCCTAAAACTTTTTGCCACGCCACCCTAATAGCACTGTCACTTACCGTCCTAAAATTCGTCCCAAATCACAATTTAGGACTGATTTGGGTCTTTTTAAGACGTATTTTTGGGGTCCCAGAAAGACACTTTTTTTGTAGTGACGCCTTATTTTGTATGTCTGATGATCTACTATCTTATGACCTGTACTTACTTGCTTGAGATTGAGATACTAGGCTTGTTCTTAACCATAAGAGACTGATGGCTTGTAAATAAACCCTCATGCATCTAGACAGCCGTGACCGTATGTCGAGGTAGATTACACTTCTATATACGTAGCTGGCTGTGTCTGTCCCCCGCTCTACAGTATTCTGGTTTTGGAGTGTGACACCAATAGATATTCACCATCGTCCCTAAAAACAGAATTAAACAAAATAAGTATGAGAAATCAATGTAAAAATATAATGCATTTCTTAAATCCATTAGAAAGGGTGAAGCAAAATAATATTTCGTTGTTTGCGTTGATGTCATCGTCATCGTTATGATGCATTTCTCCGTTATTTTCTTCCTCTTGTTCTTTATCGTCTCCTAAGTTAACAGCATCCAATATTTGTTCATCATCCAAATCATCTGACACCGCTATTGAAGCGGAACTTTCTTCATCAACTAATTCTTCCACATGTCTCTCAATTTCTCCATGTGATGCCGTCATTGAAGAAAACAGAGTGTGTTAGAAACCAACATAAGAAACGATGGACAAGAAACAATACAAACAGAAAAAATGCTTGAGTGATCCTAAAAGCATGCATAATTTTAAAGAAACAACTTCCAACAACATAACCTTTTCGTCTTCTGTGTACATGTTTTATTGAACACAACGTGCGAGAGAGAACCCGAGAGAGAGAGGGAGATGGGATAAAGAGAATTAGGAAAATATTCTCGCGAGCGAACCAAAAAAAAATGGGCGCTTGATTTAACATTTAAATTAGATTTAAATTCACAACTTAAAAATAGTTAAAGTTAAAATTCAATTTTTGATTTAAATGCTATGTTTACTAGCGTGTAATTATTTTTAATGATAAGGTATTAGCGAACACAACCTGCGAGAGAGAACTCGAGAGAGAGAGAGAGAGAGAGAGAGAGAGAGAGAGAGGGAGATGGGATAAAGAGAATTAGAAAAATATTCTCGCGGGCGAACCAAAATGAAAAAATTGGACGCTTGATTTAACATTTAAATTAGATTTAAATTCACAACTTAATAATAATTAAAGTTAAAATTCAATTTTTGATTTAAAATTTACAATATTATTGGAACTAGTATTAATATTAACACTACTGTTATCGGACCATATTCTGTTCGACTGGTAGTCCATCGATTCAGAATGATATAGTTCGATATGGCCGGTTTGACTCATACCTACAGAACCCCTGAATTCAATTGATCAAATCAACAAGTTTTTATTTCAATACTTCTTTTACTAATAACTACCATCATTACGTATCATTTTTTACATTACATACGCGAAAGGATCGAGCTCGACTAGTTCTAGCGTACGAGTTTAGACGAACACTAACTGAGCCCGAGCAACGTGACATCAGCTAAGTTTCTAATACTGTGACATTACTGTTAATTTAAAATTTATAATATTATTCAAACTAATATTAATATTAAAATTAAAATTATATTTTGATTTAACATTTAAATTAGATTTAAATTCACAACTTAAAAATAGTTAAAGTTAAAATTTAATTTTTGATTTAAAATTTACAATATTATTGGAACTAGTATTAATATTAATACTACTGTTACCGGACCATATTCTGTTCGACTGGTAGCCTATCGGTTCGAAATGATATAGTTCGATGCGGCTGGTTTGACCCATACCTGCAGAATCTCCGAATTCAATTAATCAAATCAACAAGTTTTTATTTCAATAGCTTCTTTTACTAATAACTACCATCATCACGTATCATTTTTTTATATTATGCACGCGAAAGGATCGAGCTCGACTAGTTCTAGTGTACAAGTTTAGACGAACACTAACCGAGTCCGAGCAACGTGACATCAGCTAAGTTTCTAATACAGTTAATTTAAAATTTATAATATTACTCAAACTAATATTAATATTAAAATTAATTTTTGATTTAACATTTAAATTAGATTTAAATTCACAACTTAAAAATAGTTAAAGTTAAAATTCAATTTTTAATTTAAAATTTACAATATTATTGGAACTAGTATTAATTTTAACACTACTGTTACCGGACCATATTCTGTTCGACTAGTAGCCCATCGATTCAGAATGATATAGTTCGATACGGCCGATTTGGCCAATACCTGCAGAACTCCCGAATTCAATTGATCAAATCAACAAATTTTTATTTCAATAGCTTTTTTTACTAATAACTACTATCATCACGTATCATTTTTTACATTGTGCACGCGAAAGGATCGAGCTCGACTAGTTCTAGCGTACGAGTTTAGACGAACACTAACCGAGCCCGAGCAATATGACATCAACTAAGTTTCTAATACAGTGACATTACTATTAATTTAAAATTTACAATATTACTCAAACTAATATTAATATTAAAATTAAAATTAATTTTTGATTTAACATTTAAATTAGATTTAAATTTACAACTTAAAAATAGTTAAAGTTAAAATTCAATTTTTATTTAAAATTTACAATATTATTGGAACTAGTATTAATATTAACACTACTTTTACTGGACCATATTCTGTTCGACTGGTAGTCCATCGGTTCGGAATGATATAGTTCGATGCGGCCGGTTTGACCTATACCTGCAGAACCCTGAATTCAATTGATCAAATCAACACGTTTTTATTTCAATAGCTTCTTTTACTAATAACTACCATCATCACGTATCATTTTTTACATTACGCACGCGAAAGGATCGAGCTCGACTAGTTCTAACGTACGAGTTTAAACGAACACTAACCGTTCCCGAGCAACATGACATCAGCTAAGTTTCTAATACAGTGACATTACTGTTAATTTAAAATTTACAATATTATTTAAACTAATATTAATATTAAAATTAAAATTATTTTTTGATTTAACATTTAAATTAGATTTAAATTCACAACTTAAAAATAGTTAAAGTTAAAATTCAATTTTTGATTTAAAATTTACAATATTATTGGAACTAGTATCAATATTAAGAAAAGAACTTCTAAATAGTCCTTTTCTTGTTCGGTCACACCCTCCACAAGCGGGTTACACCCCGAAACGAGCGAGTTAAATAGCCTTTTCCATTAAGAAAAGAACACATTCGGCTAGAGAGAAACAAAGGAGAGAAGAAGAAGAGTCGCAATGGAGAGGAGCAAGAGCAAGATCAACAGCAGCATATCGGCTATCATCCCTACAGAGATTCTCTCGATGATACTGGTACTATCGGGGATGCTGGCGGACGAGGTCATATGCAACGTGGCCTTGGTGTGCCGTTCGTGGTGGAAGGTGCTCAACGGTCACTACTATTGGTCCAACATGGACTTGGAACAATGGTGCCGGAGGGGCCAGCAAACCGCAGAGATTAGTTTGACCGTAAAGAAGCTCGTGGCTAACAGTACAGAAATTCTACTGTCCTTTTTCGCATACAAGCTCAATGAAACCGCCTTCTCTTTCGCATGTTATAGGCCTGTGCAAAATTTTATTTTGTCTTATTCTAATACTTTATTTTTTCTGTTACAAAATGTTATGTATACTTGGTTAATTTTTATTGATGTTTTTCTCCTTTTATAATACAGTGAGAAATTTCTAAGGGTGCTGCGCATTCCGAAATGCTACGTGAGTGATGAAACTTTCGTGAGACCTTGGAGTTTCTTCCGGTGTTGGAAGAACTCGACATTAGCTACTGCCTCTATATCACGTCGACTGGAATATTTTTGTCGGCAAGTATTGCCACCGTCTGGTCAAGCTGAGGAGGAACATGTCCCCTCCATATTTCATGGTCAGGAACAGATTCATACTGAAAACATTCAACAAGACGGAGGGAAAGGCCGTAGCCGATTCGATGTCGCGTCTCGAGCACCTAGAGATGGGCTCGGGCATGTTCAACGGAGACACGCTGCTATATATCATATGCAACTGTAAGGGTCTTCGCGTGCTCGACATACGTGAGTGCTTCAACATGCACCTCAACGACGACCTCAGAAAAAATTTGTGATTTAATACAGACGTTTAAACGACCCTTTGATGATGTAATCCCAGGAGAACGTGGATACGAGATGTATAATGATTTAGATCTCATCAATCAGTCCTGGGTGAATGGTTCTTCTGACATTAGCATGCATGCATGTATTTCTTTGTATTTTTTATATTTATATGATATCAGTATTTTATCCTCAATGCAATGGGTTATTAATGTTAAAGTGTTATTAATGTTCTTAGTCTGGGTATCATCTGATCTATTGATATCATTCATTTTGGAGAAATTGCAAAATTATCCAAATTAATGTTCTTAGACCATGTGAAGACGAATTTTGACGGTGCAAATAGTCCTGATACTGACTGTATCAGTGATTAACATTACGAGTTCATTGAACTCATTTGGAGTTCATTTCATCCATACAAAACCACTTTGGAAGTGGTTTTGTTCATCCACCAAAGTGGTTTTCACCTTTAATTTGACACGTGTCAAATTTTTTAGTAGAGGGTGAACAAACACCCTAGTATTTGTGGGTGAACAAAAATGAACTCTTAACATTAATACAACATCTCAGTGTAATCATATCCAAGAGATTTTGACGTTTCCCCACAAAATGATGACATTTTATCTTCTTCAAGATGAATTTTGGCAGTACAAATTCCACTCATATTTACGGTATCAGTGTCATTCACCATAATTAATGGTGATAGACATTTATACAAGAAGAGTGGCCCGGAGGAGATACGAAAAAATTGGTTTCTTTTTCATAACCCTTTAAAATCTATTTATACAGCCAAACAGCCAAAACTATTCATCTTCACCAGCTTTCAAAACTAATTTATAAAGATTCAAAACCAAACTAAGCAACCAAACTATTTAAAATTCACAACCCTTCAGAACAGTCTCAAAATGGAGAAAAGTAAAACCTACATTTGCGGATGGGCCAACATCCCCAAGGAGATCCTATCCATGGTTTTGGAACTAGCGGAGATATCGTCTGAAGAGGTCGTCCGCTTGTCTTTAGTTTATCGGTCGTGGTGGAAGGCACTCTACTGTCCCTGCTTCTGGTCGTACGTCAAGTTGACCCAGTGGTGCCGCAGGGTTAACCTAACCTTGAAAATTGACGAGGCGGTGAAAAGCTAGTGGCGCACAGTAAGGGAAATCTAACCTCCCTCTCTGTTTACAAACTTGACAAAGAGGCCTTCTCCTTTACTTCCTCAAGGCCAGTACACGATATTTTTAATCTATTTTGTTTCATAAGTTATAAGTTGTTAATTTTGATTTTTTTTGTTTTCCTGGTTATACCACTATTTATAATACAGTGGAAAAATTTTAAGGGTCCTGCGAATGCCAATGAGCAACGTGAGTAATAAAACATTGGAGGAACATTTAGAGATTTTTTCGGTTCTGAAAGAACTTTACATCAGCTACAGCCTCTACATTACGTCCAAGGGCATCAAACTCCTCGGAAGTCGTTGCTAGCGTCTAGTTACGCTGAAGAGGAACATGCCACCTCCGCAGTTCATGATCGTGAAGGGATTCAAGAAGGACACCTTCGACAAGTCAGAGGCCATGGTCGTGGCCTCTTCGATGCCGCATCTCGAGCACCTCGAAGTAAAGTTTGGCATGTTCGACGACAATGGGCTGAGAGCTATCATGACGGAGTGCATGGATCTTCGCGTACTCGACGTAAGAGGATGCTAGAATGTGCGGCTAGATGGGGACCTCAAGTACATATATGGTTTGGTAGATTTTGTAATGGATCCCTTCGAGGATCAGAACCCATGGGAGGAGGAGAATGATGATTCACTTGAACTAGGTGATAAACCATGGTTGGATTACAAAATGTCATATGATTGTTCTGACTGTTAATATTAAATGATTCTTATTCATTGCAAGGCTATCTGTGTGCTAAATTATAAGACTATATAGGATTATGATTGAATCTAATATTTTTTAACAGCGTCATAAATGTTGATGATACGAGCTAAATGTGTTGGCTAAGATCGAAAAATGTGTTTCCATATTTTTAACAAGGTTCTTGTATTATTATAGGCTGCAAAGAAAAGGACTCAAAATTAGTTTAGATTAATCATACTCAGATTTTTTTTGTATATTAGAACAAATTAAATTTGATTATAATTAGAACTCTTAATTTTTATAATATGAGGTTGCTAATTTGATTTGCATTACATTAAATCTTTACATAGATCGGACTAAAAATAATAAATTAGGATTAATATTTTGTATATACTTGAACATTTTTCGTCCTAAATGTACCATACTTTGTTAAAAGCACGGAGAATGGCCATTATCCATGTTAAAAGCACGAAGAATGGCCATTTCCCGTCCTAAATGTACCATACTTTGTTAAAAGTATATAATAACACCCAAAAAAATGATAACAATAGAAAAATTCTACAGAACCCACACACCAGACTCGAACCTAGGCCTTCCATATAAAAGCCAAACAGCACAACCAACTAAGCTGGGACTTACATTTGATGAAAAATAAATGAGATACTTGAACATTCCCCGTCCTAAATGTACCATACTTTGTTAAAAGCACGAATAATGGCCATTCTCCGTGATAAAAGCACGAAGAATGACCATTCCCCGTCATAATGAACCATACTTTGTTAAAAGCATATAATAACACCCAAAAAAATAATAACAATAGAAAAATTCTACAGAATCCACACACCAGACTCGAACCTAGGCCTTCCATGTAAAAGCCAAACAGCACAACCAACTAAGTTAGGACTTACATTTGATGAAAAATGAATGAGATACTTGAATATTCTCCGTCCTAAATGAACCATACTTTGTTAAAATTACGAAGAATTAACATTCTTTGTGTTAAAAAATACGAAGAATGGCAATTCTCCGTGTTAAAAGCACGAAAAATGACCATTTCCCGTCCTAAATGTACCATACTTTGTTAAAAGCATATAATAACACCCAAAAAATGATAACAATAGAAAAATTCTACAGAACCCACACAACGGACTCGAACCTAGGCCTTCCATGTAAAAGTCAAACATCACAACCAACTAAGTTGGGGCTTACATTTGATAAAAATGGTAGTACTCGGTATTTATTTAAGTCAAATTGAATACCCCATGTTTTTCAATTAGGAATATAAAGAGTCGGTTAGGAAAACGTGTATATATAACTACTTGTATCCCTATTCATATGGTAGGTTGCACATTAAACATGGCTCCAAAAAAAATCTCTAGGTTGGGAATCTTGGCCAGAGAGTTATGCGGCAGCTGAAGCACGGAAGAGGCAGCCGAAAACGGACTGGCTCGCCGAGGCTGCTGACTTCCTCTCCTCATTTGGGCTGTCCTTTGAGGTTATTGCTCGACCTCTCGATCCGGCGCCCAACCTTGACATACTGTCGATCACTCCGGAGGAACGGCAGACTCTAGAGAAGAGGGAAGGCCTACGCCGCCTCCTCCATCGTGCGGGTTTACGCACCCTGGAGGACTTTGCGGAGGTCCTTCGCGAGGCTAGTGAGGGGTCTACCTATACCTCCTTTTTTGTTCAGTTTACTTCTTCCTCCTCTTGTCTTCCTCGCCGGGAAATGTTCCGACGAAGAAGCTGGGATTTCAATAAAATATATTATTTTGTTAAATAAATTTAGTTTTTGCTGCCGGCCCATCAAGTCTTCTTACACCATACAATTGATTTCGCTGCTAGTGACAAGTTCTTGCCGTAAAATCCATCATTCAACGATAATTATTTTATTTATTTTTGAAGTAACAATTTTAATTACAAGAACCAGTATAAAAATATTGTGTTTGATTGCAAGGTGAAAAATATGTGGAAAATAAATTAATTAGGCTGTGTTTGATTGGGCTTTTTTTCCATGGAGAATATTTCCATCACAAATTTTCCACCAATTGTAGTGTTTGATAGCTTATATTTTTCATGGAATTATTTTCCAAAAGACTCTCATTTTCCATATTTTCATCTAAAATGGTGGAAAATGGAACTTGTCCAATCCATAGGAAAATATCTTTTTCCATGAAAAATAACTATTTTCCGTGGAAAATAATGGCAATCAAACACCCAAATTAAGTTTTCCATGGAAAATTTTTAAAATTCCGTGGAATTTTTTTCCTAGGAAAATAATTCCATGGAATTAATTTCTTTTCCACATATTTTCCACCTTGCAATCAAACGCACCCTTACATGAAATTATTTTCCTGGGAAAAAGATTCCATAGAATTTTAAAAAATTCCTTGGAATACGTAATTTGGGTGTTTGATTGTCATTATTTTCCACAAAAATAGTTATATTTCATGGAAAATTATATTTTCCTATGGGTTGGACAAGTTTTATTTTCCACAATTTTAGAAGAAAATATGGAAAATGATAGCTTTTTGGAAAATAATTCCATGGAAAATATACGCTACCAAACACTACAATTGGTGGAAAATTTGTGATGAAAATATTTTACATGGAAAAAAAAGTCAATCAAACACAGCCTTACTGAAAATGACAAAAAAAATATTTTCCATAGAAATAAAATATTTTTCCTGCATGTCTATTCCAATACAAGAAGTAATATATTATATTAGGGGTAGATAGGTACTTACAATATCTGGCTTTTAGTATTTCAATATTTTAGTTTTGTAAATAATTCTTTTTAAGTATATGCAAAGAAAAATAAAAGACAACTTTGAGTGTCTTATACTCTTTTCAAGTACATACAAATTAGTTTTTTAAATTTGGATCTCAGAATCCGAAGTGTCGTGCTCTTAAAAATTTGAGACTCAACACTACTCATAGGTTCTCACTTTCCAATGTCATATAGTACTTGATACTAGTTCCACTGTGGATGTTAATTACAGCAACCGATTGTTAGGATTTTTAAAGTATTGTACATTTCCCTCTTCTTTTTCCAAACCCTCTCAAAATCCTCCCCAAACGACTGCTTAAAATTATCAAAATGCCGCCGAAGAAACAACGACCGTCTCCGAAGGAGAAGAATCCACAAAGGGATGCGACACACGCCACAAGGACAGAACTTGTAAGGGCGGCGGAAGCCAAGATTATGGTTGCTAGGGCAGAGGCCGAAAGGGCAGAGACGGAAGTAGTCAAGCCACCTGCAAAAAAGACAAAAAAAAAAATTTATTGCTCGACAAAGGCCAAAAAATCTATCTTCCATACAGAGTCGTCGGAAGACTCAACTTATGAAGGTCGAAGGCGTACTAAAGCGAAGGCTAAGGTGGCAACAGATACAGAGTCATCAGCATACTCTGAGGATTCTAAATCCTCATCAGAAGAGGAAGATGAAAAGGAAGGGCTATCATCAAATAAGTCCCATGATGGAAAGGAGATAAAAAATTTTACAGACTCTAAATCTAAGAAGACTTACAATAAATATTTAAAAAAAAGGCTGTTATGCCTGAAAGATCAATTAAGATGGCTGATGTCGAAGACGAAGCTTTCCTGGATATATTAAAATTCTATCAGTTGGAAAAATTGAATAAATTCTGTCTTGGAAAAATCTCCCAAACAATAGTAAGGGAATTTTACTCAAATCTTTGGGCTGAAATTAAAGAAAAAGAAGAGGATCAACAACTGGTGTTTCTGAGAGAAAAACTGATTATGGTAAATGTTGCTGTCATCAATGCATTTTATGGATTTGATCTAATTTCTGAGTTTGATATGAAAGATATTAATAATGTTTCCATGAGGGATGCAATTCATGAGATTACAGGTGTATCAGTGGGTGCCAAGACCCCTCAAAATATATACAAAGATCAATTAAAAACTTTGTATAAATTGTTGCATGCCTACGTATCTCAAACACTCAACCCTACTGGACATGAGTTTTCCATCCATCCCGAGAGAGTAAAATTTCTTTATTATATGTGAAAGAAAAAGGGATGGATATAGGTTCTTACATATTCAGTAGAATGATGCATCTCGTGGAAAAATCAACTGCAAGGACAGCCCTCCCTTTCGGGGGATTTGTATGCTCAATGGCTAGTAAACATTTTGTCCCAAGCTTAGCAGGGGATGTTTATATTAAAAACAAAGGACCCATGAAAAAATTAACCTTCACTCGAATGTTTGGAAAAGGGGCAGCAGCAGCAGCAAACAAAGCATCAAAATCTGGAAAACTATCAACGTATGGAATCCCAAACACTAAGGACAAGGTTGATGATCTATACAATTTTGTTGCTGCAAACTTTGAGAATGTCTTCAAAGAGATGAAGACTATATCCGACAACCAGAAATTGATTCTGGATAATATTAGCCAGATAGAGGTTGAATTTGCTGACGAAGAATAAGATTTTCCTTCTCTCGTGAAGAAGGTAAATGGGGCTAGCCCCAACTGGTGCTACTTTGCATTTTTTTTCTCTTATTCTACTACTCTTGATGATTCCGTAATCTAATATACACATTTATACTCTAATATGTGAAGGACACATATATACACATTTATACTCTGTTACTAACTAATCTAGCTATCCATGTTATATTATTTTCTTATCTAACTTCTAGGTTTGCTTGCTAACTGTATATACTTGCTAATAGGATGATATCAGTATCATCACTAAAGAAGAAATTCAGAGAATTATTTATATTTGAATTAAGGCTGCAATCCAGTTATTACTTTGTATATTGTATACACTTGTGAGCTTCAACTCAGCTAAACTGAATCTTCATCTCTGATGCTTAAGGATACATCAAAACTTCTTAGCCCCTATATTCTACATTAAACACTCTAGGACAGAAGCACATGGTCTTGAATCAAAGCTACTCTGGATATCCTTGATACTCTGATACTCTGCTACTTGATGCTCTGATACTGCAAATAATTTACAATAAGAGTTAATATTGCACTGATACTCTGCTACTTGATGCTCTGATACTCTGTTAATTGATGCTCTGATACTCAGCTAAACCGAATAGTTAATATTACACTGATACTTCTGCTACTTAATGTTCTGATACTTGCACTGATACTGCCCAATTGTACCCTTAAATGGTGATTTAGGACTGAACAGATGATGGTCCAATGCATATACAGAGTGGAAATACCTCAAGGCATATAATGTATGTCTGATACTAGAGTTAGGACTGAGCTGGAACACTCCCCCAGTCAGTGATATTTGGTATTATAAGCATGAGCACACTGCTATAATATAGGTTGTACTTAAGGGTAAGCTAGGCACTTAAACTTGCTTGGTATCCTGACACTAGAAAGAGTACTTAAGAGTAACCTAACACTTGAGCTAACTGGAGAGTGTACTCACTACTCAGTGATAGATACAAAATGGGGTCGCATGATAGAACCCACGCTGTGCACATTGATACTCTAATGTTAGAACCTGCAGTGTGCACATTGATACTCTTATGTAAAAACACACAATGTACACATTGGCACTCCAATGCTAGCCCTCATTTTGCTACTTCTATTATATTTTTGGATGTCATTTCTACATATACAGTGAGTCCATACTGACTATAATTTCTTATTCCGTCCCTCAAGGTGTAGGTGAAGGATATTTTGAGGAAGAAGAAGAAGAAAAAAAAGAAAAAAGAAGAAGAAGAAGAAGAAGAAGATAGAGATGGAGATGAAGATTCATCTTTTGAGTTTTAAAACTTTTATTTCAATTTAGAAGTGATATGGTCCTGAATATTTGTTGGTATTGGCGGTTAAACTAAATTTTGTGTTTGAAATATTATAAGACTAAACTTTTAGCTTGTACTAAGCATTGTTGCGGTGCATGGTTCATAATTTGTTTGGAAAATATAATACGGTCTTGAATTTAGAGTAGGTCTGATATTTGTTTGGATTATTGTATTGTGAATTATACAGGTTCTACGTTGAATTACTAACGTGGATTGGACAGATTATTGTAACGTAGATTATGCAGTTTATTGGACTTGGAATGAAGTACACTTAATTTGATTATGATTTGTTTGGTTGAAGCGTTTATTTGATTTGCAGTTGGCCTTCACAGATGATTTTGATTTTTTTGGTGTATTCCTTTGATTTGTAGATTGCCTTCACAGATTTCATGAGTCCTGGGTGCATTCCGAGGGTTTAGAGCTGGCCTCATTCCGGATGCATTCCTGAGATCACTAAAATTTTATTTGATTGAAATATGTTTTGCTTTTTGTAAATAATCAGTACATCGATGCCATCAGTATGAATTCGATGTCAGTGTAATGCATAATGTAATCATGTCTATTCATCCCTTGTTATTGTTGAAACAAAGTATGTAATGTAAGAAAAATTCCCTTGGATAGTAGGTTGATTATATTCAAACACTCGCAAGAAATTTTTTTTCGTCACCCTATTTTGTGCAGCCATACAGTGGAAGCCTTATTAAATGCTATTCAAATTTTCTTCAACATGCTTTAATATTAAATGAATATACTTTGGTAAATTATATTAAAAATACTGTAAATATTTGATGAAAAATGAATGAGATACTTGAACATTTCCCGTCCTAAATGTACCATACTTTGTTAAAACCACGGAGAGTGGTCATTCTCTGTGTTAAAAGCACGGAGAATGGCCATTCTCCGTCCTAAATGTACCATACTTTGTTAGCATAAAAATTCGAATATACTTTGGTAAATAATATTAAAAATACTGTAAATATTAGAAAGATGGTTAATATGACAAAATGTCATAATAAAAAAAACCGTTCTCTTCGAAAATATTATCAGTAGAAAAGTAAAAAATATTATCGTTAAAAAACAAAATTAATTTTTTTTTAATATGTGAACAGATGATCCGTCCGACCTCAGAAACAGGTTTCCTCCGTTCACCACCACCACCATGGCCTGTAGCTTTATAACCAAAATATTAAATTGTTAGATGAAAAATAAAATTTCTGACAATGGCATGGACAGTAAAATTTACTAAGCCGGGAGCCTGCAGGAGCAGCGCCGCTGGTACTCCTCGTTGTTCGAGAAGGGCTCGACGACGTCCGACGCGAACCGGACCGATTCTTCTCGACGCCGCTGGTACTCCTCGTTGTTCGACGAGGGCTCGACGACGTCCGACGCGAACCAGACCAATTCTTCTATCCTTCTTCATCTCCGTTTTTCCTTCCACGACCACCACCACCACCACCACCACGGCCTGTAGTTTTATAACCAAAAAAATAAATTATAAAATTTATACGTAGATGCACAAAATATTAAATTGGATGGACGAAAGAGAGAGTAAATATGAGTTAATTTAGGGTATCCATTGAAAAAATTAAAGTGAAGAATGACCTGCTATAGCAAGTTACCAAGAGGTCAAGAATCAAAATCAGCATTAAATGATGTTTCTACTCTATTATTCAATCCAAATCATTGGATCAACATCCACTGGTTCAAATTTTGGATGTATCGATACATCATTTTCCATGGGATGTATATATATATATATATATATATATATATATATATATATATATATATATATATATATATAGGGTCGTTCTACAATACATCCGCTGGAAATGGATGTATCGATACATCTGAAATCTGGACCGTTGGATGTTGATCCAATGGTTCGGATTGAATAATAGTGTAGAAACATCATTTAATGCTGATTTAGACTTTTGACCTGTTGGTAACTTGCTTTAGCAGGTCATTCTTTACTTTAATTTTTTCAATGAACACCCTAAATTAACTCATATTTACTCTCTCAAAAGTCCATCCAATTTAATATTTCATAATTTTTTTTTGGTTACAGGCCGTCGTGGTGGTGGTGTTGGTGGTTGTGGTGGAAAGAGAAACGGAGATGAAGAAGGAAATAAGAATCGGTCCGGATCACGTCGAACGTCGTTGAGCCCTCCTAGAACAACGAGAAGTACCAGCTGCGCCGAGAAGAATCGGTCCGCTTCACGTCGGACGTCGTCGAAACCTCCTCGAACAAGAAGAAGTACTAGCGATGCCGCTCTAATTTTACTGTCCATGCCATTGTCAAAAATCTTATTTTTCATCTAATAATTTTATATTTTGTTAATAAAGCTACATGTCACGGTGGTGGTGGTGAACTGAGGAAACCTGCTTCTGAGGTCGGGCGGATCATCTGCTCACTTATTTAAAAAAAAATCTGTATTGATCGGACGAAATATTTTTTACTTTTCTAATGATAATTTTTTCGAAGAGAATATTTTATTTGGACGGTGAATGGCCATTCTCTTTGCTTTTAACACGGAGGATGGCCATTCTCTTTGCTTTTAACACGGCGAATAGACGGAGAATGGCCATTCTCTTTGCTTTTCACACGACGAATGGACGAAGAATGGTCGTTCTTTTTGCTTTTAACAGGGAGAATGGCTATTCTCAAGGAGAATGGCCATTCTCCGTTCTTTGAAAACGGAGAACGGGCACTCTCTGTGCTTTTAACAAAGTATGGTACATTTAGGACTGGAAATGTTCAAGTATCTCATATTTTTTTCACCAAATATTTACAGTATTTTTAATATCATTTACCATAGTACATTCATTTAATATTAAATCATTTTCAAGATAATCCGAATATCATTTTATCAGGCTCCCACTGTATGGCTGAACAAAATTTCTTACGAATGTTTGAATATAATTAACCTACTATCAAAGAGAATTTTTCTTACATTACATTATGCATTACACTGGCATCGACTTTATACTGATGGCATCGATGTACTGATGGCAATAACAAAGGATGAACACGCAGGATTATAATTATTTTTCCGCAAAAATAAGGGATGAACAGGCAGGAATACAAATTTGCTTCAGCAATAACAAGGGATGAAGAGGCACTGGCATCGTATTCATACTGATGGCATCGATGTAATAATTTTTTACAGAAAGCAAAACACATTACAATCAAATAAAGTTTCAGTGATCCCAGGAATGCATCCGTAATGAGGCCACCTGTAAACCCTAGCAATGCACCCAGGACTCATAAAATCTGTGATAGGCATCTGCAAATTAAAGGAATACACCAAAATATCAATATCATCTATGAAGGCCAACTGCCAACCAAATAAACGCTTCAACCAAAAAATTATAATCAAATTAAGTATACTTCATTCCAAGTCCAATAAACTGCATAATTCACGTTACAGTAATCTGCCAAATCTACGTTACAGTAATCTGCCCAATCCACGTTAGTAATTCAACATAGAACCTGCATAATTCATAATACAATAATCCAAATAAATATCAGGCCTACTCTAAATTCAAGACCATATTACATTTTCAAAACAAATTACGAACTATGCACTTAGTACAAGCGAAAAGTTTAGTCTTACAATATTTCAAACACAAAATTTAGTTTGTCCGCCATGACCAACAAATATTCAAAACCATATTACAAGTCAAATATTACATCCAAATTGAAATAAGAGACATTCGAAACTCAAAAGATGAATCTTCATAGCCGTCTCCATCTTCTTCTTCTTGTTTCTTTTTCTTTTTTTCCTACTTCTTCTTTCTCAAAATATCCTTCACCTACACCTTGAGGGACGGATTAAGAAAAATTATAGTCAGTATTGACTCACTTTATATGTAGAAATGACATCCAGAAATATAAATAGAAGTATCAAAGTGATGGCTAGCATTAAAGTGTCAATGTGCACAGTGTGTATTTTTACATAAGAGTTTAGGCTAGCCCCATTTACCTTCTTCACGAGGGAAGAAAAATCTTATTCTTGGTCAGCAAATTCAACCTCTATCTGGTTAATCTTATCCAGAATCAATTTCTGGTTGTCGGATATAGTCTTCATCTCTTTGAAGACATTCTCAAAGTTTGCAGCAACAAAATTGTATAGGTCATCAACCCTGTCCTTAGTGTTTTTGATTCCATAAGTTGATGGTTTTCCAGATGTTGATGGTTTGCTTGCAGCTGCTGCCCGTTTTCCAAACATTCGAGTGAAGGTTAGTTTTCTCATGGGGCCTTTGTTTTTAATATAAACATCCCCTGCTAAGCTTGGGATAGAATGTTTATTAGCCATCGAGCATACAAATCCTCCGAAAGGGAGAGATGTCCTTGCAGTTGGTTTTTCCACGAGATGCATCATTCTACTGAACATGTAGGAACCTATATCCATCTTTTTTTTCTTCCCCATATAATAAAGAAATTTTACTCTCTCGGGATGGATGGAAAACTTATGTCCAGTAGGGTTGAGTGTTTGAGATACGTAGGCATGCAACAATTTATACAAAGTTTTTAATTGATCTTTATATACATTTTGAGGGGTCTTGGCACCCATCGAAACACATGTAATCTCATGAATTGCATCCGTCATGGAAACATTATCAATATCTTTCATATCAAACTCAGGAACTGGATCAAATCCATAAAATTCGTTGATGACAGCAGCATTTACCCTAATCAGTTTCCCTCTCAGAAACACCAGTGGTTGATCCTCTTCTTTTTCTTTTATTTCAGCCGAAAGATTTGAGTAAAATTCTCTTACTATTGTTTGGGAGATTTTTTCAAGACATGATTTGTTCAGTTTTTCCAATTGATAGAATTTCAATATATCCAGGAAAGCTACGTCTTCGACATCATCCATCTTAATTGATCTTTCAGGCATAACAGTCTTTTTCTTGAAATATTTAATGTAAATCTTCTTAGTTTTTGAGTCTTTAAATTTTTTTACCTCCTCTCCAGCCTGGGACTTATTTGAGGAATGCTCTTCCTCTTCATTTTTCTCTTCTGATGAGGATTCAAAATCCACAGAGTATGCTGATGACTCTGTATCCGTTGCCACTTTAGCCTTCGCTTGAGTACGCCTTCGATCTTCATAAGTTGAGTCTTCCGAGGACTCTGTATCGAAGATAGATTTTTCGGTCTTTGTCGAGCAATGAGTGTTTTTAGCCTTTTTTGCACGTGGCTTGGCTGTCGCCTCCGCCTTCATCGTCGCTGCCGCCGCCGCTGCTTCTGCCGCGGCCCTTTCGGCCTCTGCCCTAGCGACCATAATCTTGGTTTTCGCCGCCCTTTCAAGTTCTGCCCTTCGGGCCTGTATCGCATCCCTTTGTGGATTCTTTCTCTTCGACGACGGTCCTTGTTTCTTCGGCGGCATTTTGATTAGAAGAGGGTTTGGGAGAGGGTTTGGGAGAAGGAAGAGGGTTTGAGAGAAGTAGAGGGAAAATTCGACCGTCTTATGTGACCTTGGGAAGTGAAAAAAATTAGAATAGTTTTGAGTCTTAAATTAATTTATTACTATTATTACTAGTATAAGACGGTCGAATTTATTACTATTAAATTTAAAAAACTACTTTCCAAAATTAAATTTATTACTATTATTACTAGTATATATCCATGTGAAATTACTACATAAATCTTTGGGATTTTGAGACCCTAATTTTAAAAACTACTTTCCAAAATTAAATTTATTACTATTATTACTAGTATATATCCACGTGTTCCGTATAAATTATTGAAAAATTTGGCAGAAAAAATATGGTGGAAACATGTTTATTTAAAAAAATTTGACAACATATTTAAGAATGTGAAGTTTAATCTCAATATTTCCATGTTTCGAATATTTGATTAAATTTTTGAAAATAAGAAGACTATGTACTCGAAAAGAGTAAAATTGAAACACTCAAAGTTGTCCTCTATTTTACTTTGTAATCATATTTAAGATGGATTTGACGGCAAGATTGACGCTGGCAGCATAATCAATTCTATGACGTAACAAGTCATTGATGGGGATATCGTCGCTGATATATGGATTTGACATAACAAGATTTTTTAATTATAAAGAGCAATGCTATAGTTAGCAAATGGGTGTAAGTTGTCAGAAGGTTGTAAAAGTTTGATTGTAGCTGAAAATAAATTGAGTTAACAAAATATTATATTTCATTAAATCCCAGCTTCGTCGTCGGAACATTCTCCGGAGAAGTATACAAGAGGAGGACAAAAAACTGTAAAAAAATGAAAAAAAATAAGTCTAGCCCTCACTGGCCTCGCGGAGGATCTCCGCAATGTCATGCAGGGTGCGCACACCCGCCCTATGGCACAGGCGACGAAACGCTTCCCTCTTCTCCAGAGAATCCCGTTCCTCCGGAGTGATCGGCAACAGGTCAAAGTTGGGCGCCGGATGAAGAGGTCGAGCGATGACCTCCAGTGACAACCCACAGGAGGTCAGGAAGTCCGCAGCCGCTGCCAGCCAGTCATGGGCCGGAGGCGGCGCAGAGGGTGCTCCATGCGGAGAGGCTCGACGACGACTGGAAGAAGACTCTGGCAATGGTTCCCAACCAGATGATCTTTTTGGAGCCATATTAAATGTGCAACCTACTCACATGAATGGGGACCCCTATGTATATATATACACGTTCCAAACCGACTCTTCCTATTCCTTATTGGAAGTTGGGGATATAATGCTACAGTTACAACCAAATGCTTACAACACTCTTACAACCTTCACCCATTGCTGACATGTGGGCCATAGCCCACATGTCAGCAATGGGTGAAGGTTGTAAAAGTGTTGTAAGCATTTGGTAGTAGACTTAGCATTATTGATGTCTTTCCAGGCTTAGTTGGTTGTGCTGTTTGGCTTTTACATGGAAGGCCTAGGTTCGAGTCTGGTGTTTGGGTTCTGTAGAATTTTTCTATTGTTAACATTTTTTGGGTGCTATTATATGCTTTTTAACTTATATGGAACAATTTTTGGGACTGTTAATGGCCATTCTCCGTTCCTCTAACACGGAGAATGGTACATCTAGGACAGAGAATTGTACATTTAGGACGACAAATGGTACATTTAGGACGAAGAATGGTAAATATAGGACGGAGAATGATACATGTAGGACGGAGAATGGTCCATATAGGACGAAGAATGGTACATTTAGGACGAAGGTAGGACGGAGAATGATACATGTAGGACGGAGAATGGTACATATAAGACGGAGAATGGTACATTTAGGACTGTTCTGTAGGGTTGTGAATTTTAAATAGTTTGGCTGTTTAGGTTTGTTTTGAATCTATATAAATTGGTTTTGAAGGCTCGTGAAGATGAATTAGTTTGGTTGTTTGGCTGTTAATTGCCATTCTCCGTTCCTCTAACACGGAGAATGGTACATTTTGGACGGAGAATTGTACATTTAGGACGACGAATGGTACATTTAGGACGAAGAATGGTAAATGTAGGACGGAGAATGATACATGTAGGACGGAGAATGGTCAATATAGGACGGAGAATGATACATGTAGGACGGAGAATGGTACATATAAGACGGAGAATGGTACATTTAGGACTGTTCCGTAGGGTTGTGAATTTTAAATAGTTTGGCTGTTTAGTTTTGTTTTGAATCTATATAAATTGGTTTTGAAGGCTCGTGAAGATGAATTAGTTTGGCTGTTTGGCTGTGTAAATAGATTTTAAAGGGTTGTGAAAAAGAAACCAATGTTTTCGTATCGATCACCATTAATTATGGTGAATGGCACTGATACCACTAATATGAGTGGAATTTGCACCGCCAGAATTTATTTTGAATAAGGTTAAATCTGTGTTGGGAAATGGCGAAATCTCTTGGATATGATTACACTGAGATGTTGTATTAATGGTAAAATCTGTGTTGGAAAATGTCGAAATCTCAGAAGTGAGCCGTCTTAGGCGTCATTATATCACAGTCCATTTTATTTATAAAAAAAATAATCATGTAAAAAATTAGTATTGACAAAAGTAAAATTTGCTCAAAATGGAGAATCGAACTCATAAAAAATATCTTGTATGTAGACTAGTGAAAAATATATATAAAGAAATGCATGCATGCATGCTTGCTAATGTTTTCACCATTCACCCAAGGAATGATAGAACATATCTAAATCATTATACCACTCGTACACAGGTTCTCCTGGTACTGGGATTACATTATCAAAGGGTTTTTTAAACGTCTGTATTGAATAACAAATTTTCCAGAGTTCGTCGTCGAAGATCACGTTGAAGCACCCACGTATGTCGAGCAGGCGAAGACCCTTGCAGTTGTATATGATAGATCGCAGCGTGTCTCTATTGAACATGCCGAATCCCATATGTAGGTGCTCGAGATGCGGCATCGAATCAGCCACGGCCTTTTCCTCCGCCTCGTTTTTCGTGTCCAACACGAACATGTTCCTGAGCATGAAATCCGGAGGGGGAATGTTCCTACTCAGCTTGACCAGACGGCGGCAATAATTTTCGACGGAAATTATTCCAGTCGACGTGATGTAGAGGCAGTAGCTAATGTCGAGTTCTTCCAGCACAGGAAGAAACTCCAAGTGTCTCACGAAAGTTTCATCACTCACGTCGCACTTTGGAATGTGCAGCACCCTTAGAAATTTCCCACTGTATTATAAAAATGGGAAAACATCAATAGAAATTAACAAAAGTATACGTAAAATTTTGTAATAGAAAAAATAAAGTATTAGAATAAGACCAAATAAAATTTTGCACTGGCCTTAAACATGCAAAAGAGAAGGCTGCTTCGTCGAGCTTGTACGCGGAGAGGGACCCTAGATGTCCCTCACTGCGAGCCATGAGCTTCATTACGGTCAAACTAATCTCAGTGGTTTGCTGGGTCCTCCGGCACCACTGTACCAAGTCGACGTTAGACCAATAGTCTAAGGGACCGTTGAGCGCCTTCCACCACGAACGGCAAACTGGGGCCACGTTGCACATTACCTCGTCCGCCGGCATCCCCGACAGTACCTGTATCATCGAGAGAATCTCGGTAGGGATGACGGCCCATCCGCTGTAGTTGATCTTGCTCCTCTCCATTGCGACTGTTCTTCTTCTTCTTTCCTTTGTTTCTCTCTAGTCGGATGGGTTCTCTTCTTTGGAAAAGGCTATTTAATCCCTCGTTTACGCGGGTGTATATAACCCGCTCGTGGAGGGGTGTGACCGAACAAGTCACGAATCTATTGGAAAATAACGGTAATGCCACTGTATTAATATTAGCAATTAGTCGTTTGGGCTCCCAACATATTTGGGTGATGCCATCTCCCATTATGTGGCATCTGACATGGCAGATGACATAACAGCTGACATGGCAAATTTTAACCCCAAAAATTAATTACCCAAATTTTTTAATGTTAATGTTAATGTCAATATTAATATTAATGTTAATGTTAATGCTAATGTTAATGTTAATATTAATGTTAATATTAATCAATGTTAATTTAATATTAAATTATTTATTTACTATTAATGTTCATTTTAATATTAATTTTATTGTTAAATTTTGCCATGTCAGCTGTCATGTTAGCAACCATGTCATATGCCACATAATGGAAGATGGTATCACCCAAATTTTTTGGGAGCAAATAGCATTTTCGTAATATTAGTTTTAATTATATTGTAAATTTTAAATTAACAGAAAAGCTAATGTAGATTTAATATTAATGCTACTGTAAAAAATTTCCGATCATACCTCGATACTTACGTTTGTCGACCGAGTTACCGTCTTCATCATTATCAAGTTTTTACCCGAATCATCGTCATCGCTGGGGCGTGATGTCGTACGAGCCTGGAGTTGCGCTCGTGCAAGGCAAGATAACAGATTCACAATAGTGTTTATAGCTCAAATTGATAACATAAGCAGCGGAAGGAAAACGTAGTATACAATAAGAATCTCTTTATTGATAATGAACTGAAGGTTACAATGGCTCTGAATAGCCCAACTCATCATGCCAATTGGCTACAACGCTCATGATCTCTCTAGCTCACAAAGGAGTACATTGTTCAATACATTATTCCTCTTTATAGCCAACAAGTAGTCTTCGGCTGAACATCTCCATGTCGCAAGTCCGAACGCCAATGCGGTAGCTCCTCTTGAACGCTAAGGACTCCATGCCACGGGACGTCCAAGCCGAGCCCCGCCTCGAGCCGAACATATCCTGAACTTGTCCACCACCGTGTCCCTGCGGCAGATACAGTTAGACATAATCTTAACATAAATATTGTGATCGTGCTCATCTATGTCCCATTTCGCCTAGCCTGCAAGGTTAGAACTTTACATAAAAAATTATATCATTTCACTCAACCAACCAACCGTAAACTTAAACATATGCATAAGGGTGGCAGGCCCTGCGCCTGCACCCAGCGCTAATCTCAGCCCACCGGCCCTATCTATATGAAGGTCACGGTGTTTCTGTCACGACCCGTACCATGATTAGGGGCACGAGTACGTGGTTACGTCCAGCCTACGCTGCAGCTTCGGCGGTAGAACGCTGTCTAGGTCATCTATAAATACTACAACTAAACAGATAAATGTACCTGTACAGTATATACACTCCTAATGGAGGTGACATAGCAATACAGTCTCAATCACAAATGTAAAACTAAGGTAGATAGTATGGAAAGGAAAATACGAATGATGAGAACATGAAATAAGTCCAAGATCTACACAAGTCCAGAGCTATACACAAACAACCCAGAGAATCACATAATATATAAAAACTACTACAGTCTAAAAAGTACTAGCTAGCTCGTAGGCCAGGCAAACCTAACTAAGCTACACTACTCAGGGTAAGCAAAGTCTAGTGGCTCTACTAATAAGCCACAGCCCGGGTCTACTCCATCAGACTCTACCCCATAATAGGTCGGGCAATCAGTCACACGAGACAATTGTAATATGTCAACGGTATCCTGTCAGAAAAATGAGCAAGTACAAACACCAACAGCAGTTCCATATGAATTGACAAACACTATAAGAGACATTATAATGAAATACAAGACAAAGATATAGGCGACTTGGAAACCATTTGAAGCCGAGTTACAACCCTTGGACCAAACAAGGACCGGAGTTGTAACCCTTCTTTCAAATAGAACTTAGTCTCAAATCATGGTACAGTATAAAAGCAGGTAGAGCATGTGAGTAATGGAAACATAGCATGGTGAGAAATACGGAAAGTAAAGCTGAACTGGAATATAAGATACGACAATAAATGTAAAATGTGATTTGAATTATTAGAGCGATATGTGATCTTTCAGGGAGTCATGGTGCTCCCTGAACTGTAGCCGGTGCACCTCTCTCCACTGCTGCCATAGCTAGCTGATGCAAGTTCTCCATGGTCTGTCGCAGCAATGACCATGGTCTGTCATCACGCAATGACCATGGACGGTTCGCACCGTAATGCATCTTTGGCATCCTTATGTGTAAGACTATGATCGCTTCGATACGGGTTGCTAGCCTAATATCCGAAGGATCCCAAACTTACTGATATCATAGCTTATCACAACACTTGACGGTCGCAACCCGTCCTAATGTTGTGCACCATAAATACCATACATAATTCCCTCATTTGAACTACTCGGTTGAATTAAGATGATGTGCACCATAAATACCATACATAAATACCTACACTGGACGGTCGCAACAATATCATAGCTTATTGAGTATATTATATTGACATTGCTTGTCCTTCATTCGGAGTTGACCATTCTCGACAGGTTTTGATATTATAACTGTTGTTAGATAGTAGAACTAGACAGCGTTCTACGTCGTTTCTGAGGTGTAGGCTGGGACGCTGTCACGTTATGGAATGGCTTCTCTGGAACCATCCTGGACGTATAGTTTTGTTAATCGGGGTCCTTTCAATGCAAGTAGCTAGCTCCGATGCAAGTCCCCGCTAAACCTGTGCTGATCGAGGAAACTACGTTGTCGACAAGTTGTCCATAACCGTACGAAGACATATTTTCCTTTTAGTTATTAAGACATAGCCTACATTATCTTTGAAAACTTAATCCCTTTCCCGTGTTTGTGCCCTTGCATTTATCCTTTCATTCGCAACAACATTATCGATTTACCTAGGAAGGTGGTCGAGAAGAGGAGGGTGAGCCACTCACCTTGAATTTACTTCAGGTGAGAGAATGGATCTTAATTCAACCGTTCCCGTTCGATCGAGTCAATCGATCCCGACCTATCGGTCCCGACCGAATCGATAGCGACAGTGTTCCTGTCTCGCGCACCCTATCACGACTCGCACCCGAAGTAAGGGCATGAGTGCGTGACAGCGTTCCAGCCTACACCACAGAAATGACGTAGAACGCTGTCTAGTTCTACTATCTAACAACAGTTAGATATTACAACCTGTCGAGAATCAAGGGTCGTCGTCTAACCCAGCTATGGCAGTCTATTCTTGTGTATTGCTCCTTCAACCAATCCATTCCTAGGCCAAGGGACCGATTCGGCCCGCAGCAAAAGGGTCGTCGTCTAACCCAGCTATAGTCCGTAATGTCTTGACATTGCCAGTGGCCTTCACACCCTTTCACTGCTTAACAAATACACGTGACACGGGACGGTGCTTGCTATACTTCGATAGCCCAACAAAACTCTTTTCTAATGTGTTCGTGTAACGACTTGACAAGCAAAGGCTACGTCAAGCCTAGCATCGAGGGAAATACGACTTAAACTACGGGACAAGCGAATGTTAATATTAATTGTAGTTTCAATTACATTTTAAATAAAAAAGAATGCAATTTTAACTTTAACTAGTTTGAAGTAAATGTTAAATCCAAAACTATTTTTAATTTTAGTAGTCATATTAGTTTCAATAATATTGTAAATTTTAAATTAACATGAATGCCACGGTATTAGAAACCTAGCTAGCTGATGTCACGTTGCTCGGGGCTCGGTTAGTGTTCGTCTAAACTCGTACGTGCGAACTAGTTATTAGTAATGATAACCAAAAATTGAATTTTAAGTTTAAAATCTAGTCGAGCTCGATCCTTCCTCTTTATCCCATCTTCCACACTCTCTTTCTCTCTCTCTCTCTCTCGGGTTCTCTCTCACATGTTGTGTTCCTTAACACAACAGATACCGTAGCATTAAATGCTCTGCATGTGTTATTCTACACAATTTAATAATAAACACTGATACCATATCATTAGAAGAGCAAAAGTTGTCTTGGAAGTCGTAAAAAATTACTTTATATTGTCTTCTCAATACTTTTTTGCATTGGAGATGACTTTTTAAACTTATTGTCATTTGTGAATATAGCCGCCTATGCAAGTTATTGTCTTCTGCCTCATGCCACATAGGATACACAATACATAACAAGACAATAGGGTTTCGTAGCATTAAATGCTGCTGCATGTGTTATCCTACAAAAGAGGGCCATGTGGAGATTGCTGTTGCATGCTTCCTCATGCGTTATTAGCTACACAATTTAATAATACATGTACCCAGAAGACGAGAAAGTTGTTTTGTTGGAAGTTGTTTCCTTAAAATTATGCTTGCTCCTAGAATCAATCAAGATTTTTCATGAGCCATCAAAAGAGGGCCACGTGGCGGAGTTACAAGGAAGACGAAAAGGTTGTGTTGTTGCCTTGCTGGAAGTTGTTTCTTCCTGAATAATACTTTTTGTACCTCCAAATTGCACTTTCAAACTGTCCATCCTTACGTGGCAGCTGACGTGATATGTTGATCTAGCAGCTGACGTGGCAATTTTTTTAAATAAAACTAAAAATAAAAATTAACATTAAAGTTAATATTCCAGATTAACATTAACATTAACATTAATATTAATATTATCGTTAACATTAATAATAATATTAATATTAACATTAACCTTAACATTAATATTAACATAAATTAATATTAACATTAAAATAACATTGATATTAACGTTAAATTATTATGGAAAAAATTGGGTAGTTAACTTTTTGGATTAAAATTTGCCATGTCATCAGTCATGTCAGATGACACACTATTAATTTAGGAAAATGCTAAGAAGCTCATTTATTTAACATGCCACATCAGATGGGAGGGCTATATAAAGAGGGTCAATTTGGAGGTACGATAATATCATTACTCTTTCTTCTTGTATTGTTTCTTGTCCTTCGTTTCTTCTGCTGGTTTCTAACACACTCTATTTTCTTCAATGTCGACGTCACATAGAGAAAGTGATCGTCGTGTGGAAGATTTAGTCGGTGAAGAATGCCTCTTTTCAAGAGGACTGTCAGATGATTTGGATGATGAGCAAAGTTTGGAAGATGTTAGCTTAGGAGACAGTAAAGAACAAGATGAAGACATCAACTCAAACAACGAAATGTTATTTTGCATCACCCTTTCTAATAGATTTAAGAAATGCATTATATTTTTACATCTATTTCTCATGTTTATTTTGTTTTATTCTGTTCTTAGGGACGACGATGAATCTCCATTGGATTTCGATGCAGCGACGATGAAAAAAATATTGCAATCTGCCAACATTAATAAAGATCCTGTTGACACAAAGTCACAGTCAACCAAATATTGATAACTTGACAAAATAATAATTGTAATAATTCAATACGACACACGACGTCTACATCAAGCTCAAGTCAGAAGACAGCTTAGTCTTTGCATTTCAGTTGTTCATAAGTCTGTATTTTATACTTTTATTGAGTCTAGATTGATGTAAACTGTGTCATGCTGAGTTCTTGAGACTTGACCTATAGCCTACCCAATAATCCCTAAACTCCACTATCCAGAAAATGACCATTGGCTCCCAAGAACCAGTTCTGTGCTCTGGAGACAGAGTTCGGGCCGAACTCTGCCTCCACATAGAGTTCGGGCCGAACTCTGTCCCCTAAAAATCAGCAGCCTTAATTTTAGGGTTAGCTGGTTGCTAGTTGTCCAACGGCCAAATATTTGAAATTTTCTACCCGAATTCTGCCTACAAAAATCCTATAAATAGGCCTAGAATTCTCTCATTTCAAATCATCCAATCTTCTCTTCTCTTCTCTCTTAAGCTCAGATAAGCCATACCCTTCCCATCTACTAGCCACAAGCTTCCTAAGTCTCGAGTGCTCAGCATCTCTCAGTTAGGAGTCTTGTGCAAGAGTTGAAGAAGTCGCTTGGACAATTCCAAGCAAATCGCCACTGCGATCCTCTGTAAGAAGTTGATGTGCTCTTCTGAAGAAAAGGCACGGGTTGTAAACTACTATTTCACAAATAGTGAATTTAATCCTGAGCTAGAGTTCTCAGGCCTGGACTAGTCCTCCACGAGGGAAACCAGGTTAAAATCGGCTGTATCTGCGTATGCTCTCTTGATTCTCTCTTTATTTTCCGCATTTACTCTGATTAGTTTTATTTGTGATAGAGTTGATTTTTTAATTGGATATTATCTCTATACACTCTATTCACCCCCCTCTAGAGTTGCCATCTGTTCTTCAATTGGTATCAGAGCTCTGTTCTCTTTACAAGGACTTACATCCTAGAGCTGATCCATGGCAACCACATAATCTTTGATTTCCAATCACGATGAAGGACAGTCCACTCATAGGCCTCCCCTATTTGATGGAACTAACTACACGTATTGGAAAACAAGGATGAGTTTTTATCTCAAGTCTCTAGACTTTGACCTGTGGACTGTCGTCACTGACGGTTACAAAAAGCCCGCCAGGATAGTTGTCAACGGTGATCTTGTTGAGAAATCACATGACAAATATTCTGACGAGGAGAAGAAACAGGCAAGTCTAGATGCGAGAGCTATTAATGTTTTATTCTGTGCTATAGACAGGAATGAGTTCAACAGGGTATCAACATGCACCACATCTCATGAAGTATGGAGACTTCTAGAAGTGACGCATGAAGGAACTACCCAAGTCAAGGAATCAAAGATAAGCCGTCTCACGCAAGAATACGAGGCTTTCAAGATGAAACCAAATGAGACGATCACGCAAATGTTCATAAGATTTCTCGACATCATCAACCCCCTGTCTTCGCTCGGCAAGCAATACTCAAATCACGAGAAGATTCGCAAGCTACTTAGGGGGCTACCAAAGATTTGGAACCCTAAAGTGACGGCCATCATAGAAGGAAATGATCTCACAACCATGTCCATGGAGACCTTGATGGGAAAGCTAATGACTCATGAGCTTGACCTCAAGGACTTCGAAGAGCCTGCTCCTAAGGCTAAAGAGATCGCACTCAAAGCTCACCGGCGAAGGGCTGAACCCGAAGAGACAGATGATGATGACTCGGAAGATGATCAAGCCCTTATGGTCCGCAACTTCAAGAAATTCCTTCGCTTCAATCGAAGGAAGAAGGAACCACAAGAAGATGGTGAAGAAGAGCCAACTTGCTATGGTTGCAAGAAGACTGGACACGTCCAAAAAGACTGTCCATTCTTGAAGAAGAGCAACCGCTATAAAAAGCCATACAAGAAGACTTCATCAAAGAAATATGCCAACACAAGCATTTGGCATGAAAGCGAAGCTAGTGACTCCGAGAAAGAAAATGACTCTCCTCAAGATACGGCTAATGTGTGCCTAATGGCAACATCTGATAAGGTATCAAACGAAACTCTTGACGACTTCTCTTTTGATGAACTTGGCGATGCTTTCACTGATTTACTCGATGATCACAAAAAGATCATTGGTAAATACAAACACGCCAAGGACAAAATCAAAAGTCATGAAGACGAGATTCAAAGACTTTCTCTATTGCTTAATAACATTAGAGACACTTCACCCACGGAAGTCACAGATGAGGTATCGAAGCTTAAACTAAGCCTTCATGATGCTGAAACACGTATTGAGCAATAGACACAAGAAATCACAACACTCAACACGTTGCTTGCTGAAGAAAAGAGTAGACACAAGATTTCTATGACTAAGATTTATGGTTTAAATGCTAAGGTTACTGATCTGCAGGCTGTTTGCAAGAGATTAGAGACTAAATTGGGTAAACAGGTTGCTCAACCTCAAACCCAATCTCATGAGACACCCACAGAGTACAACACTTCTCATGCTAGTCATTCATATCATCCATCTACAACACATAATCATGCTTTCATATACACACAATTTCACAAAGGACATAAACCACATACACGTAGAAATAATTATCATAGATACAATCATCATGCTGCACAAAGACACAATCAACATCACAATGTCATGCCATATAGACAACATCACAATGTCATGCCATATAGACAACATCATCATGCTCCATATAGACAACATCAACATGCTCCATATAGACAACATCACCATGCTCCATATAGACAACATCACTATGCTCCATATAGACATATCACCATGCCACTCCACAGCACTCTATGCATAATCATCATCATCATGCTAATCATCATACTTCTGCTCATTACACTGCTTATAGACATCATCAGCATGCTCCTAATATAAATAGGAATGCTACATACACTTATTGTGGTTTGCATGGACACATATCACCACAATGTAGAATTAGAAGATTAGTTGATAGAAAAATATATGCATGGTTTCCAAAAACTAACTTTTCAGGACCCTCAAAAAATTGGGTACCAAAGGTCACATCTACTCTTGATGTAGGTGGACCTTCCCTCCTCAACTAAAAGTAAGTGAATTCTCGATAGTGGATGCTCGCGGCATATGACAGGAGACGCAAATCTTTTCGCATCACTATCGATGAAGAGTGAAGGATATGTATCCTTCGGCAACAACCTCAAAGGTTATATTATAGGTAATGGTAATATTGGTTATCCTCCCTCTCCCGTAATAAAGGATGTCTGCCTAGTGACTGAGTTAAAGCATAACCTGCTCAGCATTAGTCATCTTGCTGACCATGGGTATGACATTAACTTTGGACAAAACAAATGCCTTATTTATGATAGGTCAACGGGAGACATCGCTTTTGAAGGGGTAAGAGAGGATAATATTTATACTTTCTATTTGTCTGGAAATACTAACAATGCAGGTAGATGCCTATATGCTCATAAAGATGAACGGCTACTATGGCACCAGCATCTTGATCATGCCAATATGGATAATATATCCAGGCTATCAACCAAGAAGCTAGTTAGAGGCTTGTCCGACATCACATTCAAAAAGGACACCGTATGTGCCGAATGTGAGTTAAACAAAGCAACCAAGTCATCCTTTCATTCCATAAACTCTGTAAGCACTTCTAGACCCTTGCAACTACTCCATATGGATTTATTTGGGCCTAGTAGAGTAGCCAGTCTTGGCGGAAAACTCTATGCCTTTGTTATTGTTGATAATTTTTCAAGATTTACTTGGGTTTTCTTTCTTGCAAATAAAAGTGATCCTATTTCAGTTTTCAAGATTTTTGTTAAGAAAGTTCAAAACGAAAAGGGCTACATGATTACTCGAATCCGAAGTGATCATGGAGGCGAATTCGAAAATTCTAATTTTGAAAGGTTTTGTGATTCTAATGGTTTTGATCATGAGTTTTCTTGTCCAAGAACTCCTCAACAAAATGGTGTTGTGGAGCGGAAGAATAGGACTCTTGGCGATATGGCCAGAGTTATGTTGAATAAGTTTTCACTTCCGAAATATTTTTGGGCTGAAGCTGTCAGTACAGCATGCCACATTTTAAATAGGGTGCTTATTCGTCTTATTACGAAGAAAACACCCTATGAGCTTTGGTTTGGGAGAACCCCAAATGTTTCTTATTTTAGAGTTTTTTGATGTAGATGCTTTATCCTTAACACCAAAGACAACTTAGGCAAATTTGATGCCAAAGCTGACGATGGTATTTTCCTTGGCTATGCTGCCAAGAGTAAGGGATATAGAGTTTTTAACAAACGCTCTTTAATTGTGGAAGAGTCTACAAATATGACTTTTGATGAAGATAACAGTGCAGCAGCTACTCGTGATGATGATGTTGAGCCATCAACATCTACTCCAATGAACACCACAACCGAAACAAATTCTCTGGAAAGCTTGCCTAAGAAATTTTCTTTCAAGCCTTCACATCCAAAAAAATTGGTAATCGGTGAGGTTTCACGTGGAGTAACCACTAGATCATCATTAAGAGACTCTATTGCTAGCACTGCCTTTATTTCACAAATTGAGCCTAAAAACATTTCTGAAGCTTTCAATGATGAATTTTGGATTTCTGCTATGCAAGAAGAACTCAACCAATTCGAGAGGAGCCAAGTATGGGAACTAGTTCCTAGACCGGCTAATCACTCGAACATTGGTACTAAATGGGTTTTTTGAAACAAAGTAAATGAAGATGGTTCAGTCACACGCAACAAAGCTCGTCTAGTAGCTCAAGGATACAACCAAGAGGAAGGTATCGACTACGATGAGACGTATGCTTCTGTTGCTAGACTAGAATCCATTCGGATGCTTTGTGCATTTACAAATTTTCAAATTTTCAAATTATTTCAAATGGATGTTAAAAGTGCTTTCTTGAATGGTTTTATTAAGTAGGAAGTTTATGTAAAACAACCCCCTGGCTTTGAAAATTACAAATTTTTCGACCACGTGTTCAAGCTAAAGAAAGCGCTGTACGGACTCAAACAAGCCTCCAGAGCTTGGTATGAACGGCTAAGCAACTTCTTGCTTGAGAAAGGTTTTTTAAAAGGGAAAATTGACACTACACTTTTCATAAAGTCTTTGAAGGATACTATTCTCTTAGTTCAGATATATGTGGATGATATTATTTTTGGATCTTCTGATGAAACCCTTTGTCAAGATTTTGCCAAGTGTATGCAGACCGAGTTTGAGATAAGCATGATGGGGGAGCTCAACTACTTTCTTGGGCTGCAAGTCAAACAAATGATAAATGGAACCTTCATCTGTCAGTCGAAGTATACAAAGGACATGCTGAAGAAATTCGAACTTGATAATGTCAAACCAATCAGCACACCTATGGCTACTTCAACCAAACTGGAACCAGATGAGAGCGGCAAACCCGTAGATCAACGTAAGTATCGAGGTATGATAGGCAGTCTACTTTATCTTACTGCTAGTCGCCCTGATATAATGTTTAGCGTTTGCCTGTGTGCTAGATATCAAGCAAATCCTAAGGAATCGCACATGACCGCAGTTAAGCGTATCTTTAGATACCTTAAGGGTACGGTTACCGTGGGCCTATGGTATCCCAAATCAATATCATTTGACCTCATTGGTTACTATGATGTTGATTTTGCTGGATGCAAGGTCGACCGTAAAAGTACGAACGGTACGTGCCATTTATTAGGAAAGGCTTTAGTCTCTTGGTTTAGCAAGAAACAGAATTCTGTCGTACTATCCACAACAGAAGCTGAATACATAGCAGTTGGGCGTTGTTGTGCACAAATTCTGTGGATAAAGCAAACCCTTGAAGACTATAATTTATCTTTCATACATATTTCTATCTTTTGTGACAACACTAGTACAATAAATCTTACTAAGAACCCCATTTGTCACTCACGCACGAAGCACATTGAGATACGACACCACTTTTTGCGTGATCATCAGCAAAATAGCACGATTAACTTAGAATTTATTGACACTGATCACCAGTTAGCAGGCTTCTTTACAAAGCCATTATCCGAAGAGCGCTTCAATTTCCTTTGTCGTGAACTTGGAATTTTAGATGAAGCTGTCATAAATTAAAATACACCTGCGTAAATATCGATTATATTGAGATTCTCTTAAAATGAACTTGCTATGGGTACAAACCGAAAGGGTCCTTCTGACAACAAAGCGTAAAAGCCTAAGTGATACGGTGCACTAGTCCTCAGGACTACCGCTAGCTGGGATCCGGCCCCTGCAGCTAACCCATGGCAGATTCAAATTATTGAATCATGATATATTTTCTTGTTTATTATACGGTACATTTTGATTTATAATCTGCTGACATGCTACTTTTAAATTTCATACTGCTATTCTCCTACTTGTACTATCTGGTTTATTGAATTCTTTATCTTTATAACTTATCTTGATTTTCCATCTTAACCAATTTTTTATCCTTCCAGCCTGATTTCAGTTCTGGGACAAAGACCCAGAATTCGGGCTGAACTCTGCCCTTACCAGAGTTCGGGCCGAATTCGGTCTCCCTGTTTCAGAATCGGGGACAGGTTACAGCCGTTGATCATAACTTGATCCAATGGTTCTGATTCACTCCGACCAAGAGAAGCCCTACCCTTATATTCGGTTTCTCTTCCTCCTTCCTCTTTCTTACCACATTTTCTTCTTCTCATCTACTATTTTTCAAAACCCTAACCCTAGTTTTCTCTCCATAGTGCTCCATTGCTCACCAAAATCAAGGAGAAGGGCTACTTTCTCATTCTCTTTCACTGTTCATCCTTTATTTGAGGTATAACTCCTTCTTCTTCTCTATTTCAAGTTCTCTCTTTTGTGCTATGGCTCCTCACTTGTTCAACCGTGGGAAGAGATCTCGAACCGAGGGAGCTTCCTCGTCGAATCCTCCTCCTCCCGTTGAGCAACCCGTTGAACAACAACAACCACCTCATCCGTTGTTCAACCCTTCACGTCTACGTGATCCAAACACTTACGACGACCGACTTTTTATATCACTAGACGCATCCAATACATGGTTTAGTGATTTTCGGACACGTCCGGTGTTTGCGGGATACCCCATAAACCTCACAATTCTCTCCCAATATGATACACTCTTTAATGACCTTTGCCTTGACGAACTTATTACTTCAAATTCGGTCATTTATCGTAGTGCCCTACAAATGTTTTATTGCAACTTGACTCATGACGATACTCGTATCTATTCACGTGTTGCGGGTATCGATATCTCCTTTGATGATTTTGACTTAGCCGAATATCTTGATCTTCAAGAGCCCAATTCTTGGGAAAGGCTTGTTGAAGCTCGGTCGTTCCAATTTCCCGAAGGAACTTCCCTTGAAAGCTTCAAGGACGATTTGTGCACTCCGAACACACGTCTTCGCAAGCTTATGGCTAAATATCTAAATCCATATTTCTATGAACTTCATCGGATCATCTTCAACACCATTCTACCCAAAGCAGGTTCCACCGATGAAGTTACTCATTTTGAAATATCTGCTCTTTATCATATTCACTTTTGTGTTCCGTTTAATCTTCCACGTTCCATGATGGACTGGATGATAAACTGTAGGAAGAAACCACGAGCCCTGGTTTATCTTTTGTATCTTCCTATGGTTTTTCGTGCGTTCATTATCCCTATTCATGATTGTCCTTTCTTGCCTGCTCCTGCATTCCTTTCCAAGGCACGACAACTTCAGGCAGTCGTAGCCTCTCCTGCCACTTCTGAGCATTCTGATGATGAGGAGCCCGACACCCCTCCACTTGGATAGGATGCGCCACCTCCTCCTGCTACCCTTCACTCCATCCAGACCATGCTCCGAGATCGTTTCGACTTAGAGGACGATCGCTGGGCTCAGATGGACTACCGTACTACCCTGCAGATGAGTGCACTCAGCAACTCGCTGTATGATATTCGGTATTCCATGTCCCGTCATCCTTCTATGCCCATTCCCATGGAGCGGGATCCCGGTCGTGAGGGATATCGCATTGACGATCCTTGGGTCATACGTTACCTGGATCCGGGTGCTGCTTTTGTGGATCCCAGGCGCTCCGACTCTGCTGGGCCTTCTCGTGCTCCATGATGGAGATGGCTTCTACTTGATGATGCTGCTGCTGATCGTAGTTTATTTTTATGCTTTCTAGTACTTTTCAGTTGTTTAGTTGGATTTATGTTCTTGGTACACTCTTTATGGTTTGGTGACTCTAGTTATGAGTTGTGACTCTTATGATTCTGGTAGTTCTATTATTATATACATTTGCTCGTTCTGTTAGTTCATATGCTATTTCTTCTCTTTTGGTGTGTTTGCCAATTTTTATCTGCTTCTTATTATATTGCTAAATGCCAAAAGGGGGAGAGATATGTATATTCTGTGTATTCTGTATATTCTTCTTGGTATATATGTGCTTTTGGTGCTTTTGGGAGAATTTCTCTATCAGGCCAACAGGTTCAACGCATTGTTTACGGGGGAGCTATCTTGTTTAGCTCGGCACTGATTATGGGGGAGCTTTGCTTTTGTCATTGACTGTGTCCAGGTATGAATATTGAATATACATTTACTATTTTGTCAATTATCAATATAGGGGAGATTGTTGACACAAAGTCACAGTCAACCAAATATTGATAACTTGACTAAATAATAATTGTAATAATTCAATACGACACACGACGTCTACATCAAGCTCAAGTCAGAAGACAGCTTAGTCTTTGCATTTCAGTTGTTCAAAAGTCTGTATTTTATACTTTTATTGAGTCTAGATTGATGTAAACTATGTCATGCTGAGTTCTTGAGACTTGACCTATAGCCTACCCAATAATCCCTAAACTCCACCATCCAGAAAATGACCATTGGCTCCCAAGAACCAGTTCTGTGCTCTGGAGACAGAGTTCGGGCCGAACTCTGCCTCCACACAGAGTTCGGGCCGAACTCTGTCCCCTAAAAATCAGCAGCCTTAATTTTAGGGTTAGCTGGTTGCTAGTTGTCCAACGGCCAAATATTTGAAATTTTCTACCTGAATTCTGGCCGAATTCTGCCTACAAAAATCCTATAAATAGGCCTAGAATTCTCTCATTTCAAATCATCCAATCTTCTCTTCTCTTCTCTCTTAAGCTCAGATAAGCCATACCCTTCCCATCTACTAGCCACAAGCTTCCTAAGTCTCGAGTGCTCAGCATCTCTCAGTTAGGAGTCTTGTGCAAGAGTTGAAGAAGTCGCTTAGACAATTCCAAGCAAATCGCCACTGCGATCCTCTGTAAGAAGTTGACGTGCTCTTCTGAAGAAAAGGCACGGGTTGTAAACTAGTATTTCACAAATAGTAGATTTAATCCTGAGCTAGAGTTATCAGGCCTGGACTAGTCCTCCACGAGGGAAACCAGGTTAAAATCGGCTGTGTCTGCGTATGCTCTCTTGATTCTCTCTTTATTTTCCGCATTTACTCTGATTGGTTTTATTTGTGATAGAGTTGATTTTTTAATTGGATATTATCTCTATACACTCTATTCACCCCCCTCTAGAGTTGCCATCTGTTCTTCAGATCCAACCATGCTCTTAGAAGAAGATATTGTTGGCCTACAGTTCAACTCTATTGAAGAAGCAGGGACATTCTACCGGATTTATTCAAAAGCATATGGTTTCAGTATTAGAAAGAACGAGGTAAAGAAAAACAAATCTGGTATGGTGACGATCCGTAGTTGGTGTTGTTCGAATGCGGGATTCAGACACAAGAAATACAAGGAAGCTCCAAACAGGGTTCGTGAGCCAAGAAGTGAAAGCAGAAGTGGTTGTAAAGCAATTTTTCGTATTGGGTACACCCATAAAACAAAGATGTGGTCCGTCAAAAAATTTTATGTACATCACAACCATAACCTGGCGAATAATTATGAATCAGCTTTTTTGAGATCCCATCGTAATATAACACCCGCAGAGTTGGAAGAAATTAAGATTTTGAAGCAATCAGGGATGGGGACTGGAGAGATATGGAATTTACTTGTCCAGAAGAAAGGTGGCTGGGATAATGTTGGATGGACGAGAAAGGATTTATACAACGCTCTAGCTCAAGATAGTAGAGCACTTACGATGTTCATGCTTCGACAACACTTACATTTCTTCAATCAAAGGAGAACAGTGACCCAGATTTCTTCTACGACTACAAGGTAGACGAAGATTCCAGATTGATCCATCTTTTTGGGCTGACGGTTCTTGTCGATTCGATTACGAATTATTTGGAGATTCACTAGCATTCGATTCTACATATAAAACAAATAGAAGTCAAATGCCGTTGGTGGTTCTAGTGGGTACAAACAATCATGCGATGACTTGTGTGTTTGGGTTTGCAATGATCCATAATGAGACTGCAGAGACTTATTCTTGGGTTCTGGAAAAATTCTTAGAGTGTATGAATGGCAAATTACCAGTGACAGTTCTCACGGATGGTTGCAGATCCATGAATAAAGCAATTGAGGATTTAATGCCCAGCGTAGTTCATCGAACGTGCTCATGGCATATCCTTAACAATGCTGCCAAACATGTACACCGAGAGGGTTTTCACAATAAACTGAGTCTTCTGATTAAAAGGTACATAGTACACTTGCTACTTTACTTTAAAGTATGTTGTTGTTACAATATCACAACTTTAGTTAATGTCCATGTTTTCTAAACAGGTACTATTCAGTCGAAGAATTTGAAAACCGTTGGCAGCAGATGCTAACAGATTATAATTTAGAAAACAATGAGTGGACCACTGCATTGTACAGAACGAGGGAGCGATGGGCGGACACATTCCTACGTGGTAATTATTTTGGCGGTTCTACTGCAACAAATAGATGTGAATCTATGAACGCATTTCTGAAAAGGTTTTTGAATGAGAAGCTGCCACTTTGGAAGGCCCTTCAAAATTGTGACCACGGTTTGGCGGCCTTACGTTACGGCCAGATGGGTAAGCATGTCAATGATAAATTCTCAACACCAGTTGTGAATCAAACTAGCATGGCCGTAATAGAAGGTAAATTTGCCGTAATTTACACTAAAACGGTATTTATAGATGTAAGGAAGGAAATCACACGTTCTGATGCATATACTGTTCCCCATCATCACATCGTAAGAGAGGCAGAAGTTTGCACTGTCCAAAAGTATTTGTCGCCAAACAGTGTCAACCGGAAGGTTACATTTCATCCGGCCGACGACATCATAAATTATGAATGCATGTGGATGGAGACCAAGGGGATTCCTTGTAGGCATATTTTTTCAGCAATGAAGAGATTGCAAATTGGAGATATTCCAAAGAACTTGATAAAATCTCGTTGGCTCAAGGATTGCAAAGAGAGTTATCTCTCCGGAACTGGCTCAGAAAGAAGATTCATTCACCCAGACATTATTGAGAGCAGAAGGTATGGTGCTATTAATGAACAAGTTAATCTGTTTACATACTATTGTAAAAAATCAAGCAAAATTCAAGAGAGGGGAACGGAGTTGATGTCGTCTGTTCTGATGAAGTTGAAAGAAATGGTGACCGATATTGGCGAAGAAGAACAAATGGTAGCTGATGCAGTTCATGGAGTGCATGAAGCTTTAAAAGAGCCAAATTCGGTAGCAACAAAAGGAAGGCCTTCTCAAGGGAAATCAAGCCAGCCTACAGAAAGTCATCCTATCCCGAAGCCTAGAGTATGTAGATTTTGTAAAAAATCGGGTCACGATTATCGTAATTGTAAAGTATGAAAGTGAAATAGTGACAATGAGCAAATGGAATAAAATAAAACGTCGTTGACTTAAGACAATGTCTTTCTTATGTGGCAAGATGTCATTCACATGAGACAATTAGATAAAAAAATATGTTCTCCAATACAAAAGTTTGAGAAGACAATTAGATAAAAATGGAGAACATTAAATTCCAATTTCAAAACGTAGTACATCAAAAATGGAGAAAAAATGTTCTCCGTGCAGTTTAAAACGGAGAATAACATTCTCCGTTTCAAATGACACGGTGAATTTCATTCTCCGTTTCAAATTAAAATGGAGAATGAACATTCTAATGTGTTTTTAACACTGGGAATCTTATTCTCCGTTTCAAAATAAACGGAGAATACCGTTCTCCGTTCCAAATTAAACGGCGAATAGAATCCTCAATCGTTTTAATACTGGGAACGACATTCTCCGTGAAGTTCAAAACGGAGAATATAATTCTCCGTTACAAATGAAACGGAGAATATCATTCTCCGTTTTAAATTAAAACGGAGAATGAACATTCTAATGTGTTTTTAACACTGGGAATGCTATTCTCCGTGTAATTCAAAACGGAGAATGCTATTCTCCGTTTAATAAAATACGGAGAATGCTATTGTGGTGTCGTGGTTACAATGCTAGACTTGTATTCAAGAGGTCATTGGTTCAAATCTTGACTATAACAAAATTTTGTTTTATTTATACTTTTTTGTAAGTTATGTATGGGGCCCATTTAAAAGGGAAAAAACTTTGATACAGGAGCCTATGTATGACATGTGGGCTATCTCAAAATTTATGTGTATATATATATATGTTTACACGTTTTACAAAGCAAAGGGGACCACATGTCATACATAGGGGTATCAAAACTTTGAAAAGAGTTTTGTTAGAAAAGAATTTTGTGG